>OY757919.1:58166871-58444371 GCA_963585895.1 Sepioteuthis lessoniana
TGAATAACCTGAACAAGAAATTCTGAAAATGCATAGAAACTAGTCATGTTTAATACATCAATAATATTCTTCTTTGTCATATATTAAAGGTATCCATTTATATATAAAATAAAATGTGACAAATGAAGTGTGCAAAACTAAAAATAATCAAGATTGAAGCCTTAAATCTTTTAAATTGTAAAAATTTAAATGAAGATGTTCATGTGATCAACTAATATAACACAGTAATGATGCCTATATGAATTAGTGCCAATCTTTGATACTACTTATCATTTTTTTTGGTGAAGCACAGGATTATGCAAGTGCAAGATACTCTATCCTAAGCACAAACTTCATGTGACTTTTTCTAGTTTTTTAAGATGAAAATTAATATCAACAGTATGATTTTAGGATGTGGAAGACATTAAAAGATATACAATAACACAATTTCATACCATATTAAAAAAAAAGAAAAAAAAAAGTTTCATTTGCTCTGTTCAAAAGATAATTCATTAGTCTAAGTATGTTGAATGACAAAGGGACTATTTGGAAGAAAATTAATGTTTCATTCATTGTTGTCATATGCAGGGTGCCCCAAATCAATTTTGGGTTTAGAAATTAAATAACATTTATTTGTTAATTATTTATGGTTATTTTCATATTAAAAGAAAAATTGCAAAATGAAAACCAACTTGCATTAATTATAAAACTTTCTGCTGCTTTGATGTTCTCCATTTTTGATTTCAAAGAGATTTTATTTCTAAACACTCAAGTGACTTTTTGAATACCTTATATAAATCTTGGCCATGCAATCTGGTTGGTTGGTTGTTTTATAGCATATCAACCCTTTTCAGGTCATTTAACACTGAATTAAATTTAAACAATTCAGTTTAGAATAAGTATAGTTTTTGTTTACAAACATTTAAATGTCAAAACAGTTCTTTTTCAAATAATTCAGTTTAGCATAAGTATACAGTTTAGTTCTATTTCAAACAGTTCGGTTTAGCATAAGTACACAGTTTAGTTTTATTTGACCCATAGATAGGACCCTATTATCAAGTGCTACCACTCTGGCCCAGAGTGGACCTTGGAGTGATGGCAATGAAGAGGTACTCAACATTCCCCAAAGCTCTAGCATTACTGGAATCTCACCCTCAGATTCGTTAGGGGCAGTCTTACTCCTCTGCAGAGAAGCAATCAGTGTATTCTACAGCCCCAGCTGAGTGGGCAAATGCGTTCTGGTCTCACTTCAGAGTAATGATAAATTCCATTGTTATAAAATAAAATTCTACTTCAAGTGAACATAATTTCTTGTAACCAAATAGAGAGACCAGTTTGCTAATACATTGCAAAAAGCTTTGTTTTCAGCTTCAAAATTGACAGCATTTGAACTAACATTAATATCATTAAATGTAAATAAGACAAATCTTATTTCGATATATTTCATGTATTGTATATTCTTTGGTCAAACTTTTGTCAAATTGAAACTGTATCTGTTAAATTTATTTTGCTTTTTACTTTTACAATTTTATATATATCCTGAGGAGAATGAGGAATAGATACTACACTGATTATATGTATAAGTAATAGTGATGCCAGACAAGTAACAATCCATATATAAATAATATCATTATTTTGACAGAAACTAGGCTGATGTTAAATAAAGTCAAAAGCATTTGAATATATACTTACTACTCAACCCCCTCCACTACAAGCAGCATGTGACACAAGGTCAATTTTAAGCAGAGTATAGCTGGTTTGAATTTAAAGTTTTCCGTCTCAGACTGGTTGACCAAAGCTAAACCAACCTAGTCTGCCCAAGTATTTACCCATAGCTGGGGGAGGGGGCAATAGTTGGATTCATACCTTTCTCAAGAGTATTACTGCTATATGAAATGCAAACTGTGTCATTAAGGATTTGAATTTGGGTTGGCGATTTCATTTCCTACAATGATAACCATTACACTATGAGTGCCTCCACTACAAAACTAGAATTAATTATATTAGTCTGGATCATAAAGGTTTTTTTTTTTTTTTTTTTTAGCTTTCTTCTTGAGATTAACTATTCAAAAGTAGTTTAGATGATGCTAAGCATGAACAATAATACCCACTGCATAGATTCATCTTCAGCCTGTAAGGTATTTTTACATTTATTAATGCTCAAAAATACTGACATTTACAATTTGAATTAGATATTCAGATCTTTTAATTGTTATCATCAAATCATGCTGATAGCATGGAGTTCCCTCACTCTCGTACACTATCCATCCCTATCATCCATTGCTCTTTGGGGGTGTCCTCGTGGTGTAATGGTTAAAGCGATGAACTGCGGAATCGTAGTACGCGAGTTCGTACTCCAGTTGCGCTATTACGTTCACTTTCGGGCAAATACCCTTGGGAAAGGTATGAAACCCCTTATTCTCCCTCCAGCTATGGGTAAATAGTAGGATGGACTAGGTTCTTCAGCCTTGGTGAGGCAACTAGTCTAGGAGAAAGAAAACTCTGAATTCAAACCTGTTAAACTCCGCTTAAAAATCGACCTTGTGTCATATCCTGCCCGAGCGGAGGGGTTGGTAAATAGTATCATCCATTGCTCTTGACAGGTCCTCCAAACTACACCCAGCATCCACACAGAGCTGATGTAAGTCTTTGTTGGTTGGCCAACACTGGCATGTCAATGTGTAGAAGTCTATAAGAGAATATCACTTATGAGTTTGTCCTTACTTCTCCATCAGTGTCCCATGTATTTTACTCATCTTATTTGGATGGTTTGTAGGATGGAAAGTAGGTTACCATACTACTGTTGTCTTATTGGGTGTTGCTTCCAGCATTTGTTTATCACAGCACATAGTATTCTTATGTAGTTCTTATCTAGCTTCTTTTTTTTTTCATACATTTTGTTTGTGTCCATGTAGTGCATCCATATACTAGTATTCTAGTCACAACTTAGAAGAAATCCGGTTTTATTTTATTGAATAGATCAGATTTCCTTATGATCAATAACCTTTCCATGTAGTGCAACAACTTATCTGCCTGGTTGCTGGAGATTCCAACACTTTCCCATTGAATTAAAAGAGAAGAGTTATGAATGAATCTGATGCCTTTAAATCACAGAAACAATGAAATTTCAGTCTTTACTCACACTAATAAGTGCAGAATCCTATATCAAATCAACCTTATGTCCTGATTGTAGGGGAGAAGAGAAAATAAATAAAATCAACATATGATACTTAGCATTTATAATTATTTCCCAACTCACACCCACATCAACTTCTTTTGGGACTAGACAGTTTCCCGAAACAATTTAATGCTCTTATGATACAATTCAACCATTTATTCCACTGCCCAGAAACGATGTACAACCTGTTTCATTATAGTGGCCGCATTTGTATATAAATTTCACATACTAATTGTACCAACTATTATAAAACAGACGTAGTTATGGTTAAAAAAGCAACATGAATCCTTCTCAAATACCAGCACCATCATAATGGTAAAAATAATGAATATGAGGACAGTTTTCCTCATCCTTCACCTCCACTCATCTAATGAGAGGCTACCCTTCTGTTATCTTTTATCCTCATCTCATTCCAAACTCTAGCAGTAATTATCGAAAAGATCTCTTGCTGTGTCACTGTAGTGGTACTAATGCCATTTTCATAACAGTAAAGCGGACACACAAATAGGTCAACTGGAGTTTTTAAATGTCTAATATCTTTTTAGTGTGTACCGCCATGTCATTGGTAGCAATGGAAACTGTCAAACTAATATTACTATTTGACAAAATTATTCAAGTAATTAATAAATGGCATACATACATAAGTACATCAATAAGTTTGTTGCCATTTGATGATAAAAAGCATCTATTTTATAGAAATATTAATTTTTGACAATCTCCTTTGTCAATGCACTTATTTCAGAGGTGAATAATAACCCTTTGTACCCCTAGTACCTGAATCCTTAAACATCCTGTACCTGAGCACACATAATCATCTACAAAACACTCAATATGCCACTCCACAGATATCTCATTATTCCATTCAAAGAAAAGCTGTAAATGATCACTATATTAATTCTTTCGATATTAGTATCTAAGTTGATCTCATTGGACCTGAGATATTAGGTTTATGGAGTATAGTAAAATGACACTCAGCCCAGAAATATTGGGCTTATAGGTCCAAAGACTTAATCACAGTGATTGTACATTATACAATAAGGATTTCATATCAAAATTCAACAAATGACAACATATCAAGTTGCTGATTTATCAATGTATTCATCTCTCTCATGCATATATATATATATATATATATATATATATAAAGGTGCAATCTGTTGATCTATATGTCCTGGTTCTACTTCCTATTCCTAACATGTTTCTGAGAAGTCTGCAATAGAATTTGATTAAGGTATCGATTTTTTTCTTAATGGGTTTAGCTTATTTGTATATTTGACTTTTAAAGCAAACAAAGAAATTACTTGAGTAAAAAAAGAAAACAGGTTATTATAAAAAGTAAGATGGAAAATGTATGATTATGATTTATTAATAATTTTTTTAAAATATATATTTTATAGCTCTCTTATATATATATATATATATATATATATATATATATATATATATATATATATACACACACACACACACACACACACACACACACACACACACACACATATATTAGCATAATAGTGAGGAGAGGTGGACTCAACAGAGTTCAGAACCAGGATGAGGCTGTTTGCATTTCACTTTTTGCTAATACCCTTTGGAGGGACTGGAATTCAACTCTTCTTTCTCAAGCTATGGGTGCAACCAGTCCAGGTGAAGGAATAAGTCTGAATACAAAACCTGAGGAGTGTTGTTCAAGAGAATCTGTGGCATGCTAGTGTACCATTCTTCTGTTATCAGCTCATCCAAAAAGTGTGGCTCATTCTACACAAGCCTTCATCACTATAAACAAATCACCTATGTAAATAGTCTAATAGTTTGCATCTTTAACTGAACTGTTAGGCCCTTATTTGCTGAGATGGATGAGAGAGTTTGGCCTGATGAGTAGAGTGTTAGCCAATGGTCCAGGAGACCAGGGTTTAATCCCAGGTCGAGTCATACCAAAAACTCAAAAAATGGTACTTGACACCGCCTTGCTTAGCACTCAGCACTATGAGGTAAATATCAAGAGTTAAGTGGAGCAATCCAGGGAATGGAGTAGCACCCTCCCCTATACCTCGGTGGAGTAGCTATTGAAAAAGGAGCCTTCGGGTCACCCTCGACTTAGGTCGCCAACTTTACTTATATATAGTGGTTTGCTCAAGTATTCACTCACTTAATCTTTTCTATATTGACCATCAAGGCAGTGATGAGACATTTTATCAAGATATCTGATAATCAAATCATGTTAGAATTTGGATTTATGCCTTTCCCAAAAGCATTACAAGTAAATGAACCTAAGCAGGCTCAGCTTCAGTTTTCCATACTGGTAAATTACACCACTGAGTACTTTCTATTACATATACTTATACTACACTTACATATATACACACATTACAATCTTGTAGATAATTAGAGACACGTGCCCTTCTGTAAATATTAGTATACACTGAAAGATGAAAGATTCTCAAACTGTCTTAAGTGTAAGTTAATGTTTGTTCTGGTATATATACAAACATTGTAGGCTTAAAATGACTGTTTCCCTCCTCCTCTCCTTTTCTGTCACTATGATGGAAGTTCAATCCCAAAGACTGTACCAATCTAGAATTGTGAGTAAAAGCCAATGCTAATAACACTGAGCTTTTATCTGAGTCAGACACAAGACAACAAACACACCTAAGGCAAAGATTTTATTTTTACAAAATTGACTAAAAGAAAAGAGGTTTGGGAAAAGATTACCAATATTGGTTGGCTTTATTTTTGTATATTTGAATTGCGTTGATACATTCAAGTAAAACCAGTTATTTAATTATATATATATATAAGTCACATAGACATTTTAGTATCTATAAAAGCTCATTAGTCATATTTGTTTTTAACTGGAAGAATATAAGATAAATTATATCAGGATATGTGGGTGGCTTAATAACAGTTACTGGCATGAAAAATGGATTCAGAAAGTAGAGTTCAAATTCTGGCTAATGCTGTTCGTATTTACTTCACACTAATACTTTTGAGGAAGGCATGAATCTATCACTTTTTCCTTGATCATGGATAAAAGGGGAAATTGGGTGCTTTAACCTTAACATGGAAACCAGTCTAGGAAAATGATAACTTTGAATTTAAATCTCCGGCCAGCACATCATGGGCCAATATGAGAGGATAATACTCATTACTTGTCATCTCTTGAGGAAATACTGAACCCTATAGGAAAATGAAAAGAAGGCCAATGGGGGTAGGGATATCAGGAAATCTTCTTAAAGATTCTCACTTTACTTTTGCTTCCAATTCAAAAGTTGCCAATTTTTATATTTGGATTTATTAAATTCATGTTTTTTTTTCAATTTCAAATCACTTTGTTTTGTCATGGCACTAAATTTGCTTTGGAAGACAGAGTAAAGTAAATTTTAGTAAGTTTGTCCCAGAAAATTAATTGAAAGACAATAAATTTAAGTGATTTGGAATTTCAATATTTACATAAAAAATAAATTATCTTATATAACAATGTATGATTTGATTTTGAAAGATTATTAAAGCATTCTTATTTCTTATGATTGTAATAAGTATTGATCCAGGCTATAATTAGTTTCTAAATGATTTTATTCAAAAACCAAATATATTTATGATTATATTTTATTGTTCCTTTGTAAATATTTCTGATTTGACATCTCTGAATACACAACTTTTGATCTAGTTTGTACATAATAATCACATTAAAAATATTTTTTACCAGTTTGATAAAAAAAGTTAGTTTTCATTTTGTTAAATTTATTTTTAAATTTGGCCTAAGTGAGAAAATCTTGTAAAAGTTTTGTATAAATCTTACATAAAAAAATCAGATTTTTTAAAAAGATTTTAGAATAAAGACTCTTTTCTTTGGAAGGTAAATTCTTTTTTTCATTTAAGTTTTTAGATAAAGCATTATGTTCTTATTTTATTTCTAGCTTTATTCCATTCCAGTTTTTATTTTCTCTTATTTCTATAAATACAAGACTGGTTTCATACACACTTCAAGAGCTAGAACAAACAATATGAAATTAAAAATAAAAAAATTAGCTTCAATTGGAACCAGGACTCATATTCCAGATCTTAGGAGCCTATCTTTCATGGATATTGCATTAACTACTGCAGTCACAGAAGTCTTAATCAAATAAAATAATTCTCTTGTTATTCAACCATATAATTTTCTGTATCTTTGTTTTTACAATCTAATAAGAGTAATATGAAGCTATTTTTTAAATTTAACTATCTATGTACATAAAGCATTTCTTTATTAATTTCTGTTTTTCTTTTTATCACAACTATCTGGGTCAATACTCCTTTATTTCTGATTTTGTGCTTTTTGCTCTCATAGCCAGAAAATGTCGGTAATCTGTGAAAAGTACAAACTACAAAATTATTAACAAATTGATTTGTTAGTTTGGTTTGGTTGAGTTTTATGGCATATTAACTATTGTAGGTTATCTAATACCAAATCCTCTTTATATATATATATATATATTAAATATATGATTTGTAAACATTTTGTAGATAACATTTTTAAAGGAGCCTGAGCTCATTCTTTTGCACACAATTAAATAGTTTCAAGTATTGCTGTGTAGCAGTCACAATTTAATTTAATATCAGTCATTTGTTTGCACACTTAAATAATTTGTAAGTAATTCAATTTTTAAATGAGTCGGAACTAACTTTTTTTTGCATACAAGTACTGCTACTGTTTTTACACAGTTGAATGGTTTCAATTATTGTTATCTAACACTAATAATTTCATTAAATATTAATCATTTGTTTGATGTGGTTACAAGTATTGCTATTTAACACTAATTATTCTATTGAACACTATTCATTGGCATACAGTAAAAAAAGTTCCTATTATTACTATGTATTACTAACAATTCAATCAAACGTCAGACATTTGTTTACACAGTTAAATGTCAAACAGTTCTATTCGACCCATAGATAGGACCCTATCAATTGCTACTACTCCAGATCAAAGTGGACCTGGGAGTAAGGGTAATTAAGGGGTATTCCACATTCTCCAAAGCTCCAGGACTGGAGCCTCATGATCAGATTGTTTAGTATCTAGGACACGTGTTGGGGAGTGGGGGGTCTTATCTCTCTGCAGAGATTCAGTCAGTGTATTCTACAACCCCAGCCAACTGGGCTGTTATAGGTTGGTTGGGTTTTATGGCATATCAACCATTGTAGGTTATTTAACGCCAAATCCATTTTTATGTAAATAATCAGTTCTATTTTAAACAATTCAGTTTAGCATAAGTACAGATTTTGTTTACACAGTTAAATGTCAAAACAGTTCTATATTAAACAAACCAATTTAGTGTAAGTACATTTTCAATGTCAAAAAACTGTTCCATTTCATATAATTCAGTTTAGCATAAGCACGCAGTTTAAATGTAAGTACGGTTTAATTGTCAAAAATATTTCTATTTCAAGCTATTCAGTTTAGCATAAGCATGCCGTTAGTTCTATTTAACCCATAGATAGGGCCCGATCAGGTGCTACCACACCAGGCCAGAGTGGACCTGGGAGCAATGGCAATGAAAGGGTGCTCCGCATTCCTCAAAACCCCAGCATTACTGGAACCTCACCATCAGATTGTTTAGTGTCATATCCAGGACACTCAATGAGGGGGGGAGGTCTTATCCCTCTGCAGAGAAGCAGTCGGCATATTCTACAGCCCCAGCTAGTTCGTTAGACATTAATATTTTCCACTTAGGTAAATATGCATAAAATGAATCTATCATGAAAACTTCTAAAAATGCATTCAAGTCTTTTTTGGGTGATTGAAATTATACTAAAGCTATTGATAATTTTTTTTTAAAGAAAATCTCTAAATGGAGGACTATTACTGTTAACTATACTCTTCTACTTTTTATATGTATCACCAAGCTGTTTTTACATGTTACTATAAGATTATATGAGTCATATCACCTCATGTGGATGACTTCTTTTGAGCAGGCACTGAAAAATTTAAAGAAAATGTGATATAGAAAATTAAAAAGCCTTTATGGTTAAATCAAAGGAAACTTCAAGTTTCAAATATCTTGGTATAAAGATTCATCAGTCCAAGGAGTCTATAATATTAGTCAGGATGTGTTCATCAAATCAATCTTTATGATACCTGCAAATAATTCAAACACAGTTTTGTCAAATGGTGAACTCAAATCATACAGAGGCTTCAGTAGGAAAGTTAAATTACCTAACAACACAGTCTGATTTAAGTTAAAAGATTAGTGACATGATATCATCCCTTAAAGACAAAAAGATGGAGAGTATGTTGCTGGTAATTAAGACAAAAATGTTAAAATATCTTCCAGATAGTTAATGCCTACCCTAGACAATCTTACTGGAGTGAAACTGATGTCATATTGTGATGCAGCATTTGCTGGGCTTAACAATGGAGGATCTCAAGTAGGATACATTATCTTTCTTGTGGGTGATATCGATAATTATGAAATAGGAAAAGATTCAAGAGAGTTGTGAAAAGTACACAGGCAGCAGAAACACTAACTATGGTTGATATTTTATAAGTGTGCACTTTTTACAAAAAATACCTACTTTTTGTATACTGAAGACAAGCAAAAAATCTTCCAATAATATGTAAAATTGATAATGCAGCCATACATGATACTACTCACTTATCTACTCAAATATTGGATAAGTGGTTCAGAATTGAAACTGTAATTATCCACAAAACATTTGAACAAAGAGTAATACATAAACTTAAATGGATTCTCAGCTCAAACCATATGGAGATGACCTGACTAAAAGAAGAGACTCATCTAACAAGATGCTAGATTATGTATATGAGCCCAAACTCCTCCTTCTATAAAAAGAAATAAATACATCATACAAATCTATTCTCTTGAAATTTGTCCTAATTAATATTGTATGAAAATATACTGTTGAAACTATGATGAATAATCCACCATTATTGCCTATCTTTCATATGATGGCTGTGGAGATTGTTTACACTGATCCTTCAAAAGATTGAACTCACCATTCTTGGCAAGCAAATGTTGTTGAATCAATCTGTCCCACCTATTGATTAGAAGTGGGCTCACCATTTTCCCTAAAAGCTTTAAGTGGTTTGTTCACATAAGCCAATTCTCTTGCCTCCTTGCAGGCCACTGGGATTCCTGCCTGGTGGTTAGAATTGTCTGAACACTTGGTCTCAGGGCCATCCCACCAAGCTTTACCTTCTTTGCAGAGTTGAGTTGATATCTTGACATATGAGGTGTCTCATTAGGGGAATGCAGACACAGCAAAGTATTTTTTGTATGGTCCCCACTATAAAATGGCCTTGTGCCTCATTCTGGTTTGGTTGGAAGTCAAATATATAGCACAGTTTATTTGCCTCCAGGCAAACTCACCTGGCATTCGTGCTCAATCGGTAGTTGAAGATTGAATGCTTGGTCTCAGTGGGGCTGTTCCTCCCAGGCTTTACCTGCTTTGCAGGGTTGAGTTTATTGCTTGCTGCCTGAGGCACTCCAATAGGGGATGCCAATAAGGCCAAGCATTTTTTAGATCAGCCACATGAGTTTTGATTTGTACATGGCTTCCCACTATAAAATGGCCTTGCGCCACATTGTGGCAGTGGGAAATCAGTTAAATACTGAATGCATGCAGAACAACTTCACAACTTGAACAATTACTATTTTATTATTTATTATTATTTATTTTATTATTTATTTATACTCTCATAAGTATTTGAACAAACAGACAATTGATTTTGAGAGTTAAAGACAGTAACATAAGAACCAAATTTTGTTGCAATCATCATAATTAGACATGCATTTAGTTATATTTTGTGATTTTAAATACTAAGTTTTTGGGAAATGTTTTAAAAGGATTGTTAAATGTATTTTTCTACCTACTAAAACTTGTTCAGAATCAATCAAAGATACTGAAAAGGGAAACTTACATTTTAGCTTGGAAGAGTTACCAAATCACCAAGTTAAACTGGATCCACACCTGCTTAAAATCAAATTTTTCTGCTTGTTCAAACATTTATGAGCAGTACACTTTAGAAAGTGCTACTTGTAAGAATTTAAAAAAGCATAATATCTGTTTTTATTGCTAAAGATTGCAGTGAACATTAAGGATTTTGAGTCAGTGGAGAGAGGGGCAAATTAAGTTATTAGTTAGGCAATTTTTTCAAATAGCAATATCAATTTTTGACTAATATTTTCTTTCATCTTCATTTTTTTTTGTTTAAATTTATTCAGGGGATCTTTTTGACTTATGCTGTTTACTCATTGTTTTGGATTGATGGCCTGAGTAAAATTTTAATAAAAAGCAACTACTACATCAAACATGTTAAGGATACAAAATTGGATTATAGTTCTTAAAGTTAAAATAATTCCTTTTGACAAAGTGACTAGATTGAGTGCCAACAATTTTAAAAGGTTAATGACAAAATTCTGTAGAAAACAAACTGTTTATAACATCAAAGTTTACATGAACAAGAGGAGTGAACCTTAACATGGTGTGATGTTAGCAAGCTAGTTTTGAAGATTGATTACTACTGAGTAGCAAGTTCAATCTTCATTTCTGTATTGCATCATAAGATAGAGGTAGACAGCAATTTTTGTTCTAGTTCATGAGTATATGCATCAAGTCACCCATGTCAAACTGAACTTGGGTTACATACTTTCTCATGAAGAGGAAGCTAAATATTGACAAAAAAGAGCAGCTCTTTACATTATTTGGACAAATATTTGTCATTTTAACACAATATTTCAGTTAATACACACACTGGTCTATTGTATGTTGTATCTAGTGATCATTGAATCTGGTTCATTTTTTTTTCTCTTCCAAAAGTTGCACACAAATGATTCATACTGCAACTGAAATGATTTAGTGTGAGCAAAGTTCATTTCAGTCTATGTATGTTGTACATACACTCTTTTTACTGATCTAAAAGTATCAAGGTAATGAATGCCACTAACATGGTACAGTAAATCAAATCTTAAACTGCAGGCAAAGTTAATTTTATGGCCCTATATGAGAAAGACAGTATTTCAGTTCTATGCAAGCTCAGACACATGTTAATATCTTATGCAGCCATAATAGGGAAACAAAATTCTATTAACAGTTTAACTCATTTCACCTGAGAAATACTTTAAGCAGATTAATTGATTTTTGAGAGTCAGTTTGAGTACAAAGAATTTAGATGGCATTTCTAAACCCTCCCCCTTTATACTTCTTAAATTATGAACTATAAATTTACTGACAACCCCTTGCTGTTTTATATCATTCTTGTAGTAGCAGGATAATCAAGTTAAGAAACAAGTGCTTACAATGATGAAGTCATCTAAGCACTTACGCATAAAGGAAATTATATATATATATATATATATATATATATATATTAGTTGTTTTTTTCTTTTAAGTATTTAAATAAAGTTACTTGTGAACATTTCATTGTAAACTAGTGATTAGTAAGTTCATCTCAAAAACAATTACTACTTAAGTTTATATTGAGAGAAAAGGGTCAGGGCATCATTTGATCTCAGAAATTGAGAGCAAAAATGGGCAAAGCATTTATTTAATAATTTCAAGATTAGGAGAATATATATATATATATATAAGGAGGTGTATATGGTAGGTCTTTATAAGGTAATGTCTGTCCTGAAGCAAAAGAACAGGTCTATGAGCAGGATAATAAGTCTGATAAATACAGTGAGGATATTAGTAAGACAAAAAAACTCTCAAAAGATACAGCCTTCTTCTGGAATACAATCTGTTAGAAAATATCTTTTTAAAGAAATAACAAAAAACAACACAAAGAATGAGTTCAATATTCTGAATATCTCTTGGAAAAGTTCATAAAGATTTTAGAATTATTAAGCAAAAAGAATTTTTTGCTTTGATCTGAAGTCGTTTTTTTCTTCTCTCTTTCCTGACTTTTCTAAATGCATAAAATTGTATAAGCCTACAAGTATAATCACTGCCCTAATATATTTTGAAAAAATGGCTAGGAGTGCTTATTTCCTTGACAAACCTGGAATTATACAGCTTGCTATCAAAGCTGAAATAACCTCCAACACCACTTGTTGAGGAGTATAAAGTTAGGAAGGCACAACTCTTTCACATGTTATGTGACTCTCAAAACTAACTAGTAAATAGTACCCAACCTTATGTTTTAACCAGTTAGAAATGGAATGTCAATAATGTAGTAGAAGATGCAGGATCATTTCTTAAAATGAAGGAGGAGATTGGCACTGAGGCAACTGGGAAAGCTAATCCAACAAAGTTAGTGGTCAAAGGAATCCTCAATAATGGTGATAGAAGAAATTTGCCATATCAAGGAGAGCAACCATTACGCTACAGTTGTTGGACAATCAAAACAAGATGCATTGAACAGGTGGGGAAATATCAAAGACGTTACATGGTGCAATATCAAACAGATGTAAAAAAAAAAAAACAAAAAAAAAAACAACTTCTATATAAAAGCAGTATAAGCTATCCTATTGATGCCAGTCAATCTCAACCTGTGGAAATCAAAAAAAAATCTTAACACAACGGGAAGACTGTTAGCTTCAAACATAGCCTCACTGGTTTTGGGTATTCATTGAAAAGCTACACATTGAGTCATAACTAGTTTTTGCAAATCATTTCTGAAACTACAAAGATGTGAAACTGCTAATGAATTTTGTAAAAGTAAGCAGTCAAGGAATTACTTTTCCAAATAAGTACAATTCCTCATTGTTTGACGGTTGTATGGATAAGAGTGTCACTGTATATTTGTAATGTCATCCTGATTTTTCAAACTGAAATAACGTTAACCACCTAACATCTAAAATCTTGTCAGTTAATTCAAAAGGAGTTTACATAATTGAGTTAACAATTCATTTTGAGGGAAATATTGACTGGTCACAGCAACATAAGGTTGAAAAGTATAAAGACCTGCAAGAGCGATGCATACAAAATAGCTTGAAGAAGCAATATATTTCCTATTGAAGTTAGATGCCAAGGTTTGATTGCTAATCTGACCACTGCATATCTGACTAAACTCGGTATATCACCAAAAGAAAAATAGAAATATATCAAGATCAAGTAGAAATTATATCTGCATAGATCTGATATTCCTCAGGGGCATCATCTGATGATAGCTTTGTTGGTAACACTGCTACTGTTGTCTTTGCAGTAGCAGCTGTATGAATTTATTTATATAATACTAATTGTGATTTAGTCCATTTATTGAGGTTAGAATTAAGGTTTAAGTTATCTGAAATTAGAAGAATGTTGTTAGACATATTTTGATTAGAATGGGCTATAAGAGATTAAGTAGTAAAATGCAAGGAAGATTAAGCATATTACTTATGATATTACAAGCAACTTTTCATGGTACAAATAACCATTTTTTTTATTAATGATAAAAAAGAAGAAAGATAAAAGAAAAGCATAAGAATAATTGAGGGAAAAAAAAAAAACAAAAACAAAAAAAAAAAAAAACTATTTCCTACAAGTAACTATTTTCAAACTTCTCATTTACAAAAGTTATAAATATATCAACAAGGTTAAATCATAGGTAAGAACTTCTGAGGTCTTTTATAGGTAATTCTTTTTTTTTTATTACAATCTACTGACCATAGACATTTCTGCAGGCCAACAAGAAAGAGTAAAACTGTGGGAACAGCATTTCAAAAATCTACTAGGAAGCCCACCGAAAATAACGGATGAACCGATCACCAGAATTATCAGTAAGCAATTAGACATTAAACTAGGGCCTTTCACCAAAGAAGAACTCGACTCGGTTCTTAAAAAAATTAAAAATAGGAAAGCTGTAGGGCTAGACGAGATCCCCCCAGAAGTGTGGAAGACTAGACAATTCGACGATATACTGCTCCGGCAATGCAATGCTGTCTATAGTCAAAATAGGATAGAAAGATGGATGAAGGGATGCATTCTTCCTTTCCCTAAAAAAGGCGACCTCGGATTAGCCAAGAACTACCGAGGGATAACACTTACATCCATAGCAGCCAAAATCTACAATGCCCTACTACGAAACCGCATAGAACCCAAAATAGACAACATCCTTAGGAAAAACCAAAATGGCTTCCGGAGAAATAGATCCACAACCTCACAAATATTGACCATCCGTAGAATCCTTGAAGGCGTCCGGGCAAAAAACCTTCAGGCGACATTACTATTTGTCGACTTTACCAAGGCCTTCGATTCCATCCACAGAGGGAAAATGGAACTAATCCTACTAGCATACGGCCTACCTAAAGAAACCGTAGCAGCAATAATGATCCTCTACAAAAACACAAAAGTGAAAGTACATTCACCAGCTGGAGACACGGAATACTTCGACATTGTTGCAGGAGTACTACAAGGAGACACGCTAGCCCCATACCTCTTTATCATCTGTCTAGACTACGTGCTTAGAGCTTCGATCGACAAAATCAGAGAAAATGGCTTCGAGCTGATTAAGAAAAGAAGCAAAAGGTACCCTGCAAAAACAATCACAGATGCCGACTACGTTGATGACTTAGCGTTACTGGCGAATACGCCTAATCAAGCAGAGACACTACTGCATAGTTTGGAACGAGCTGCAGCAGGCATTGGCCTCCATGTCAATGCGCACAAAACTGAATATATGTGTTACAACCAAACGGGCAACATTACCACTCTAGACGGAGCCTCTCTGAGGCTAGTGGACAAATTCACCTACCTAGGAAGTAGCGTCTCATCAACAGAAAACGACGTTGACACACGACTGACGAAAGCATGGACGGCTATAGATAGGCTCTCAATAATATGGAAATCAGACCTGACAGATGAAATGAAGCGCACTTTCTTCCAAGCAGCAGTTGTATCAATACTGCTATATGGATGCACTACATGGACACTAACCAAACGGCTAGAGAAGAAACTTGACGGCAACTACACAAGAATGTTGAGAGCAATATTGAACAAGTCCTGGCAACAACACCCCACGAGACGCCAACTGTACGGCCACCTGCCTCCTATCACAAAAACTATACAGGTCAGACGAGCCAGACATGCCGGACACTGCTGGAGAAGCAAGGGCGAGCTCGTAAGTGATGTACTACTATGGACCCCCACATATGGCCAAGCAAAAGCAGGACGACCAGCCCGAACTTACATACAGCAGCTATGTGAGGACACAGGATGTAACCTAGAAGATCTGCTGGAGGCGATGAACGATAGGGAAAAGTGGCGAGAGATGGTCAAGGATATCCGTGCTGGCGGCACGACATGATGATAATGGTGGGAGGCAAAAGGATTAATCTGAAACCGGTATAAAACTTCATCTTTCAAACCCTTTTGACCACTGGGAAAAACCTGAGTTGAAGAGGGGTGGCAATGACCTTATAAAAATCCAATATTTCTTTAAAGAAATTAAAATAAAGTATCAAAACAAAATATGAAAATATTTTCTCTAATTAAGCAGCCTGTTCTGAATTTATTGAATCATTCTTTCATACAACATTGTCATAAACTAGATGGTTTCTAATTAGTAGGATATAATTATTGTCAAAGATAATAGGCAAAACAGCTTTTTTTTAGCTCATATTACTTGAGCAAGCAAAGTAGTTATAGAAGATTAGTTTGCCCAAGTGCTCACACACCCACAATATTCTTTACCAATGATTGTGGCATGTAAGTGATGAGACATAGCAATATAAGTAGATGGATTTATGCTTTTCCCAAGGGAAGCAGATGAAAGCAATCTCTGCTAAAATATCAATTTACAGATTCTATTTTTAATGTGATAAATTGTTATGTCACACAGAGGATGGAATAGTGATATTATTAGTTGGACATTTATCTTAATCCTGAATCATAAAAAATATCTATTCATATCCTCACCTTGTGTATAGGCACATGTGCATAAATATTAGTCATATCCTCTCATCTGTGTGTGTGTGTATTGTCACAGCCTCTCATCTATGTGGTTATATCCTCTTAAGTGTGTAATCCTATCCTCTGTATTGCTGTGTGAATATCAAATAGAAGATATAACATTCTGGAACATTAAAATTCAAATTGTTTATAGAGTGAAAGGAAAAAAGATTCCTTTTGTTGCCTCATGAATCAGTACTAAATAGATTCATGTATTTTGGCTTGTTATCATTATAGATCAAAAGACTGAAGCAACTGAAGGTGCTGAAAATCTAAGAATACTTTCTAAATCAAGTCAACAATAATTAATGGTTGATCTTTAAGTAAATTAATGCAAAGTTGAGCAAAACAAAATATACCTATCCTGCAAAAACATCCTTTATAAGATAAGTTGTATTCTTCCTCACAGTTTTATAAAGAAAAATAAAAGAAAAGGAAAAGTGATCAACAATAAAGAAATGGAGGAGAATAAAATGAAAGAATAAAGCAAAGAATAGCAAAGGGATATAAAGAAAAAACATTTAAAGTCATAAGATTTTGTATTTATTTCTATCTTCTTTCTTTTTTTACATCCACTACAAGTTAAAAAGGAGTGTAACTCTTTATTTAACCAATCCTAAAATTGTTTAGGTTTTATCCTTTTTTTTGACTTTCAATTTCATCCAACCAACAAAAACTAATGAAATAATTGCTTATATCACATAATATTCAGAACATATAAATTTGAACTACTTTTTATCCTCCTCCAAGCAAATAAACAGTCAATGATTTTTCATTGATTCTCAAATAATTTTTCTTTTATCTTATTTTGATGAAAATGAAAGAAAATCTAGTAAAAAAATTAAGATAAGGCCTCATCTAATAAATTCAAAAAAGAAGGCTATTACATTTGTAACTACAACTATAAAATGAAAGAAAAACCAATTAAAAAAAGATTGTCTAAAAATAAAAAAAATATAAGATCTCACATAGAATATTGTATTCAGGCCTGAAATTGGTGGGCATACAAAGAAGAGTGACAAAAAACAAGTAAAAGATTACAGTTACAGGGAGAGATGAGAAAAATTAGGATTTACTACTTTACTAGAACAACCAGCCCATTGGCATAATGGTTAGAGTGTTCGCTAATGGCCCAAGAGACCTGGGTTCAATCCCAAGTTGAGTCATACCAAAGACTCAAAAAATAGTACTTGATGCCTCTTTGCTTAACACTCAGCATTATAGGGTACGGATCAAAGGTAAAGAGGGGGCAATACAGGGAAAGGAGTAGCGCCCTCCCCTACATCTTGGTGTAGTAGCTATTGAAAAGGGAGTCTTTGGGTTACCCTTGATTACGGTCACCAACTTTACTAGACAGAAGAATGAGTGGTGATCTAACTAAAATAATTCAAAATAATGGAATTTCTAATTATGACAAACATTTTTCAATGTTTCTCTTTAAACTGGAAATTTACTGTTAAGAGAAATTCCAAAAACTAAGTATATTAACTAATTGGATTTTTTTCCTAACAGACTATTTTTGGAAAAAATTGCCTATCCAGATAAAAAACAGTAAAAGTGTAAAAAAAATTTAGACTAAATTTAATGATCTTAGAAACAAGGGTAAGAAAAAGAATTTAAGAGGGCATTTTTGAGAACTACTAGATTTATTACTCAACAGAATTTGATGTATCTCTACATTTTCTTTTTTTTTTTTTAAGTAGAGGAATTATATTGAGAATTGAATTATCATGATTAGTTGATTTAGCATTACTTGTGTGTGATATTGGCTGATGGCTCAGTTGTAGAGTTTCAGCTCTGCAATCTGTGGTCACTGGTTTGATCTCCAGTGGTGGAGATCACGATATACACTGCTGATGAGACCTAATAAGGTTGAAATAGCTGTTCAGTGTTTCCGTATGTCATGTGTAAGTGTTAGCCGAATTTCCTGGTCATGGTAATTCAATTCACAATAGAATTTGATGTGTATATAGATATTGTATTAATAGTATATATGCTCTGGGCAAAGATTTTGACGTGAAAAGGAGAAATGCCCAAGGAGGTATAGCAAACATATAAGAATGACAATAATAAATTCACACAACTTAACAACTTTTCATACCTAAGAAAAAGACTAGATTAAATATACTCAATCATGATTCAATAAGTTTAGCAACAGCATAATGCAGTTTTTCCTTTAGGACACTCATGATAATTTGGATCTGGAAAAAAAAAAATCAAACTAAAGAAGTACCATCTTAATAAACAAAGTAAAAAAAAAGTTTCATCACAACAAAAAGAGGAAAGTGAATATTAATCTGAGCTAACCCTTACTTGTATAGCTCTTGAAAATCTAAAGGTTTTGCTTATTTGTTTAACAGTATCCTTTATGGATTATTTAATACTAAAATTTGATTCATTAGTAAATTTTTGATTATAATCATAACTATTTATCTAATAAATAATTTGCAGTTAGGCAGTTTCAAATATTCTTGATTAATATTAATAATTTTCAAACAAATCTATTTAACACATAGATGGGACCCAAATAGGTACTACCACTCTAAGTCGGAGTGGTGGGAGTCTAACAAGTACTACTACTTCAAGTGGAACTGGGAACAATGGCAACAAAGGGGTATTCAACACTCTTTAAAGGCTCACCATCAAATGCAGTTTAGAGTCATATCTAAGACACCTTTATTTTTTGTGGGGGATGGCAAGAGATACAATTGATATATTTCTAAGCCTCACCAACAAGGCAAAAATCTGAATTTAAGTAGCTCCAATAACTTCACTTAGACAGATAAAACCCTCTTAAATAGAAGTAACAAATAATTGCATCTCATGACCAGTAGTTTTTAGCCAATGATTTATTTTGTTACTGTACTTTTTGTTCTTCATAATGTTTCAACTGGTGTATTTTGCAGCTGTCTTCAGATTTTATAAGAAATGTTATTATTCAGCTTAGTGGAGGGTACTTAGTATAGCACAAACACATATCACAGTAGTAAAAGAATACTAAACTTTCTTGATAACCATTAGTCCATGATGAGTATTCCAGACTGAAACATTATGAGATAAGAAAATTAAAAATTAACAATAATTCATTATAAATTATTAATTCTTTTAATGTTTAGTTACTTTTTATCATAACCCACTCAGATCATCAATCTACAATAGTGAGGAACAACATAAATTGGAAATAAAAAAGGATGAGTGCTTTTTGAGATTAAATGAGCAACAAAGAATTATTGGTTTGCAGAAGAGAAAAATCAAACCTATAAACTTATCCTTTATTCTGTTTCTTGAATTACTTATTTTACATGAATAATATTAATTGCAGCTTTTATCTATTTTTAAAAAATTACTAAACAAAAAAAATTATCAATCTTTACTATAAATTTAAAAACACTTTCTCTATTTTTCAATGTACAACAACATACAGTACTAAAATTTGCCAGAATAAGTTTTGAATCAGAAACTCAAAATTAGGTGATTAATCATCCTTTAAAATTAAATATTTACTTTGCGAGTACAGAGAATGATTAAAAGCTAAAGAAAAAGAGAATGGTATGATATACTCCAGTGGACCCTTTCACATGGATGATCAAAGGCAGGACAACCAGCTAGAACCTATATGCAACAGCTCTATGCAGATACAGGATATAGCCTTAAAGACCTCCTGAGAGTGATGGACAATAGAGACTGGTGGTGAGAGAGGGTCAGGGAGATCCTCGTTGGCAGCGCAACATGATGAGAATAGCAGTAATGTCAGTGGACAACAATAAAACAAGACAATGTCTATAAATACAAAGTTTAAATACAGTAGTAGGTATATGACTTTATTTATATGATACTGATTGTGATGCTGTTAATTTAATGAGGTGATAAAGATGTGTGTTATATGAAATCAGAAGAATGGTGATAGATGTTTCTATTTCCATTAGAAAAAAAATTAACACATCACTCAATAAGTCCTGAGCCTGACATATAGATGGCGCCACTAATAAAAAAATCCATATGATTTTTATAAAGTACTAACCTTCAAACAGCATGTGTCAAAATTTAAGCCCAATCAGATAATTAGTTTACAAATTACAGTTATCTAAGTGAAGCTACTGTTGCAAATTTTCAAAACAATGGAAAAATTTGAATTTCATGTGTTGATAAAGCATTGCTTTCTGATGAGGAAAAATACTGTTCAAGCAATGCGATGGATTGATAAGTGTTATTCGGACTCTGCTCCATCAGAAACAATGGTTAAGAGGTGGTATGCTGACTTTAAATGTGGTCGTACAGACACAAATGATGCTGAATGCTCAGGTTGCCCAAATTTGGTAGTTGTCCCAGATAACACCAAAAAAACTCTACAAACTCATTTTGGCCAATCATAAATTGAAGTTGCATGAGCATTTGATAATGAGAAAGCAGTGTTCAAAGTGGGAGCTGCGTTTGCTCACAGTCAATCAAAAACAATGTGTCAACAATTCAGAGTGTTGTCAGCAACTGTTTCAATGCAACAAAAAGGAGTTTTTATGTAAATATGTGACAATGGAGGAAACATGGATCCACCACTTCACTCCAGAGTCAAATTGGCTGAGTGGACAGCAGCAGGTAAAAGCCGTCCAAAGCAACCAAAGATGCAAACATCAGCAGGCAAGGTTTTGGCCTCCATATTGTGGGATGCGCCAGTTATTTTGTTAATCAATTACCTTGAGAAAGGAAACGCCATCAATAGCAAATATTATATAGCATTATTGGTGTATTTAAAGGAAGAAATCGCCAAAAAACAATCACAAATGAAGAAAAAGAAAAAAGGGCTCTTTCACCAAGACAATGCACCATGATCATAACAATGGTAAAACTACATGAACTTTGATTTGCTTCCACACTCACCCTATTCTCCAGATCTGGCTCCCAGCAACTACTGGCTGTTTACAGACCTTAAAAGAATGCTCCAATAAAGACGTGAAATCAGAAACTGAGGCGTATTTTGAAGCCAAAGACAAATCGTTCAACAAAAAAGGCATTGTATTGTTAAAGAAGCATTGGAATCAGTGCATCACCCTAGAAGGAGACTGTGTTAATGAATAAACCTGAATTTTGCTTAAAAGTTGTTTTATTAGTTAGGCCCAGGACTTATTGAATGATGTGTTAAGTAGTTACGTGCTAAGAAGTAAAAGCATATTAGCAAATTACTCATATTTCAGGCAACTTTTTATGGAACAAAAAACTATTCATTTTATTATAATTAAAAAAGAAACTCCAAGAAAGAGAAATAAAAGAAAAATATAAAAATAATTGAAAAATAAACTAAAATACAACAGAGTATTGATTTGCTTTTCTTTGGGTTAAATAGTACCACAAATGTTATTTTACAAAGATGGCTTTGTTATCAAATAACCCACAAAGGTTGGTATGCCATTAAACAAAGAAACCAAATCAAACCCTTGATGTTCATCAATTAACAGATGTTCTTCCTTACTTGAAGTGGCAATGTCAGTTATAAACTTTGGTACAACTCACTACATCATGTGTATAAGTTTCTCTTAGTATTTCAAAGGCTTCAGAACCAGTTTTGTACAGAAATCTAAGCAAAAATTTGCTTTATTTCTTCATATATATCTATTAGTGTAAATTCATTTAATAAATCTTACCTGAGATATCATGATTTATATAAAGTTAAGATTGAAGAAAAAAAAATGTAGCACAACAGCTGTGACAAAAGCCTTCACACTGAGCTTAATAAGAACCAAGCAAATCAAAAATGAATGATATATTTCCAGAACCTCAGTCAGTACCTTAAAGCCTTTGATGTACCTGAACTCATAAAAGTAACAAAACATTAAAAGGATGTGAAGAATCCCTATATTAAACCTTAATATGACCTTAACTTGAATAATGAACTTACAGTGCATAGTAAAATAGCACTCAAAATATCAGGTTCTTAAGTTCAAAGTAGAATAGTGACCAGCCCAAAATATTAGGCATATGAAGTCAAAGGGAAAAAAAAAATTCTAAAAATTTTTTTTTTTAATTTTCAAGAACTTATAACTCCCCACTCCCAAAGAGTACAACACGGAAAAAAATTGATGAGAATCATTGTCACAAATTTTCATCATGTGAAACATTTGCAGATATAATTATAGTATATGCATTTATAATCCTTTTAACCCTTTAAAACATGTATTATTTTTAGCTGAGCAAATTATTATATACTCTAGGCCCAACATTTTGAGCTCAGAGTAATCACATCATATACAAATAGTAAAAGGTTGAATATACAATCAATCAACAGCCTTTCTTTTAATGGAATAATGGGATAAAATCAAACAAAGTTGTCTTTATTTTAATTTGAAAGTGAAGAATTTTCAGGCACAGTATATCTGAAGGGCAAGCCAAGCCAAGAAAAAAAAAATCATAAGAAATTTTATATATATATATATATATATATATATATATATATACACACACACTTTTTAAATTCTTAATTGGAAAGGATCAATTTTAAATTAAAAAAAACAAACTTGTCTGATGCTTTAAAATCTATAATACCTTAATATAATGATAAATAAGACTGGTTCCCAACCATTCCAGGATCTAAATTTATATTACCAGATTCTTCAGATAAACTCAGAATTTCCATAATGAGTCAATGTGGAAAAAAAATAGCGGAAAACACTTGACACCTTGAAAGACCTGAGCTCAGTTCAAGAAACCTCCCTCCATTCCTTTTGTAGTAATTTTCAAACCTCACTAAAAAATTATAATTCAGGGACTGGCAACTACTACTATACAAATTTAATTAATATAATATGTTTAAATGATTTGGTTTTTGTATTTATGTTGCAATAACACAACAAAAGTAGCACACCAAATGGTTATTGGTGTAATAAAGTAAAGTTGGTGATCTTAGTCTAGAGTGTTACTCCATTCCCTGGATTGTTCCACTTTACCCTTGATTCTTATCATATAATGCTGAGTGTTAAACAAGTACTATTTTTGAGTCTTTGCTATGACTTGACCTGGGATTGAACCCCGGTCTCCCGGATAATTGGCAAACACTCTACTCATTAGGCCAATGGTCTGGTTATTGGTGTAATAGTATAAAAAAATTCTTAGGAAATAAAGCAATTTCCAACTTAAAAGTTTGGAGTCTGTATTCATGCTCATCCTAATCACCATAATTTCTTAAAAGAGATAATATAAATGCTAATTATAGAGTGCTTCCTTTATTTATTTGCATTCATTTATAAATTCTATAAATAAAATGAGATTTAATATCAGTTCTCATGCCTGCCAAAGTGGCCTTGCAAAAATAAGAGTTTTTGATCTTGCCAGAGAGCTGAAAAAGCTGTAGACTTGAAATAAAAGGAAGAATCAAAACTGTTAAAAAACAGCAAGAATGCTTAGAAAAGTCCAAGAGATTTGATGAGACTTGTTGTCACTCAGACTTCAGTTGAAACTGATATGAAAAACTACCAAAGAGTAAAATAATATTATATCAGTATAGTAATTTATTAAGCTTTTTTTGTTAAGATGTGGGACATGGCTGTATGAATGGGTCACCCAATGAGACTAACTCACACATGAAGGTTTGCTAACCATTACACTACCCAAGATGCCCAAGTGTGCTTATGTGTATGAGAGAGAGAGAATAAGAAAATTTTCTGTGATGTCTGATCAAATTTCAGCCAAACTTTGACTCATAAAAATACAAAAAGCATGTTAAGATGAACCACTTGTTGAAGATCCTTTAGAGTCATCAGATAAATATTATATTTTAAGGAAATGAGATTAAAACAAAACAAAAATAAGAATAAACATTTGGTTGGGGCAGGGGAAGAAAAGTAGAGGGATTCTATAAAAATCTCATTAAAAATATATAGCAAACTTCATCTGCAAGTTTTTGAAAAGATTCATGAGTTAGAATGTACAAGTCAGCAAAATAATACTGTATGCCAAATATCTATCAATAAGCTAGGAATATTTCTTCAAAGAAAAAGACCATGAGAATTCCTCATGTCAGAAACAGCCTAAACATTATGACTATAACAACCAAGTAGAGGATACCAGTTTGAATAAATCAGTCTATTATAAAAATAATTCCTCATCTTAGAAATTCAGAAATAAATCAGTGAGTGTTGTTCAATGAGAATGACGATAGTATCAGAGTATTATCAGTTCCATTTGTTTTTAGTGATTTATAAAAAAAAAAAAAAAATTGAGATGTAAACTTAGAAAACATTGCCGTCAGTCCTTTGACCTAAGTAAAAGTAAAGTTGGCAATTGTAGTCGACAGTGATCTGAAGGTTCCTTTTCAATGGCTACCACACCAAGGTGTAGGGAAGGGCATTACTCCTTTCCTTGGATTGCTCTACTTTACTCTTGATACATACCTTATAATGCTAAGTGTTAAGCAAACAGATATCAAATACCATTTTTTGAGTCATTGGTTACACTCGACCAGGGATTGAACCCTGGTCTCCCTGGCCATTTGCGAACACTCAACCCAATAGGTGAGCTACATTTTTAAGTGCTTGTTTATTGTGAATGTTTTGGAATGAACTGTTGTTCAATGATATATGTGAATGAAACCAATTATCATGATTTACAAAATGCATACACATGCACACTATCATCATTATTTTATAAGTAAGTATAGTAGATACATAGCTTAAAAATAAAATAAATAACTTTACAACTGACCTATTACTGGTGACTTGTCTTTGTCTAGAAATATTCACTCCAGCTGACTAATGACAAAAGCAGGAAAATGCCTGCCTGTCTGTGATCATTCAAACATAAATAATCTTATTTTGAATATAAAAATGGAAGTGGGGAAATTAACAAATCACTCTTTATAAAGGCAACATAACAAAAGGAATTGTAAAATATTCACAAAATTAATAACTTTGTTTTGCATAATATCAAATTACTATACAAACTAGAATCCCAAACTAACATTGAAAATTACATATTTTATGGTATATGAGTGTTAGAGAATGCGTTTTAATCTACAATAATCAAACTTATGAATATTGGTTTGTAGAAGGATTGCATATAAAACATATTGCATATTTTTTTTAAGGCATGCAATATTAGACAAAGATTTATAGGAAACTATATGATTGCCTGGATAATTAGATAATTAACACAAAATGTGCAAATTTTAAGCCACTTGATTAAATTCAGTAGTTATTTTGTATTCAACTAAATCATACATATATAATTGAAAAGGAAAGGAGGTGAGAAAGAGGAAAAAAAGAAAAACAAAAGGGAGGGTGAAGAGAGAAGGATAAGAGAAAGCAGAGAGAGAGGATAAAAGAGGAGAAAAGGGAGAGAAAAAAAAGGAGAAAAGGGAGAGAAAAAAAAGGAGAAAAGGGAGAGAGAATAAAAGAAAGCAGAGAGAGAATAAAAGGAGAAAGCAGAGAGAGAATAAAAGGAGAAAGCAGAGAGAGAGAAAGAGAGAAAAAAAAAAAAAAGAGAAAGCTGAGCAAAACAGTAAGGATGAAAGAGGATAAACAGAGAGAAAGTGAACTTGAGAAACTGAAAGTAAAAGGGACCCCCCGCCAAAAAAAACCCCAGTAGGTTCAATAGATTTCAAACCCTTTGCAATTTTCTTCCAATACAAATAGACATACTAGTAAAATTTCACCACTAATGATTACTATGAATTTGTTAATTATAGCTAGTAAGAAGGGAATCCCTTTTGGTCATACCTTACTAATTAATGTATTAAAGATGAAACTGCATATCTACGTTTGTATCTTTATGAAAATGATTCTTTCAGTTTCTGAACCATAAATCAGTTGACCAATAGCCAACAAAAACCTCTAATTCATTTTTTATAAAGGGAAATAGAAACTAGAAATAGGCAAAATAATATCAGCAATTCAAGTAGAATAACATTGTCACATCAGAAAAGAATGCAGAGCCATTTTAATAAAATCTTTTGCCTGTGTTGTTAACAGAGATCAAAAATCAATTGGTTTGGTTTGGTGGCATACAAGGATTGTTTAAAATTTTTCAGACTTTTTTGTACAGGAATTTAAAATTGTCAGACTCTTGACAATTCAGTATGTTATTACTATACATCTCATGAGATAACTGACCAATTTTTATGATTTCAGGTTCAAATGAACACCTACAGCAGCAATTGGAATACACCCTACTAAAGCCTGATTGTCACAGCTGGTGAATTTCAAAAATGCAATCTGGATGTGAGGACACTTCAGAAGAACGGTATGCAATAAAATTATGTTTTAAACTTGGAACAAATGCCACAGAAACGTATGGAATGCTTCAGACTGCTTTTGGACCATTTTGCATGAACCGAGCATCAGTTTTTGAGTGGCATAAGAGATTCAAGGAAGGCAGGGAGTCTGTGAGGGATGATGAGAGATGTGGGAGGAGTAAGGAAGTCAGAACACCAGTGTTGATTGGCCAAATAAAGAATTTCATGGATAAGGACCGTCGTGTGTCTATAGAGACAATAAGTGCACAGTTTGATGTCAGTGTGGGACAATTATTCGAGAGGAACTGAAGATGCGGAAGATTTGTGCAAAGTTTGTCCCAAGAGTGCTCAGAGAAGATCAGAAAGAAAGATGTTGTCATGACAGCAGGGAGATGGTCGAGCTGATCAATTCAGATCCCGCAGTTCTTGATGCTCTGGTGACTTGCGATGAAAACTCTCCCAGACCCAAGAAGGCCAGACAGAGCAAATCTACCCACAAACTTTTGATGATCCTTTTTTTTTTGACAGCACTGGCATGATCTACATGCACTGGGTTCCCACTGAACAGTCAACAAGGAATACTATGTTGAGGTTTTAAGGGAGTTCAGGAAGAGAATCCGTCAGAAGAGACCAGCACTCTTCAAATCGGGTCAGTGGCATTTCCACCAGGACAATGCACCAGTCCACAACTCCATCCTTGTCACAGTCTATTTGACCAAGATGGGCATCAAGACAGTTCCTCCCTCACCCTCCGTATAGTCCAGACCTTGCTTCCTGTGACTTTTGGTTATTCCCTAAGCTCAAGGAAAAACTTAGAGGCTGTCGTTATGAGATAATTGAGGAGATGAAAGAGGCTGTGACGAAGATCATTGACACGCTCACACAAGGGGATTTCCATGGGGCCTTCCAGAAGTTGTTGGTACAACAGTGCATTGCAGCTGGAGGAGATTACTTCAAAGGGGACGAGAGTTTCATGTGTGTACTATCAATAAAAGTACCCATACAAAAACAAGTCTGGAAACTTATTGAAGGCACCTTGTATCAACCATTGTAGGTTATTTATTTATACCAAATCCTTTTTATACACCCATATTAAATATGATTTCTCAACACATTTTAGTGATAACATTTTTAAACGAGCCTGAGCTAATTTTTTTTTTTGCACACAGTTAAATGGTTTCACTTATTTCTATTGCACATGAATAATTCTATTTACTATTAATCACCCATTGGCACACTGTTGAATGTTTATTTGATTAAACATCAGTCATTTGTTTACACACAATGAAATTTTCAAACATTTCAATTTAGCATAAGTCATTTGTTTGTTTGGTTTTAATGGCATATCAACCTTCTTGGATCATTTAATGCCAAATCCATCCTTCTAGAAGGACAAGAGTAGTACTATTTAACCCATAGCTGGGAAAGTCATTTGTTTGCATTCAGTTTAAATGTCAAATAGTTCGATTTGACCCATATGACCTGGGAGCAATGACGGTGAAGGGGTACTCCATATTCCCCAAATGGTCCAGCATTACTGAAGCCTCACCATCAGATTGTTTAGTGTCATAAACAGGATACTCATTGGGCCAGTAAATCAATTGAAGGGATCCAGAGTAAAGAATTTCCCACAGTACATGGGATTCCTTTGTTTATTGGTATGGACTACCATTTAAAAAAAAAAAATCAATTGAACTTGAATAATGTAGAATGTTGTCTCCACTTTCTAATGAATTTAAGGTTATCATCCCATAATTCAAATAAATATCATTGAATTAACAATCCATTCAGATCTTGCATGCTGAAATCACACATGAATTTTGCAAAAATCCTATTCTTGGTCATGTTTAGATTGACATATCATCTAGTCACTTCAAATCTGATATCACTGAGTTAATGCTTCATTGCTAGAAAGTGGTAAATACAAAAAAAAAAAAAAAGGATTATATGAAGAAGCATTTTGATCTGGCATTCCTATAATGTGACAGAAAACCAAAAAGTCTGGTGGTATTACAAGATACTGCTGGGTTAGTGGTAATATTTAACCATGTCTCCCACCAGGCAGGATTTGACACGAGGTCATTTTAGGGGTAAGCTCACACTCATGTGCTTCTGGTCAATGCTGGTCATGGAATCACTAGGTGCAATGTGAACCAATGCTTGTCAGCAATACCCCCCCTGCACAACAGCTGTGCTAGGTAATGATACTTTGGCTCTAAGGCTATGCTTGCTTTCAGATGAAGTACAACTATTATTGCTTTTGCAGCAGCAGTGTGTGTGTGTAGTCCAAATATGTATACTTTTAGCATCAATAGAAACTTTGAACAGTTTTTAAACTGCCTTCATCCACAGTTGCAACATCTTGCTTGCCAACAAGAAAAAAGTGAATAAAAAGCTTAAATCCAAATCTTTGCTTGTTATTTTAAAGAAAATATACCTACAGTATGCTGTATAAATATGCATGCACACACATTTTTTTATCATAAATTACATTTAAAAAATACTCTATAAGCAAATATAATAAATAGAAAAATAAAACAACTTGACTGCATTTTTGTTCCAAGTTTCTTTTCTCATTTCAGAAGAATTTTGCTTACCTACAACAGAAAAAAATAAAACAAAATTAAGTAATATACAAATGGAAAACTGTAAAAAAAAAAAAATAAATAAATAAATAAAAATAAAAATGCAAACTCAATTTTACTTTCCCATAAAAGTTGTTATATTCGGCAAAATTGTGTTATCCATTAGATACCATGGATCAGTGCTTGGATCAGGTCATGGTAGTATGGAAGACTTAAAATTTCCCATGTAGAAAGTCGTCTGATAGCGCTATCAATACTGTTCAAAGACAGGAGTTACCAAAACAAGGTTGAATACAAGCTCAGATTGCCATAGTGTCTCCAATTCCTGGTTTTGAATTCAGTTGTCCTTCTCTTAGACTGGTAGCCTACCAAGGCTAGATTCCAGTCTACCCTACTATTTTATTCACAACAGGGGCTTGGTGCATTTAATGTACAGAATTGGTATGCAAACATAAAAACTATTATGGGACAGATGTATGATTTAAAAGATACTTTAGAAAGGGATAAATTGGCTGATTTAGTTCAACTTGGTATTCAACTATTTGATTCAATTTTATCTCGACCCCCTTGAAATTAGTTATGTTGTGAAAAGCAAACATTGGCAGCTGATCTCAAATATGATTCATTTATTCTTTGGTTGATTGTGTTCTATAGTATATCAACTCTTGTAAGTTATTTAATGGTAAATTCTGTTTATACATATATATGATTTGTAAATCTAGTTTGTAGGAAATATTTTTGAATGAGCCAGAGTTCATTTGTTTGCATGAATAATTCAATTTAACAAATCATTTGTTTGCAAATAGTTAAATGGTTTCAAGTAAATGATTGAATATTTCTATTCAAACCCATAGATGAGACACTAACAGATACTACCACTTTGGTTAGAGTGAAGCAATGTTAATGAAAGGATATTCCACATTCACCAAAGCTCCAGGACTGGAGTCTCACCACCAGATGGCTTAGTGTCATATCCAAGACACTAATTTATTTCATTTGAGTGGGAAGCTTTACCTTTCAGTCAAAATGCTGTCATAGCATATTCTAAATGAACAAAATATTCTAAACTTACATCAAACATTTTTTTTTTGTTAATATCAGCACCCAATCATAAAATTATATTTAATAAATTAAGAATCAGGAAAATTTCAAGAGTTCGTTTGGGGAAAGTAAGTTAAAAACATAAGAGACTGGCTTCATAATTTTCTTTCTCACTTGTAAGAACTGAGAACTGACTGACACACACATACCACATATCATGTAACTGTGTCACAGTCACACTACAGAGTAATGAGAAATTCCATTGTTATAGTAATACAAAGCATTACTCAACACTACTTGAAATGAACAAGCTTTATGTTACCATAGCTAAAATGGACTTTCTCATTAATAAATAGTAAGAGCAAGTTATTAATACATTGCAAAAAGTTTTGTATATATAATCAGAATTAGCAGAACTTGACCATAAGATTAATATTAGCACCACAAATACAAAGCAATCTTAATTCAATATTTCTTTGCTTTTTGCATTCTTTTTATTATTAAACTTTGGCACAAAATGAAAAGAAAAAGAAACATTAAGTTGTATAGTTAATCTATTACATACATCAAACAATTATTGGAGAAATATAAAGAGCAAAAAGATTTTTCCTTTCTATGATTAATGAAAAGAATTTTAGATAAGGGCACAATTTTTACTGAAAGCACACAGATACTAGACTGATCCATACATAAATACTGTCATTTTTTTTTTCTCAAAAGGAAACTACACACACATACACACACACACAAAAGGTATGTTCAAGAAGTATTGAGACAAATTTCATAATTTTCTTTCAAATTAGCACAAACTCATCCGGACTTTGTCTAGACATCACTTTATTATATAAGTTGCTCAACTGTGTACAGCTTCATTTATTTTTCTTTAATTTTCTTCCAAGATAGAATTTTCTCATGGCAGAAATGACTGAATTCTGGACAAAACTGGTTCTGAAACCTTTGAAATGCTGAGAGAAGCTTATACACAAGACGTAATGAGTCGTGCTAAAGTCTATAACTGACATGGCCATTCCAAGAAAGGAAGAACATCAGTTAAGTGATGAATATCAAAGGTTTAGTTTGGTTTCATTGTTTAATGGTATATCAACTGGGTTATTTGATAACAAAGCCATCCTTATAGAATAACATTTGTGGTACTATCTAATCCATAGCTGAGGTAGGGATAAGGAGGTTCATACCTTTCTCAAGAGTACTAGTCTGAAAGTGAATGTGATAGGGAGATTGGAGTTTGAACTCACAACTATGTTGTGGTCCAGCATGTGAGCCATTATACCACAGTGACTCCCCTAAATATTAAGGGAGACCAATTGAGAAGGTGTAGTTAGGTGAAGGTGGATAGACTATGATAGAGTTTTATAATAATACAGACATTTGTAGGGACATATCAAGTCAATCTGATAACATTTGAAGATGAAATGAATTGCAGCGAATTTATGCCTTTGTTTCTATCACCAGAGCAGGAGGAATTTTAGATGACCATAGTCACTGACTTGCTTCAGTATACAGAAACTGAAGCAAACCTTTCAAAAATCATTGTAATCAGTAACAAATAATGGGTAAAAGCCTTCAATCCTTAAAGTAAGACTCAGTTGTCTGTGTTGAAATATTCATTTTCACCAAGGCCAAAGAAGGCTTGCTATGTCTGGAACAAAACCAAAATGCTGTTCATGGTTTTTTATGACAAAGAGGGTGCAGTTTACCATGAAAGTCAAATAGTATTACTTTTATACAGTTTTCATAAGAAGTAAATGGCTAGATATGTGGTCCACAGGTCAGTAGTAGATCCTATGTGAGAATAACCCTATACACTCTGCTCTGCTTGTCCAGTAGTTTTTGGTGAAACACAGAATTGTGCAAGTGTAACTCCTCCCATACTAAATAGACCTAGCTCTTTATAACTTTTTGGTTTTCTAAGCTAAAACTTCATCTCAAAAGTAAGAGATTTGAGGATGTAAGTGATATTAAAAGAAATTCACAAGCACAACTTCATACACTAAAAAGGAGTTTCAGTAGTGCTTTGATTAATGAAAAATTCACTGGAATGTATGTTGAATGCTAAGGAGACTATTTCAATCAAATTAACATCTCATTCATAGTTCATATCTGTCTTGGTAAATACAACTTCAGTCTTGATACTTTTTGACTACATTGTGCATGTATATATACACACACACACAATATATATATGTGCACACACACACACACAATAAATAAAAGGATTAGAAACAATTTAATCATAAATAATATTAACTCAAAATGCAATAATAATTCAAAACTTTAGTGGTTTCATATATCAGCAACACTGTTAGTTGAAACAAAATGCTAGTATACATAAAAATAAGTTTAAACATAATCCTGGTTTATATGAAAACAGGTTTCTATTACACTTGACAATACTATAACTAAAAAAAACCTTGACATTTGAAAATTTTTAAATTTTCTGTACCAAGATTCTTTTGAATGTACAATTGCCTGATGATGTAGAAAATTTGACTTTAGTACTTCCAATACATGGTTCTAATTTCACAAAGTATCTCTAGGGTGCAGTTAGATGCATCATCAGTGATGTCTTTAGTTCATTGATGGTTTCAGGTCGTTTTGACACCATACATCCCTCACTAAAGTGACCCAGCCAAGATTGATCCTGCTTCAGCCTGCATCCAACAATGTTGTTTATCAGCACTTCCTATGTCACTGCCAATTATACTTAAATGTATTATATATATACACATACATACACACACAAATATAAAATAATTTTTATATATATAATATTTATTCTATATTACTCTACTTATAAAGTGAATGAGTTTAGTTTTTACTTATTCTCTTATTAAAACACAAACATTTCCATTCAATTACTCATGATTGACTAGATTTTGTTAGAAGAAATAAACTAAGCTTAAAAGATATCAATTGGAACCCACTTTTCTCACAAGTGCAATGATAAAAAATGAACAATTCGTTTCTTTTGATAATTTTCTGCTTAAAATAACATTGGTATTAAATTTTCTATAACCTCAACAATATTTAAAAACTCTGGTTTAAATATAATTTTCTAGTGATTTTATAAGAAATCTAGTCTTAATGAATCAGTGTTGATTAAAAAAAATTCCACAACTAACATTTTTATTAACCATGATTTTATCACCAACTATTTATATTAACTATACAGTTACTTTTCAACATTTTATTTTTATATTGTGGGAATTTTACACCTGCAGTTATCAGCAGACTAGACTGACCATCTGATTTGTTACTAGAGGTGAGGTTTTATTAAATGTTGTATCCTATCCAGTAGATAGCATACGTGAAAACTGTCAGGCAATAAAAATGAAACCCTGGTACTATATAAGTGTACCTAAAAGCATAGACCTAGACAAATTCATTTAGTCTCTGAGTGCAGTCAGCTACCCAAGTTTAAATGCTAAACAAAGTTGTTTGTATTTCATATAGTACTAACACTCTTGGGAAAGGCATGAATTCAATTATTCTATCTCCAGTTATGGAGAAATAGTAGGGCAGACTGAGCTCTTTAGCTTTGGTATGATAACCAGTCTAGGAAAAGAAAAACTGAATGCTAACCAATTATAGACTTGGATAGCAATGAACTTCATCAGGCAATTCCTGCCCAAGACATGCTACATGAATAGCATCTCCATGACCAACAGGTTATGGGATAAGCCTTCTTTTTTTTTTTTTTTAAACACTCTATGATAGTGAAATCAAAGTTAATTTGCTTTGATATGTTTCAGATCCTAATTTCCATATTTTTTTAAATATTAGATATAGTCTGGTACAATGCAAATACTATTTTAGGTTTGGTTGGTTGGTTTTATAGCAATCCAACCTTTTTTGTGTTATTTTATAAGCTGGCTTGATATGGTCTATAATTATATACAGTGCAAAAGAATTATCTTTACAATCATTTAAAACAGATAAACCTTTAATACTTAGTCACAATATCAATTTCTCAAAGACAGTGTATTAATGTGGTTCAAATCATATCAAACTGAGTAGTCTTTGTGGTGTAATGGCTGAAGTGCTGAACTGCGGCCTTGAAGTAACCAAGTTTGAACCCCAGTCATACTATTATGTTCACTTTTAGACTAAGACCCTTGGCAAAGGAATGAACCCTTTTATTCCACTAGCTATATGTTACATTGTATAACTACTGATAGATGTGGCATTAAATAATCCATGAAGTTTTATATGTCATTAAAACAAAGAAAGTTAATGATTTTAAACATTATCTGAAACAGATCTATTTGACCCATAGATGGGATCATAACAGGTACTACCAATTTGAGTCAGAGTTGACTTAGGAGCAAATTGCAACCAAGAAGTGACCCCATGCTTTCTAGAGCTCCAGAAAAGAACCTTCACTACTGAGTGTCATAGCCAGTGTCATAGTGTCATAGCCAGAACAACCCTTTTTCTTGGGTGGGATAGAGGGTTTTTCCTCTGCAAGAGATGCAGCCAATGTATGCTAACCCCAGGCAAGTAAATATGATTTTATAGCACATCAGTTTTTGTATTAGCACCATTTCCTTTAACTAAGCATCTTAAGAAACTATCATAGAAATAATCTTCGGTAGGTAAAAGGATTCTCTCAGTCTTAAAGGCAATTTTTGTATAAAGACTTACACAATTGGTAGTATATTAAATGTGTCCCCAAAGGTCCATCAAGTTAAAGAATCAGAATCAATGTCATTTAAAAGATACTGCTTATTTACAAGGGAAGGTTTTTAAGAAATTCTGGGAGGCACACAAACAAATATATTAAAAAGACTGTTTTTCAGTTTAAACAGGCTCTTTCCACTTGGGATGACTGGTACTATACAATCTTTTACCACCTATATCCTCTAATTTGTTCTATTGACTAAGTGAAGCTTACTCAAAATCAATTCTGATACCATTTAAAAAATCCCAAAAATTAAACTATCAATAACCTGCAAAACAAGCTTAGTATGCATCACTCAAAAGTAGGCAAAAGGCAGTTAAAAAACACACAACATACACAAGAGAATAAAATAAAAATGGGATAAAATGAATGAAGTAAGGTGAATTTGCAAAGGAGTGGTGATTCTTCCACTAAAGAGACCTTTTCTTTGTAAAAAATATTCAAAAGGAGCGGAAAATAAACATTTTCAAGATATTTTCAAGCAAGAGAGAGGGGGGGGGAAGATGGGAATATTAAAAAAGAAAGACAGAAATGGAGATAGAAAGAAACCAGGAACAGAGAGAGAGAGAGAGAGAGAAGTAACAAAGAAATTTATTGACACAATAGAGTTCATAAAAGTAATACCGTAGAAAAGCAGATTAATCAATTTGAAAATTCATTTTTTTTCTTTTTAAAATTGAATTTATAATATTAACAAGTAAAATTGAATACAAGAAAATGACAAGATTATTTATGTATGGATAGGCACTTTGTCTAGGATCAGAATGTAGTATCTCTTTATACTACCTTGAATCAAAGTGTCAGTTTCCTACCATTCATATCTAGGATCAGAGTGTACACGGGAGAGGATCCCTATTACATAGTGGCTAACATGCTAAGATGTGACATTGTAGTAAATGAGTCTAACTCCAGTGGTGCTATTACATTCACTTTAAGACTAATACTTTTGAAAAAGTATGAACCCCTTATCCCCCTGCCCAAATTTGGGGTTAAATAATATCACAATTGTCGTTCTACAAGGATAGATTTGGCAATAAAAAACACACAAAGGTTGATATGCCATGAAACAAAGAAACCTAATCTCACCTGTATCAGTAGAAATCTCATGGTCAAAAAATTATAAGATATAGAATATGCAGATGAAAATTGTTATTTCAAAGAGTATAACATTTAACACTTCCTCAAAAACAAATAAGAAAAACCAAATGTATAAACAAAGATTATTTTTTCTTTTCTTTTGTAACTGAATTTCCACAGGGAGAGATACTATATTGAATTTCCACAGGGAGAGATACTATATTGATCCTAATCAGAAGTACCAGAGAGTGACATCAATACTAATCAGGATGCACAGATACTACACTATCATCTAAGATGTTGCAAATGGACAAAGAAAAATCAGTCAATCAAACTGTATATATAGAAGGTTTCTGCTATGAGAAAAAAGTCAAAATTACTTGTTCTCCACAAACCAAAATGAAAAAATAAGCAAAAAGTTTAGATCTTGGATATTAAATTTTGTTGATAAATGTTAATGAAAATATTTTTCCAATGTATATAATTTTTGATGAAAATAGGTCAAATTCATCCTGCTTATCTTCTGGTAAAAAACAATTATTAATGTATTTTTTAAAAAATTATTTTCATTTTAAATACAGAATTTTTTAATGTAATATGTAGCATCCATTACATTTACACGCACACACACACACACATATATATATATATATATATATATATATATATATATATATAAAAACCACAGAGTTTATTAAGTATTAAGTTTCAAATAAATCTAACAAAGAAACATGTCTTAGTCAATGAAATATAATAGATATCTGAAACTTATGACATCAATGTTATCAAGCTAGTTTTGCACACCATGTATAGAGTTTGATATTCACTGGATGTCCCACATAAAAAAAAAAACTAGCAAATATTCTAGCCAGGCTGAAAACTGATTCTCACCTGTTCACAAAAGTTAAGCAGCATCAAACTTGGTCATTACTTAAATGGAAGACTGCTTAGGAATATCAGGTACTGTAAGCAGATTGTGACCTTGAGCTAGATGAAGCAAAAACTTAGTAAATAAAGAAATGAAAGAAATATCAATTCACAATATCAAACACAAAATTTCTGAAATAGGTGAATGTATATAAATAGAGAGAAAAAATTGTTTATTATTATTATTATTCAAGAATTAATCTAAGACTGGGGTTTCAAAAATAAAGCATGAGAGCCACATTTAACTTAACTACATGGTCTTAAACACAATAATTTTCATAATATTTTTTTCTGAAACTTAAAAATTTAATTAAAAATTGATTTAATTTTTTTTTTTTATTCAATGGACTTTTTGTTATTTTACCCCCAGACATACACATTCATTTTGATAAATAAAGGGTCTCCCTAACAGACTTAAATATATTTAAGTTTAGTACTAAAAAAAAGTTGGCAACCTTAGTTGAGGGTGACCTGAAGGCTCCCTTTTCAATAACTACTACACCAAGGCGCTACTCCTTTCCCTGGATTGTTCCACTTTACCCTTGATCCCTATCTTATATTGCTGAGTGTTAAGCAAGGAAGCATCAAGTACCATTTTTTAAGTCTTTGGTATGACTCAACCTGGGATTGAACGCAGATCTCCCAGGCTATTGACAAACACTCTAACCATCATGCCAATGTCTGGTAAAGTTTAGTACTAACTAGTAGAAATTCACTGGTTCTTGAGAGTTAAGCAATAATGAGCCTGCTCAATACTTAGAAGGGTAATCAGCAGATAATGAAAGCAATAAGTTTCGTTGGTATGACACTAAACTGCATCCTATGGTGAGGCTCCAGTTCTGGAGCTTTGAAAATGTGAAGTCACCTTTTTGTTGCCATTACTCCTGGGTCTACTCTGATCTAGAGTGGTAATACCTGTCCAGGTCCCATCTCTAGGTCAAATAGATCTGTTTGAAAACTATTAGTATTCGGTAGGAATTTTTAAAACCATATAACTGTGTCCAAACAAATGGTCATAATTATTAAACAGAAGTAGTCACTAGAAACCATATAATTGTGTACAAATTTTTAGTATTTGATAAGAATACTGGAAAAGATAACCATGTACAAAATTATTTGTAATAAGAATAGTTACTTGAAACTATAATTGCTTGCACACTACCCCACCCACACACCAAAAAGTTTTCAGCATAAAATAGCCCAAAAAGGATTAACATGTAAAATTAGCCAACCAACCACAAGTAATGAAGCCTGTGTGCAAGACTAAGCAAAGCTTAAATTTTATAACTGAGGAAAATTTTCATCCATCTCCTACCCACCTCTTCTGGACATGTTCTGCTTTTTATTTTATTTTTATTTTTTTTGTTGTAGTGGTTTTGGCATTCTCAAGTTTGAAATGCCAAAAGATAAAACTTTCCAAAATTTTTACTAACCATTATTCTGACCAGAGATGGACTGTTTAATAGAAAAATTTAGTGCTATCACAAGTCAGTAATCATATCCAAGGAAACACTGTTGAAAAAGACTTTCAAATATAAATGAAATAAAATTTTATTGGCATTTATACCATTGTAAGAGGAAAAAATTGAACAAAAATATAAAAACATTTAAATGACTAGTTTTAGGAAATAAATATGAAGTCTATTTGTTTACAAAAGAAACGAAAAAGAAAAAATGAAATACAAATATGACACTTGGAAATCTTTCATATAATAAAATGTTTTCAAATAGGGAAAAAAAAAAAAGAAATACATGATGTCTGAAATCTATTTGTTATGTTTTCAAAAGAATACTTCTGTGGTAAAATAGGAAGTAAAAATAAAAGATTTTAGTTGCCAGTTTCGTCTTAATGTTAGATTTTATTTTCTTTCCAGCCATACAAATATTTTTAAGATCCTATTTACCTAACCCCTCCGCTCAGGCAGGATATGACACAAGGTCAATTTTTTAAGTGGAGTTTAGCAGGTTTGAATTCAGAGTTTTCCTTCTCCTAGACTAGTTGCCTCACCAAGGCTGAAGAACCAAGTCTGCCCTACTATTTACCCATAGCTGGAGGGAGAATAGTTGGATTCATACCTTTCCCAAGGGCATTTGTGCTATGTGAAATGCAATCAGTCTTGTCCAGGAATTGAACTCGTATCGCCGTGTCCATATCCTGTGACGATAACCATTACACCACGGGCACCTCCAAAAAATGTATTGAACCCTCTTATCCTCCCAGCTATGGGTTGAATAGCATCACTGCTGTTTTTCTACACTTGATCTATTTTGATCTTTTTTTTTGATATTTTTAAGATTGGACCAGAAATACATGAGAAATTGCGAGTTGAACAAAGTTGCAAATTTGTCAATTTCAAACAAAATCAGATATCAATGGGAAATGCAATCATTACATAAAATAAATGGCTTCCTTAGAAAGCAAAAATACTAAATTAAAAACAGAAAAACCAAATAGAAAACCACAGTATCAAGGAAAAAAAACTAAGCCAATACAGAAGCATAAATTGCCAAACCCCCAACACTACTGACCATTGTTATTGAACACAGAAACAGCTTCAAAGTAATAGATATTTTATTAACAAGAGTTTTGGAAGGGGGTATTCTTTAATATTTTTATGTTTGTTCACATTTTCCTCTGTATTCAATAAATAAAAAAAATCATCCATGACTTGCAAACTGAACACCAATTAACCTCTCCACTAAAGTATATAAATTAAATTCTCAAAACCTATTTCCACGGTTCAGATTTCTGCTAGAAAAAACAAAACAAAAAGCATTCACACTTGCTGATATCCCTGAATTCTCAAAATGTAATTGCGCAGACATAAAACGATGACAAAACTAAGTAATATCAAGAACTAAGATGAATATTTTAACACTTAATTGACTTTCAATGGCAGTAATGGTCCATCAAGTATTTGTGATTCTGGCATATATGAATAGGGAACAAAAACATATACATTATATGTATTGTAAGTTTTGTTGGTGAATCAGAACATTTGCTTTTTTTTTTCACTATTTAGTTAAAGCCATGATATTCTGAATTAATTCTAATTTGAGAAAATATTTAATTTTTAGAAAAACTAAAAATATCTACAAGGCTTTAAAACAAAACTTCAAAATTTAATTATACAGTGTCATATATAAAAATTAACCTGAATATGTACTATTACATTGAAGTGTGTGTGTGTGTGTGTGTCTCTAAGAATCATTGCCAAACTGGGAATCTGAAGGATTTGATTTTTTAGCTATGGATAATAACAGATTAATTTTGACTAGTATTACCCTTCATCTTAATTCTAGTTGCTTTTAACTGCAACTCACTTGAATAGTCACCTCCATGACAAGAGGAATAGTGTTCAATGGAAACAAGAAAAAAATAATAAGCTCCCAGTGAAACAAACTCAGATTCCCTTCTTAAGGGAGATTACTCTTGTTTCTGATGTGTTCTGTTCCTAGTCATCAGAAATTTAACGACCTAAGTGAGTTGCAATAAACAGCAACAAGAATCAAGCAAAGTAAAAAAAAAAAAAAAAAAAAAAAAAAAAGATCAAAATAGATCAAGTGTAGAAAAACACCAGTGATACTATTCAACCCATAGCTGGGAGGATAAGAGGGTTCAATACATTTTTCAAGGGAATTAGTCTAAAAGTTAATGTAAGAGTGTAACTGGAGTTCAAATGAGCTTACTTAAAGGCTGCAGCCCAGCACTTTAACCATTATACCATGAGGAACCCTCTCACCATATAGTATTAGCATATAAATGTATTTATGATCTTTTTATTAGCTATTAGATTTTCTTCTTGTGAATGAAGTCAGTGTTTAGTTAGCTAGTCAAATGGACCATTGCTTGCAGCTACAGTAGTGATTTTGATCTTCATTTGGTGCTCCACACTTATGGCCTTATGCATTACTAAGGTAAATCTAGTAATAATTATAAATGAGTCGGTAAAAGCAAGACTGAATTACCAAAAAATTAAGATACAATAACCAAAGCAGCAGTTTTCAAACAAATGAAGTGGTAAAACATTAGAAGATCCTTATGTTTTCATTCCATAAAGAAGTGGGGCAAATCAAGTTCATTTTTTTTAACAACTTAAGGTGGAGAAAGATAGGGAGTAAATTTCAAAATATTACCAATTTTTCATCTTTGATCTTGACCTTAAATCAACTGTTCACACAGATCATTGCAAAAATATTAACAAACATGCCCACCTTCTCCCAGGAGACCGATCTAAAGGAACACCTGAAGAGAACTGCAATACTTGGCTATATAGCCTTCCCACCTTTCTTACAAGAAGAGAATCATCTATATACAATGCCTAGATTCAGGCATGTGACCTACAAAAATGAAACATTTATATAGTAGCATTTTATAATTTCACCCAAGCCCTGTCATATTTAGCCCAATTTAAACCAAACTTTCAGAAATTGTTAGTTATGCCTGGAAAGGATCTAAACTATCCTAAGAGATCTGACCCAGACTGGTTTTTAGGTGGGCTCTGTGTCTCACCCTCTATGTCTTACTCTCCCTCTTGCAGTAAAAAAGTGTCCATCTTATAATGCTTAGTCACTCTCTTGATAATTGTTATGTGATTGGATGGCACTCTCTCTCTCTCTCCTTGTATGCTCTACTCTTAAGTATGGAAAATAAAATAAAATATTTGATTCAAGAGTTTTCTTGGGTATCTGAGGTCTTCAATGAACTCAAAGCTAGCAACTCCTCTCAAAGCCAATGATGTTTTTGATGGTACTAATATCGTCACAGGAATTTCCAGAACAAGAAGGAAGACAATGTCAGACATCCTTAGAGATTATCTTCTGGGTTTGAATTCAGTTATTCTTTTGCTAGTTTAGTTGCCACAAAGGCTTGAAAGACCAGTCTACCTTAGTATTTTGCTTATAGGCGGGAGGTAAAGCCATCTTAGTAATAAGAAATTCAAGCATTTGTCCAAAATATGATTTAAATTCAATCATACTTTGAGCTAAGTAACAGTTGTGCTATACATTATGATATAACATACTGGGTCACTTGTTCGTCTCCTAAAGAGCTTTGATGAAAAAACTGACTTCATTGCTACTATTTATGACTGCTAGTGCTTCTTTTGCTAAAATGAGGAAAAAATATATAAACATAACATTTTCAGCTTTTAAAATGACGACATTAAGTACAAAGTATTTCCTTTTTATGAACTTTTTGTATGAATGCAAAATGATTGACAAAAATGACAATGTCTACAAAACACAAAACTAAAATTAGATAAAGATATTTAGGGACTCAAATTTCAACCACCATCAAATGTTTTATACTGTTACACATAGTCAACATGATACAGATGGTTTAGATGTAAACAGAACTAGGAATACAATTTCAAATCCTGAAACCAAACACTAGCATTTAACTTAATAAAAAAATAAAAAGAGGAGAGATAAAGAGAGTGTAAATCAGAGGATTAAGAGACTAAGACAACAAAGAAAGAAAAAAAGAACAGAAAGGAAATACAAAAAGGAAAAGGGGGAAAATAGACAAAAATAAGGGGAGTCATTTTTTCCAAGTAGTAAAGCTCTGAATATCTCATGAAAAAACATGACAATTTTCCCCCATGACTAGTTTGCCTAACAATAATAATAATAAACTACTGCCAACAGTTTTCAGTAGTATTTAAAGATAAAAACATTTTATATAATTTGAGTAATGTAATACCCACATAAAACTTTCAACTTTGGTTATTTTGTTTTCTCAATAAAATCATTTTTGATAAGATTGGATAGGGCTTGGACATTATAAGCTCTATTTCATAGGATTTGATAGGGTGTGAATGCTCTGTGCCATTTCATAAGATTGGATGGGGTGTGGATGCTATTTCATGGGATTGCATAGGATCTGGATGTTGTAAGATATTTGATATGATTGGATTAGCATATGAATGCTATGAATTCTATTTTTTATACCAGTGAAATACAGTTATGCTGATAAAACAGCATAGAAATATGGAACCAATAGGCAATATTCAGAATAAAAGACGCCTGTTTTAAAACCATTTAGAGTGATCACTTTTATTGTACGATGTCCATTGGCCTAGTGGTTAGAATGTTTGCCAATGGCTCGGGAAACTGAGGTTCAATCTCAAGTTGAGTCATACCAAAGACTTGAAAAAAAAGAAAAAAGTACTTGATGCCTCCTTGCTTAAACACAGCATATAAGGTATGGATCAAGGGTAAAGTGGAGCAATCTAGGGAAAGGAGTAGTGCCCTCCCCTACATCTCGGTGTAGTAGTTAATGAAAAGGGGGCTTTTGGGTCACCCTTGACTACGGTCACCAACTTTACTTACTGTACAAAAGCACCTACAATAGAATAATAGTCAGTAGTTTGGTCTTGCAAGTCATTATTAGTAAATTTGTCTTTCAACCAAATGTCCACCACAGCTCTGTGCCAGACAAAACTAATATCTACACCAATGGTTTCCTAACTTTTGGGGAACCGCCACTCACTCAGGCCACATCTTTAAAGCCGACCACAACATATACAATGAACCATTATCATTAGGTCAACTATACATTTAAAATGAAAACTAATCTAACACTAAGTTCATGGTTATACCTACCTAGAGCCTTGACTAAATTAGATGAAAAAATGTAACAATCACCAGTCTCTACACCTGCTGTCTGAACAGGTTGGTATATAGAATGTCTAGTGTTCAGACCATGTCACCAAAATGCTTTTATGTATAAACTATATATTAATGCAATTCTTTAAAAGCATATATGTTACTCAAGTGTTTGGGACTTAGATTCCGTCAAAATACCCTGCCACAGCTTACCACCTCCTTAACCCTTCAAGTGGCTAGTACCGCCCACTTTTGGAATGTCTTATCTACATCAATAAGTAGAGGATATCTATCATTAAGTAATGGTTAGCAGATTATTTGTACAAGCAAGTGTTACTGAATATCTTCCTCATAGGGTACTTCAGATTCTTTTTGTTTTGTACCCAAACAGTTTCTTCCAAATAAAAAATACATACCAGTACCTTATACCATTAGTCTTAGAAAATGTCTATAAGATGACTTCTGATTATTTCATGCTTAAAAGAATAGTTTGTGCCTTTCCTTTTGGTCATTTATATATAATTCATGTACACACACACACACACACACACACACACACACTTCCCTCCCCAGAATGCACCACAAACTAGATTATCCTTCCCACCATAACCACATAATAATGAAATATCTACTAAGTGAGCCTCTTGGTCTTGATGTTTACATAGGTGACAAACCGGCAGTCACCAAGTGGCATTGACTATATATATATATATATATATATATATATAGTGATGGGTAAATTTCAGGATAATTTTGAATTCATTCAGTGATTTAAAAAATTCTTTTCGGTCAACTATGAACATGAATATTATGCTATGGCTGCTTGGCAAATGGCAGGGATTTCAACAACTTCAGTCAAGCCACTTCCAACTGCTAAACCTGCACCCTCTTCCAAATCAAAAAGGCAAGCCCATATATATATATATATATATATATATATATATATTTTGGAGAGAGAAAGAGAAACTTTGATACAAATACTTTGCCTTTTCTTTTGTGCTTATCCAAGTACAAATTCCATCTTTTTGAAAATTAATAGCCAACAAATTAATTTCAGTTTAAAAAAAAAAAAAAAATCAAACTCTCATATAACCATTATAAGCATGTTTATAGTACTTGTATATAAAACATGATTGATTATACACTAAAGACTCACTACAGAGTAATTAAAAACTTAATTTCTATGGTAGCACAAATCATTATACAATGCCCTCAAAAAGAACATACCTTGTGTTATCATACAAATAGAGTTTCTCATTGCTCAGTTGTAAGACCGGGTTCTTGTACGTTACAAAAAGGTTTATATACAACTTCAAAATTGACAGAATCTGGATCAAAGATTGACATATATATATATATATATTTTTTTTTTTTTTCATTTCAAAAAGATTATGAAGATTTAATGGTAGTAGAAATAGAATTTCATTCTATGTTATAATAAACTTAATAAATAAATATTGTAATGTGGGAAGGTGGAGACAGAATATTTTTATCTAAGAAACAGACATGTATACATGCATCTAAAAGAAATATATACATATTATGAATGGGTAGGGTTTGGAATGAACTAATGGTATGAGAAAAGGAAGACAATATGGAAAAGTAAATTGACATGTTTCACGAAAAAGTTAGTTTCTTCAGAATTAATTTCATTCAGAAATTTTTTTTTAAAAAGCGAAAGAAAAGGAGATGCTTCTCTCCTCTTAGTCACATGTAGATTTTGTTCTTATGGAATAAATTTGTTCAATTTGATTTTCCATATCATTTTCCTTTTTTCCCCACATTATGGTTTGGTTTCTTTGTTTAATGACATATCAAACTTTGTGAGTTATTTAATACCAAAAACATTCATGTAGAAGAACATTAGTGGTACTATTTAACTCTGAGCTTGGGTGGGGAGGAGAATGTTCAAACCTTTACCAAGGGTATTAATCTGAAAGTGAATGCAATAGCGTGTCTAGGGCTTGAACTAGCTATGTCATCGCAGTTTAGTATGTTAGCCTCAATACCAGGAGACTCCCTGCTTCATATCATGTATACATACCAGTGTATAGAGAAAAGGGAGGGATTTTTGGTAGATCTGACAAGATAATGAAAAATAAATGGAACTGGATATACTAAAAACACAACAGGTTCAGTTCAAAATATTTCATTCTTATTTATTAAAAGAAATTTTTCAATTGAGAAAAATAGGTTTTTCTAAAGTTTAGCAAAAAGAGGAAATGGATAAGAGTGTATAAATGTGAATATGAAAGGCAGTAGGATCTAGGGCCCAAAGACAAAAGACAGAAAAGTGAAAAGAACTAAGATTGAGTGGTGGTAGGTTTTGACTTAATTTCAGTGAGAAAAAAAGATAATACGAGGAAGTGGGAGGTCTTGAGAAGGAGGAATGGAAAAGAAATAAAAGGGGAAATGGTGACATGCATACTGGGGTTGTGGATGCCCAGGCACATCCTGTCTTCTGGTTGGTTTTGTAAATAAACTTTCAAAATAGGTAGGTTTAGATATATGTACAAATTAAATGTTCGTTTCCTTTAGCATAATTGTTTTCAATTGTATCAAGATGACAAGGCAGAGATTCAATTGTGTTGCCAACTTAATTTTAACTTTAAAGTAAAAACATTATTCAACAAACTTTACATAGGTCTGCATTTTCTTATTTCTGATATTTTATAAGAATAATATAATTGCGAAGTTACATAAATATTACTGTCATTTTCTTAAACAGCTTTGGAAAACTTTCTTTTTCCTAAAAAGATTATAATCATACACCATCAACTAAATAAGTAGTACTTATTTCTTATTCATAAAAAATATGTACTATTCACAAAAATTTGAAATAATTGCAGAAACAATATGCACAATAGATTCAGAAGAAAATCTTATCATTCCATTAGGCTTCCTAAGTTTGAGATAGGCACAAGCACAAAAATAAAAGTGGCTGGTCAGACCATATTAACATGGCACTAAAGTCCAAATCCTTGACCTTCACCCTGTGGATCATCAGTTCTTGCTCTCAGAAACTTGATTTAATGGTAACTATTTGGGAAATAACTCTACTTCAAGAGTAAAACAGGAGAATTAATTGCTCACATTTCCTAACTCAAGTAGCTGATCAGTAAAATCTCCAGCCAAAAACTCTTAAGCCTTTAACATCGCTCTTGGCATTTTGGATCTAGTTTAGAGTCTTAATTGTCTTAAAGAAAAAAAAAAAAATATGCAGAGATCAACTTTAGGGTCATAAAAAACAGCAGTCAAAAGATGTTTATGAAAAAAGTCTAAGAATCAGGCATGCTTGATAAATAGAAAACTTTTCAGCTGTTAGTTTAAACACAAATTCTCTGAGCTCAATAAGTACCACACGTCTCATTTATAAGACATTTATAAAAATTGCTATATTCATCTTTTAGATGATCCAACTAAATTCCTTTGTGGCATAACAGTTATTGTCATAGGAAATGGACACAGTGACCAGAGTTCAAAACTTGGATGAGGCTGTTTGCATTTTATATAGGGCTAATATCCTTGGGAAAGATGAATTCAACTATTATCTCTCCAGCTATGGGTAAATAGTAAGAGAAACCAAGCTCTTTAACCTCGATATGGAAACTGGTCTTGGAGAAAGAACACACTGAATTCAAACAAGTTGTAGACCTAGTGAGAGATAGTCTCTGCCAGGTTATTCCAAGACAAGCTACATAAATATAACAAATATTTGTACCAATCTTAAATTGTGCATAATTATTTTTGTAAAAACCCCATGCTAATTATTTAAGTTAGGTTTTTCTCTTGAATAATTCCAGCAGGTATTGGATTAATTTGTTATGTATATGTATATATATATATATATATATATATATATATACACACACACAGATCCAGGCAAAAACTTATATATATATTAGATTATAGACTATAACCATCATTAGCAATGACAAAAGCCTGAGGTAAAATTAATTCTTTTATTTCGTGTTAAGAATCTCCAATTCTGGATTAAAGTCCATTTCATTGAAATTTTCATATGATTGGTTGATTTTAACAGAATGTTAATCCATCTAGGGTTATTTCATGTTTCGAGGTTAGGAAATCATATACATTGTACATTTATGTTTACATTGTTTTATGCAGTTGTTTAAGAGTTTTTTTGCCCAATGTTACATGATATCAAGTTTTCCTATCTAATATAAATAATTTACACAGTTGTGTGATTTAAAGTATTGCTATCAAATACTAATACTTTTCAAACAGATCTATTGAATGAAGGGATAACTAACACTACCCAGAGTTCAACTACAACTGGAGTCTCACCACCAGATGCAGTTTAGTGTCATAACCAAGACACCGCTTTTTTTGTGTGGGGGGGGGTCTTACTCCTTACCAAGGAACACAATCAGTATATTTTAAGCCTTGCTGACAGAGCAAGAAATCTTCAAAGTTTTAATGAGTAGTCTAATATGACTTCTTACAAGACAAAACAGTCATATACTTAAAAAGAAATTTCTTGTTAACAAGTGAAAAGTGAAGAGTTATGCTAAAATGCTGCGACTTGATCAACAAAAAGTGTCATACTTTAGTATATCCAGTCAGTAAAATAAAAGCTCAAATCACAAGGGTGGATAGATCATTCCTAGTTAATTTTTTTCCCTCTGATCACTGAAACGTTTTCCAAAGATAAAGAAAATATCAATTTAGCATTATCAGAAACCTTTTTGTTGAAAAGCCCAGATACTTGAACCCTTGACCTTCAGATACCTGAGTTCCAGAAGAAGAAAAAGCAAAAATTTCCCATCATTTTACCATCTCTATTCATATCAGAAAAAAATAAAATATTGAGATAAAAATTTTTAATGAAATAAAACAACAAAGATGTAGTGTCTTTACTTTCTGGTAATTGTGTGATTTCCATCATCAACTGGATTAAGGTTGATATCTTTTTTAACATTTTAACTATTACAATCAGATTCTTGATAATCATCATCATTTATGAGCTCATCTAAAAGATAGGTTATTTGTTTTGATGGCATATCAACCCTTGACGGTTATTTAATGCCAAACCCTGTTTATACATATGACTAGTTTGTAGGTAACTTTATTCTTAAACAAGTTAGAGTTCATTTGTTGGCACACAGTTAAATGGTTTCAAGTATTGCTTTTAACATTAACAATTCTATTTAACATTGATAATAATCCCAAGTAAAAGATTGAACATTTCTATTTGACCTATAAATGGAACCCTAACAGTTACTACCACTCTGGGTCAGAGTGGACCTGGAAGTAATGGTAATGTAGAAGTACTCTACATTCCACAAACTCTTAAACTGGAGCTTCACCATCAGATGCAGTTCAATGTCATAATCTAGGACAAATCTAAAAGAATTCTAATTAAAAAAAAAAAAAAAAAAAAGTTTTCATTATCATTATCTTCCAATGTTTGTAACACTTGTTCAGTCAAATAGAGATTACTATGCTTTTAACAATTAGTAGCAGAAGATTTCTTGTGGTTTAATCCATTGTGAAATTTTAAATCAAGCACAAAAACTTTTTACAAAAAGTTATTCTATTTTTCCATCAAAAGAACTGCATTAAACTTTTTAATATTAGTATAAAATATGATCACTCCAAGTCCAAAATAAACCTTAGCCTGAAATATCAATCTTACTAGTTCAAGAAATAAAAAGAATTAGTTTCATAAGGGGCATTTGTTATTTTCAATAATAACAAAGACTTTAAATAAAATTGATTTTAGTTACATTAAAACAAACTTTTATTTTGTCCCCAAATTACATTCCAAACTATTTAATTATTAAACAAAATCTTAATATCTTTTGTTTGTTCTGAACTTCTTGCAAGTTTAACCAATTGTGTTTTGATTAACATGTAATCTTTTATGAAAACAAAAAAAATCTAGTAACGTTATCAAAATGAGAATTTATTAAACATGCCAAAATTTTCATATAATAATAACAACAATACAGCAATACTCTGGTGGTAGGAGAAAAAATAAAAACAATTACAGTTGTATTTTATTGTTGACTGCATGTGAACTAACTAGACAAGTAAATTTATGACTTTTCATATTGCTGCCCACTGATTTTGATTTCAACATTCCTCAACTTAGTTTTAATGATTAAGTAATGAATCTTACAATTTTGACCTATTATAGGCAAGTTTCGGCACTCAATGTTACACATTGAAAATCAGCTTTTAAAAAACTTTACTATATAAATGCCCAGTAAATAATTTTGATATAAAAACATAAGTGATTTTACATTGGAAATCTGCTAACAAAAGATTGTCAGTGATAAGGAATTGATGTAAGCATTACTGGCAAAACAGGGTCATAAGACTATGATATGAATAATGTCATGTATTATAAATGATTTTACTATATAAATTCTCAGTAAATAATTCTAATATAAATACATAAATGATTTTAAATAGAAAAATGCGGAAACAAGGGATTGTCAATGGTGAAGAATTATGTAAAAATTACTGGCAGAACAGGGTTATAGGACTATTATATGAATGTATTGTGAATGATTTTACAATACAAATGTCCTGTAAATCATTTTATTATATAAATACATCACAAATGATTTTATTATACAAATGCAGTGAAAGTCAAGAAAAAGGATTTTTAGTGATTAGCAATTACTGCAAGCATTACTAGTAAAATAGGGCTATTATACATACAATGATTTATTATTGATCTTATACAAATACATTGAAAAATGAAAGGGGAAAAAATGATTGTTAGGCAAGCATTATTGACAGATATTTATAATTACCAATCTGATAAAACCCCTAGTCCAACAGGAGAAAGAATATCTGGAGAATGAACCATACTGGCATAAATGATTACTTAAAGCAATGGAAATACTTGACAATAGGTTTTGTATGGTATTTTTGCTTTATTTATAGAGCCTGAAATAAATATCTCAGTAGTATTAAATTGCCAAGCACAACAAAAACGGTTGAAACAAACAAGAAAATACAGAATAAAATTAAAAAATTAGAAAAAAAATGGAGATAAATGCTTAGATAATTGATAAACATTGGGAGGAGAATAATGGAAAAGTTTGTTTCTTATTTAAACAAGAATGAATGAGTGAGCAAGAACATTTTTATTTGATCATCCCATTCCATATTTGTCAAATGAAAAGCTTGCAAACATGCAATGCATAGATAAATAAGATTAATTTTTTTCTTCTTCAATGCTTCAGATATTCACTATCAGTCATCATCAGGGAAATAACAGCTCTTCATAAAACATGAAAATGAGAATTTGACATCCTCTCTTTTTAACTGGGCTTGAACACAGATTACTGATACCAGTGGAAAATACATAACAACCTCAGCAACCAACCAAATCATTCTAGATTGATACTGATATTCACTAAACTTAGTTTTAGTTATAAGACCCATTGGAAGGTTGGTTGGGTTTTATGGCATATCTAATGCCAAATCCACTTTTATACAAATAATCAGTTCTATTTCAAACAATTCAGTTTACCATAAGAACACAGTTTGACAAAAACGTTTCTATTTCAAGCTATTCAGTTTAGTCAAACAGTTCTAATTCAACCAATTCAGTTTAGTATAAATATAGATTTTGTTAACACACAGTTAAATGTCAAAAGCTCTATTTGAAAAAATTCAGTTTCACTTAAGTACAGTTTCAATGTCATAAACAGTTCCATTTCAAACAATTCAGTTTAGCGTAAGTACACAGTTTAATTGTCAAAAACATTTCTATTTCAAGATGTACAAATTAGTCAAACAGTTCTAATTCAAACAATTCAGTTCAGCAGAAGTAAGTAGTTTAAATATAAAAACAGTATTTCGAGCAGTTTAGTTCTATTTAACCAACAGATAGGGCCCAATCAGGTGCTACCACTCCAGGCTAGAGTGGACCTGGGAATAATGGCAATGAAGCGGTGCTCCACAATCACTGGAACCTCACCATCAGATTGTTTAGAGTCATATATCAGGACACTCGTTGGTGGGAGGTTTTACCCCTCTGCAGATGTGCAGTCGGTGTATTCTACAGCCCTAGTTGACAGGGCAACCCATTGGAAAGAAGGAATTAGGTTAGGAATATTGTGTTGCACCCATCTTTCAGCTTCAAAATCCTGACCAGAGGTCCAACTAACTATTAATGCAATATTAATGTATATATGCAACCATTCCAGTCAGCAAGCAGGTCTTTCTTATGGGTATATCTATCTTTATATAAGCGTAACTGATGAGAGAATGTGTTTTTTGAAAATATATAAGCATGTGTATATGAATGTATCTATTCATATATATTTTTATGAGTGAGTGTGTATACGATACATGAATTGTAAATGGGTATGCCATGATCTGCATAGCCAAAAGACTATGCTATATATGCACATGTAAATGCATATCCAAATATTTGCACAAGAATGGGCATTGAGGTGTGGTCAGTTGATTGCAGTCTTCTTGTCACATATGGATGATATTGATTGTTCTAAGCAACAGTAGGAGACACTATCTTTTCTTAGGTCTAGACATGCCTTTCCTTAAAACATACACATACACACACACATATATATATATATATATATATATATATATATATGAGAGAGAGAGATACATAAAAAAATCAAATATAAAGGAAGGAGGTTAATTTGAAAATAATAATTGTCAATATTATTAGCTTCTGTCAAGGTTATTGTGGGGGTAACAGCTTTTACTGCTATTGCTTAAGGAAATAAGGTAGTTCTAAGACAGTGATTTACCCAGGAGCTCACTTTCCTCCCTATTAATCTTAGTGGCATATATTTTATCAGGCTATTTAGTGATAAGACAAAGCACAAGAAAAACTCAATTCATGCTTTTCCTAGAGACATTAATGTATGTGAACATGAGCAGTCTCAGTCAAAATTTTAACTGTCAACTGATTCAATGTAACAATAAATTATTAACAAATACTATACATCTATTTCATATTCCATAATATCCATATATTTTTACACTATATTCTTCACAATGGATATGCCAATGTTATAATGAAAAATACAAGGATGAAAAATTTGAAAATCCTTGCTTCACTGATTCCTTCAAAATTTCTTGATCGCAGTCTAGTTTAATTTTATGCAATAACCTCACAATCCATTGAGATATATAATGCGTACATAGCACTAAAAGATACAACTTAAAAGAAAAAATAATATAACTTGAGGAAAATGAACCACTTCATACTATTATGAAATACAATAAAATTCTTGCTCATTCAAAATGTAGATGAATGTAACATACACATAATATTGTTTCTTAACCATGCCAAGACTTATTGGATGGGTTTTATGGCATAGCAACCCATATAGGTTCTTTAATACCAAATCTTTATATATATAAGAATAAATGATTCATAAACAAATAGTTTGTAAGTAGTATTCTAAAAAAAGCCAGAGCTCATTTATTTGCACACAGTTAAATGGTTTCAAGTATTTCTATCTAACACTAACAATTCAATTTAACATCAGTTATTTGTTTCTACACAAATGGTTCAGCAGTTCTATTTAATCCATAGATAGGACCCTAACAGATACTACCACTGTGGACCTGAAAGTAATGACAATGAAGGAGTACTCCACATTACCCAAAGCTCCGGGATTGGAGTCTCACCATCAGATGCACTTTGGCATCATATCCAGTTCTGCAGAGATGCAGTCAGCATATTCTACTCCGCGAGCTGACTGGGCTGAACTATTGTTATAATTTAATAATGTAACAAATTAATACAAATAACCATGGATATAGGCATTTGGTTAAAGTGCTTCTAAATGAAATCATCTGGAGGTTGCAAGTTCAATCCTGATTACAGGTAGATAACAAGGAATACTTACAATAAGTTAACACTTGTACCTGATTGTGGTTAAAAGAATTAGAACAATCTACCCCAATGGATTAAATAAAAAATTCAGTTCAAAGTTCCACGTAGGCACCCAAATTCAACATAAAACACCTGAAGAAGGCAGAAAGACGCATCAGCTGAAACATTGTGAATATAACAATAAAGATGAAGACATTAGTCCAAATACTCTAACTGATAAAAATTAATACAAAAGTAATAAAATTATCAGATATATCAATATTTCATATTTTTCTAATCTTTTGAGGACCTTGTGATCTAGAAATGGTTGCTTGGTTTTATGGCAGATAAATCAGTGTTCCTTTATTTAATGCTGAAGTCTTTACTTTATTAAAGATTTTAAATAATGTAGGTTAGTACTTGATTGACAAATATAATTTCTTGTCAAAAATGCTGGACATCACGAGTCTCTTCCACCAAAAAAAAAAAAAACAAAAAAAACTCCCCTTTTTCAATGTGTCAATTTTATATGCCCTACTTTTGGTACATCCAGGTGCTTGAAACTTGGTTTGTCAATTTCTGCCCTCATACATCCAGGCGCCTGAACCAAACCATGTGTCCCAGACAGGCCAGACACAACCAAGTTCTTACAAATAGGTAAGCACTTTATTAAACAGATCTATTTGATCCATAAATGGGATTAACAGAAACTACTAGGCAGGGTTATAGTGGATCTGGGAGTAATAGCAATGAAGAGGTGATCTACACTTCCCACAGCTCCAGAACTGAAGACTCACTACCAAATGCAGTTTAGCTTCATACATGCAGAGGATACTGTCAGTATATGCTAGGCCCTGGCAACAGGGCACTCAACATATGGGTCAGGACACATGACAAACCTTGCTCTATACCTTAATTCTTTAGGTTTTAAAATTGCCTGATAGAAAAGAAAAGAAAAAAAGCAAACCAACATGGACACACATTTATACAAATATGTACATGGATGCAGCCATAGATGAACACTTAAGGAAAACATTTTCAAATCTACTAAAACATTCATTAAAAAAAAAAAAAAAGAATGCTAATTTGTGGTTAGCAATGAGAGTAAACATGTTATAAGAAGTGAAGAGTGGAGCAAATAAGGAAGATTTTGTTTGGTTTCTGCACCTGCCTACCACCAGCTTCTCATTACCAACAAACCCATCACCAACAAAACCATTTTTCCCCACAACTTCCTTATTTGGTTTAAGGCTGCAAGTTAAATTTTAGAACATGTCAATTTAAATTTGAAAGCGATCCAATAAAAAATTTATGGCAAAAATTTAGATTTCACAAATATACTTTTTTCTGAAATAAATTCTTTCCAAATGGTAGGTGTGGTTATCAACAAAGAAATAATTATACATTAACTCACTATACCAGAGAAGCACTTTAAGAGGCATATTAAACAGAACAATTTACCACTTTATAGAATACAGGTAATAGCAGTGAAAGCTGGCCTTATCCAATCTTTTGCTTCCTGTGGGTTTCAACATAATTTTTGGTTTTGATAAAGACAAAACAATAAAAATAGATCAATCTACATTGATAATAATTAGAAATCTGATCCCAGTCATTAGTAGCCAAGGATGAATATTTCTGTATCCAGCTTTTGGAAGGTTGTCTCTCCCCAGGCTGCACTTCTCTCAATCTCTAATGCATAAGCTGTCTCAAAAGTACTGGAAATTTGTGTCCAACTCATAGACTGATAGGGTCTCCTACATGAAAAAAAAGATTTGTTCTATACTCTCATAATTATGTTACTATTTAAGTCATAACAAGATCAAGAAGCTCCTACACCCATTGTCAACCTTGACAGAATTGAGACATTTATACAAAAAACTTAGCAAGTAGCAACTAGGTTAAATTTGGCATAAAGCTTATATTAAAATATCTTGGTAAACCAATATTAATTTTTGATTTTCATTTACATTTCAGTTATTTTCAATCACAACTACCCAGACCATCATTTTTATAGCTGTTAGTAAACAGTGCAGAGCAAAAATAAAGAATAAGTTCATGGTTGCAAAATGACAGTTTGACTAGTAGTGAATAAAAGCAACTGAAATTAAGATGAAATAAATACTAGTTCAAATTAATATTGGTGGATAATATTGGTATTTGTAATTCCAAAGTGGGTTGAATAAATAATTTTTACTCAGTGTAAACAGTTTTTTCCCCAAGCAGCAGTCATGTCAATACTACTATATGGATGCACCACATGGACGCAGATTAAGCATATGGAGAAAAAGCTTAATGGCAATTACACAAAAATGCTACAAGCTGTATTGAACAATTCCTGGAGGCAACACCCCACAAAACAGCAGCATAGCTACCTACCACCCATCATGAAAACCATCCAAATTAGATGAAACAGACATGCAGGACACTACTGGAGAAATAAGGACAAATTCATAAATGATGTACTCCTGTGGACCCTTTTTCACAGACGAACAGGTGTTGACGACCAACTTGAACTTATCTCCAGCAGCTCTGTACTGATACAGGATGTGGCCTGGAAGACTTGCTGGGAGCGATGGATGATAGAGACAAGTGGCGAGAGAGGGTCATGGAAATCCATGCTAGCAGCACGACATGATAAACACAAGTTCTGCAGTTGATAATAACAATCACTCTGACTTGGGTCATCCAATGTTTATTCACTTCACTAGAATATTCTATTACAAAGAGATGGATGAATTAGATTATAAAAAAATTTACTGTTAAAGTAATAATGAGGTAACATGTAAATACATATATTATTTAATATATTTTCTATAACATAAAAATTCAAAGATATCTTTGAATCTGCATCTTTTAGCTTAGGCACAGCCTTCACTTTATTTTAGAAAGTAGTGAATGTAGATTAAAAAACGCAGTAATTTTTATAGCACAGATAAACAATTCCTGATTTATATGAAGAGGAACTATGGAGTTTATCCACATTCAATTTTACATATATGCTTACTCAAGACTGTTCAATTCACTTCCATTCAACTGGCTCTACAAGCATATCCATGATAATACTTATTAACTTTCCTAGCAAGCAATTATTGACAGGCATCCTTTTATACTGTAGAAAGAAAATCAACATTGCTCTTGGAGTTTTTTTGCAAAGTAATCTAACTGTAAATGAAGACATTGAAACTGATTTTCTTGCCAGGTACCTGAAAAATGATGTTCCATATCATGTAAAGAGGAAGAAGGTAACCAATTTCTAAAATGTGGGACTTGTAGACTAATCAGCTGGTAGACTGAACATCTATCTGTTGATTATTCTACAAGTCTCACAATCATCAGCAACATGTATAAATCACAATAAGAGAATGAAAAACTATTTGAAAGCTTTGAGAAAAGAAAGCTTTAAAAAATTCTTTGGAATTCATAGTTTTATGTTGATTATCAAAGAGTGATGTGGAATTATGTGGATACAACATTTTAATGTGTATTGTAATACTTCTTAAATTAGGTGAATCTTCTTCCAAAAGTATACCTTATAATTCTCTTAGTAACCAATTTTTCTTGTTCGAAGTGTCCTTTAGAAGTAACAAATCTATTTTGCTGCACTTCTTACTCTAATTCCTAAAACGTATTTAAAAGTTATTTATAAATTTTAGTTTATAAATGTAATTTAAACAGTAGAACATTCAGTTATTACATTTTTTTAATTTAATAATTTAAGGATAGTTATCAATTCGAAGTATGGGCTTGAGGATTCTAAGCAATGTTAGAATGTATATGAAGCCATGCATGGTATAATGGCTATTGTTATAGGAAATGTACTTGGTGAGCAGAGTTCAAATCCTGGACAAGGTTGTTAGTGTTTCACTTTGTACTAATACTCTTGAGAAAAGAATGAATCTATCTCATCTTTCCTCCAATCATAGATAATATAGCAGACTGGGCTTTTTAGTCTTGGTATGACAACTGATTTAGGAGAAGGTAAACCCTGAATTCAAATCAGCTGTACTCCACTTTACCCCCCCCCCAAAAAAAGAACAATACATTCTGCCTGTGACAAACTCATTTCCTCTTCAATGCACAGAAGTTTCTCTTTTTTGCATTTACTATTAGTAAGAGAAGAAAATCCCAATTCATCTAAATATAAAGAGGAAAACTGGTATAAAATATATTTTTATTTTTACTGAAAGAGGATATTCTTCAATAGAAATCCAAAATGTATCAATAGGTAGCTCCTTGAGCTTATTGACCACTGAATATAGAAGTATAGTATGTAATTTCAAATAAATATCAGCTAACATTTTTATGAAAAGGTTTCAAAGCCAATCAAAATCTTGTGTTTAATGATAGAAAACAAAAGTTTAATTGCTATTTCAAAGTTGTCAAATGCTCTACTACAAGAGTCATTTCTTTTATGATGGTTTTGCATATACTTTTCCCGGTGCCTATAGGTACATCTTATAACATACCAGTGGGCTGAGGAGCATAGTTTAGGAAGAACTGGCTTAGATGTTGCTAGTAAACAAGAGAGTAAATCAAGATGTGTAGGGTAGTGGACACAAAAGGGTATTTATATACATACAGAAGAATCATTCTACCATTAGGGTTTTAGTAGTTCTTTATTCCTGTAATCTTTTGTGGACAGTGTCCTGTATTAATATCCTCTTCAGCTGTTATAATTTTATTTGACAAAGTAAAATTATCCACTAATTATATACCTGTAATCAGGGTTGGTGTGTAGGAGTCAGAAATAGTTCTTAGGTAACTGGAGTTGGAATTGACAAAAATGTACTGACACCTAATAAATCTAAATTGTAATATAATTGTCAAAATTTCTATTTCATGGATAATAATTTAATTTCTGGTTATATTTTCAGGATATACTATAATTCAAGTTCTTTGCAAATTTCCCAGTATATCAATTTATTATAGGTGTGATTATGCACTTCTGTATACCAAACACTGAAAAATAAAGTTTCTTTAATTTGTAATTTGTCACAAACTGTACTAGAAAAAAAAACCGAGAGAAAGTTAATTTAGTAGAACCAGAAATTTTTGTGAAAAATGATAGAGTAAAAATGCTGTTAGAGTAAATAAAAACAAAAAAAACTTTCACTAGAATATTTTTTGGTAAAATAACATTTCAAAAATCTAAAAAACAAACAATTTTAAATAAAATTTTTGCTACTTTTTCAATAAAAAATAACACTTTATTTTCTTTTTTAAGTTTCCATTCTAAATTTTGGGAAATAAAATATTCTTGTGATTACACCAATGAAAAAAAACAAAAATTTTAAATATTTTATAAAAAAAAAAATTATGAAGTGCATTGATTTTAATACAGTTTATAGATAGTTCTCCAGAAAAATGAAATTTTGTTTTTTGGATAAAAAAAAAAAAGCATACAAAACAATGTATAATAATTGTCTACTATGGAATTTATTATGTCCTATATTGATATATAAATAAAAGAGTCTGAGTCACAGATTTTATGTATGAACTCGACAGCCCTGCATGTAATAGCACTATTCTGTCAGTATCACTTGCATTAATTCATGTTCACTGACAATCCTTTTCTTCCTAATTTTTCACATAACACATACAGCATGAAGCATTGAAACTAGCAAAATTTAAAAGCAAATCCTGCAAAATTCAGTGTATGTGCATAAAGATTTTATTCTCCCCCAGAGATACTTAGTTTTAGTAATTTTTTCTGCTAAAAGACTAAGTGGAGGAGGAATGAAATAATAGTACAGAGTGCAGCAAATTTTTTTTCTTAATTTTGCCTCTATAGGCCAGGTTCAAATACAACCAGTGCTAAAGTGCAATTGAGATTATGGTTTCATTTTTCACACCACTACTACTAAAATTTGTTGTGTGCCTACAATCATAGGAGTGAATGAAAGTTTTCATGTATATGTTTAACAAATCCTAACAGTAATATAACAAACAGCTAGTACCATATTTGATGATATATAACACCCCTCACCATTTACAGACTTTACAAATAATGAACTTTATTCTAGCTGATTTAGAGTTGTATCACAGAATTGTTAATAGACACATCAGATGAGAATTTAGCTTATTTGTAAATGATGGGTAGCAGGAAGAGGTGTGTCTAGAGAATTCAAAATTTTGCAATGTGAAGGAATCATTTGACTTCTCTTACGCAAAGAAAGGTTCATGTTCATCATGATTCTTTCTGCTGTCTTCCTTACAAATACACAGTAGTTAGCATCTAATAACCCTAACAACTCCCCTAAATAAATTGCTTGCTTTTATTCATAAAATAACGATATGACTTTTTATATACATTCATTATATCATCATCTTCCTTATAATCTGGCTAAATGCAGACTCACCCCAGATTAACTAAAAAAACTGCACCCCTTTATTCATTTTTATTTTGAAACAGATTTATACATTACAAAACCATCAGTAAAAATATAACATATGCTTTAAAAAATAACACCCCCCCCAGAAAAAACAAAGAGGAGAAGAATGGCCTGGTTTATTTGTTAATAGATGAGCAGAATCTATTATTGGTATATGATGTAGATAAGTTTGAATATATCATAACTGTTAGGATGTCATTAAGTGTAAGTGACTGTTTAAGGTCATTTGAAAGCTTGGTTTTCATTGAACAAAAACGTTACATGATAAAATGATACGAGAAAGTTGAAAATAATTTAACTGCAAAGAAGTAGTTGATAATTTCTGACCTCGGACTCCAGTTTGAGAGTGAATCTAGTAAGATGAAAGTTGTCGTTGAGAAACATAGCAATGTGTCTAAGTTATTCTTCATCCTAGTAAAGAAGAATATAAAACAAGAGAAGCAACGATACAAGATGGTGGTGAGAAGAGACAGCAGCAACAAAAGATGAAAGAGAGAAACTGGGTAATGAATGATAGTGTAAGTAGAGAGAGAGAGAGAGAGAACATAATATATTTAACAACATATTATCCCATAAGAGGTTATTTAATGCTAAAATTTGATTCAGTTTTAAATGTTTGATTATAATCATATCTATTTTCAACATTCCATTACAATCTTTCTTCAAAAAAATAAAAAAAATTTTTTTTTTAAATCACACTTGTCTATAATAATAATAATAATAATAATCATTTGTTAATACACATATAGTATCAAGTATTCCTATTTAATACAAATAATTGGCATTAAATTAGTCATACACAGAACACACCTTTCTTTTTATGGGGAGAGAGGTCTTACCCTTTTGCACAGGATGCAGTCACAGCATATTCTCAGCCCACACACACACAATATATTTTCATGAAGCTAATGTTAAAAATAAAATGAAATTTTTAAAAAAGCCTTATTCTTCTTTATTTAGAAATGATCTGACTTCTTCAACCACAAATAGCTACACAATACATTTGATGGAGGTACAATTCCATAATGCTATTAAGTGAATACAATTATTTAAAAATAAACATTATCATTATTTGTGGGGTTTAGATCTTGTTGAAACTTTTTTTCTAATAGAAGTCAGCCCAGTCAGCTGGAGCTACAGAGTACACTGACTGCATCTCTGCAGAGGAGTAAGACCCCCTCTCCTAACAAGTATCCTGGATATATTAAGCAATGTAATGGTGAGGCTCCAGTAATCCTGGAGCTTGGGGAATGTGGAGTACTCCTTCATTGCCGTAGCTCTCAGAGTGATAGTACCTGAAAGGGTCTTATCTATAGGTCAAATAGAACTGTTTGACATTTAAACTGAGTGCAAACAAATGACTTATGCTAAATTGAATTACTTGAAATAAAACTGATCATTTAACTGTGTGTAAACAAATGATCAAACAGTCTAATTAAATTGTTAATGATACATAGCAATACTTGGAACCAACCAACTAATGTTTACAAATCATATATATCTAATATATATGTATAAACTGGATTTGGCATTAAATAACCTAAAATGGTTGATATGCAAATAAAACCAAACCAAACAGAAATTTAATAAAGAAATTGAGTAAACTAGAGTTGCTCTTTAAATGAAAAGTTTATCTTCTCAAAGTTGCAAGATTGTTTTGATGACTTCAACAAACTACGTTTAGAATGTGTATTATCAAATAACTCAAAAGTGGACATGTAAAATATTTACAGATTAAAAGCTGAATGACAATATGCCACTTAGGACAAGATGGCTTTTTAAGATTACTACATTTATTTATCTTTTTTTTTTTTTTATCTAGAAAAGGATGTCATCTTTAATTGTAGTTACACTTCATTCATAACAAGTGGGATTATTAAAATACTGTGACTCTTATTATTACTAATACTACAAGTTTAAATAATTTTGCAATGGCTCTGTACTTATAAAATATCTAAAAACTTTCATGTTGCCCTGTATTTTTTATGTTTATGTTCAATACTTCCTGGATTTTTATAATGTAGATTATTTTCATTTATAACCAGAAGACAAGGTAAAATTAAATAAACATAATTGATCCACTGCCTTATGAAAATAATCTACATTATAAAGATCCAATTTTAGTACTGTTACCATAATACATAAAAGTGGCATATGATAAGATTATTTTATCAACATTAAAAGAATAAAATAATCTTTAATCTAAAATTTCAACTTAATAGCATAGGTCAACATTTATGTTCATACTGACCATTCTAATTTCTTCAGAGTGATTAGAAAGCTTTAAATTATACACTCAAATTAATGTCTACATCTTTGTTGTTATAATCATATTTTGGTCATATTGTTCCAGCTGGTTTTCTTAAGCTATCTCTTATCTTCTGGGAATTTCAAATCAATCTATTCAACCTACAAGAGTAGATTCTTACTATTCAGGCTTAGAGAATATCTTTTATCAGTCTATTTTTTCTAGTTAGTTCCTTCTCATACATATTAACCTAACCCCTCCACCACTTGCAGGATGCAAGACATGGTCAATTTTTAAGTAGAGTACACCATATTTGAATTAAGTATTTTCATTCTCTTAGACTGGTTTCCTTACCAAAGTCTGCCCTGCCATTTACCCATAGCTGAAGAGAAAACAGATGGACTCATGCTTTTCCCCAAGAATATTACTGCAAACTATTAAATATAAACAGCCTTAACCAGGATTTGAACTCAGATTGCCAATTCCATTTCCAATGATAATAACCGTTATGCAAAGTGCACCTCCTAGTAATGTTGCTTGTCTCTTCTAATGAACTCTAGTATATTACACTACCTGACTCAGGGACTGAAACTCACACCAGCCAGGTAACTAGATTCACTCTAACCAATGGTTTCTAATCTAGTCCAAGTACATCAGTGTATGATAATGATACTTTCTTATCTCAGAAAAAAAAATATAATTAAGGTATCAATCTTTAATAATGGTTGGATAAATCTTTGCAAGAATCCAATGTCATTAGCTTGTTCAATTATTCCCCCCTCTGGTGTCAAACTCTGGTTTAAGGCAGATAATCAATTCCCAATCAATTCTACTGATAAAAAGGATTAATATTTTAGAGTTCATTTCTTTTGTATCTGAATCAGTTTCCAAAAGTAACAAGGATGGTTTCAATATACTTTAATCAGAGTGATTTGCCCTCTGTTTAGGGCAGATAATCAGCTATTTTCTATATGACATGTTGAAGATAAAGAAATTTAGACACTTAAATTTTTTTGGTTCATTTCAAAAGAAAAGAAAAAGTACAAGACCTCAATTATAAACGATATATTCATATGTCATATCTCCAACACACAAAAATATTTCTATAAAAAGATTTGCACAAAATGTAAAAAAGAACAATTATGACTAATACTATTTGCAAAACTATTTTTGTCCTAATAATAAAAAGAAGGCGGGGTCCCCATGGTGTAATGGCTAAAGTGCTGGACTGCAGCCTCAAAGTAAACGAGTTCAAACTTCAGTCGCACAATTACATTCACTTTCAGACGAATACCAGTGGGGAAAGTATTGAACCCCCTTATTCTCCTAGCAATGAATTAAATAATATCACTGCTGTTATTTGGCAGGAAGAAGTTTGCTACAAAAATCAGAAATAGATTTGTTACTCAAGATGATTTCTCAGAAAAGAGAATAAATAGAAATTGTTTTCACACTTGTATATTCTTTAACAGGTGAAAATTCCTTGTTGAAATGATTAAGTAAAAAATAACCAAAGAGAGAGGAAAGCAAATCAAAAATAGATTTGACCCTATGGTATAATGGTTCATGAACAAGTCAAGCTAGACTAGGACTTCAACCTTTTTACTTGATACACCGCTTGTAACCAAATTTAACTTCCATTCACTTCCAAATAAATTAATTGAATAATGCTAACATTTTTTCTTAGGCTTACTGGATGCCATTTTAAAGGGGGTTGATTTTTAAAAATGTTTTTGAATTCAAGATTAAAGATTTTACAAAACACAGAAAAGGATTTGGTTTCTTTGTTTAATGGCATATTAACCCTTGTGGTTTATTTAATGCTAAAACTATTCTTGTAGAAAAACAGTAGTACTGAAGAGTACATCAGCTGGGAGAAGGGAAGAGAGTTCATACCTTTCCCAATGGTATTAGTCTCGAATGTGAATATAATAGCCTGACTGGAACTTGAACTTGCTACAATATCAGTTTAGCATGTTAGCCATTACACCACAGGGACTCCTCCCAAAAAATAAAAAAAAGTTATAAATGGAATATTGAATCATATCACCCTCATCAACAAATACTTGACAATACTGAAACTGACTTACATAAAGATCCAGATCTGTTTGGTTGTATTGAGATTATTTGTTAATAATCTAATTTGAATTTTATTAATTAAAAATATGTAATAATGGATTCAAGTTTCAACCAGTGTATTTTAATCATTTTTTAAAATCTATATTTTAATTTTTCTTATTAAATAATCATTTTATCTGTCTAAAGACATTTCAATCTATTATAAAAAGGGATCTTCTAGAATTCAGTATTTCTATAAAATAATTTATTTGAAATATAATTGCTTTTAAATGTTTTCTTTTGTGAAAATATGATTATATACATCTTTAATCACACCAAAATGATCAGAATCATTTTGGTCAGAGCCACATTCATTCATTTAAATGAGCTATCTTTTGAACAAGTCATATGTGAACAACACATCATTAATGGCTATCACATTCTGACAGGAATTCTGCAAGTTGTATGATATCTTGCAACTCATCCATTTGATCCAGCAATTTTTGTACTCCTGTGATAAAGAGATTGATAAATGCTAACAAATAAATTCACCATCTGAGAACCCCTACACTTTTATTCAACTTTCCAAAATTTTATCCCCCTCCCAGATTATATGGACTATTTTGAGAAGCCCTGGTTTATGATGTTGAATAAAGACAACTGTAAAAATAATTATCAATTTTTCTCAAGAAACTGGATTGCTGACATAAGAGTGATTGCCAAACAAAACTAAAAAAATGCTTATCTGAAAATAAAACCATTACTATTATTCAAATCCTCATTCAGTGCCTCATAACTTGTGACCTTGTGCCAAATAAAGTTAAACTTAGTAAATATTGATCAGTAAATCAAAAAGGAGAGAGGGGAGAAATAAGTGTTGGATATTTAATTCCTACACTGATTCAGTCCAGCTATGGATTAAATAGTACCACTACTGTTCTTTTAGAAGGATGGATTTGGCATTGAATAACCCATGAAGGTTGATGTGTCATTAAAACAAAGAAACCAAAGAAAACCCTTATAAAGAGAAAAATGAACCAAGAAAAGAGAATAGTGATAGGGATCAAAAAAGAAGAGAGAATAAACTGAATGGAAGGTGGGTGAGAGAGATGTAGAGAGAAGGATAAGGAGGAGAAAGATAAAGAGATAAGTAAACAAAGAAGAGACAGGTGAGTAAAAGACTTTCTTTTTATCATTTCTGTACAGAAGAGTGAAAAGAAAAGAAGCTGATAAAAGAAAAAGGAGAGTGAACAGGAGTCAGGTCTGAGGATAATCTCCATTAGTTGAAATTAATGAGATAATCATTTATAATGGTCAGGGTCATGGCTAAGATGACAAGAAAGTGATATAATCTGTTGCATGCTATTTTCTATCATCTCTTTATTAAATAGACATTGGCATTTATCTCTTGATCTATCAGAACAAATGGATTCATGAAATTTTGGACAAGGCCGTAATTATAGTATTAAAAGGTTGAGGTTAACACAAACCTGGACTCTAAAATATATATTTGATGACTCTTTCTGATTTATTTCTCACAATTAAAGCATAGTTTGAATAAATATATAACTTAATATTATTTAGAGTATTCAGACTATTGTCCTCATCTTTATTGAGAGAGAGACACACACATTTCAGTCAATGTGCTCTTCAAGAGCCTTCATTTTGAATTTGGGAACCTTCACAGAACTTCAAACCTAACCTTTTATTCAATCCATAGGGGTAGACTGTTTTAATTCCATTAGTCATGACTAGGTACAAGTGTTAAATATCTCTTGTTATTTTATCTGTATGAGGACATTAGTCCAAATATTTCAAATGATAAATTTTCAAGCTTCATCTCAAAAATTCAAATAAATTACTAATATTAACAAGAATTTTCTTTCATATTCTAATTAGATGCTTTTTATTTTTATCAAAACTCACTTAGGTTGTCATTCTATGACAAAAAGGAACAGCACATATAAGAAATAAAAGATAAGCTCTCACAAAGACTTGAACTTACATTCCCTTTTATTCTAGGGAAATTTGGTTAAACACCCCAGCTGCTCAACCAATTGAGGTAAGAAAGCAATTGTTTTGTTCAAATCAAACCTATAAATCTTATATCTTATTCTCTTTTTCAGTCTTTTTCAGAATCTCGTTTGTTGTTCTTGCTTTTTTACACTAGTAAATATTATTAACATTTTATTCATTTGTATTTTTATGCATTTACTCAACCCCTCTGACCCAGGCAGGATGTGATACAATGATAATTTTTAAGAGAAGTACAGCTGATTTGAATTCAGTTTTCCTTCTCCTAGATTAGTTACCATACAATGACTAACGAGTTCTACCTGTAAAATCTATTTTACCCATAGCCAGTGGGAGAAGAAATGGATTCATGCCTTTCTCAAGAGCATTGGCATGAAGTGAAACACAAACAGCATCATCCAGGATTTGAACCCAGGCCACCAAGCCAATTTCCTATGCTAAAAACTTATCTCACATGGGCCCCTACAATTTATTTCAATTGTATTTTTTAGATGAAAGATTGTCAATCATTAATTTCTAACTCTTGTTTCATTTTTAATATTTTCTCTTCAAATTGCAGTTACTTTGGATTGTCATTCTACAACATCAAGAAACAGTGCAGATCAGAAATGATGATCATCAATAGCATGATAGCAGGGATTCCTTCAACCCTCTCACCATCTGTGCCAATCAGTCATCACTCTTAGTAGGTTCTCTAGAATGCATCCAGTGTTTGCACAGAGTTGATGAATGTAAATTCTCACTGGTCAGCCTATAGTGGTGCGTCCATATATACAAATCCACAGGAGAATGTCGTTTATGAATTTGTCTATGCTTCTCCAACAGTGTCCAGAAGAAAAAAAAATTTCCAGAGGAGAGGAGCAAATGCTAAATAGAAAGCATGTCAAAGTATTCTGTGGTCATTTATTAAGCTTAGCATAATTTAGCACAAGGTCAGATGTATAGGCACCTAATGAGAATCAAATTCACTAATAATGGTTTGCTAACCCAGCTTGTTAACCTGTACTAAAGGTGTCCCAAATATTCACTCCCTTTTTTGTTTTAGTGACACAAGACTGAAAGGTAAAGTAGAAAACTTAAAATAAATGAAAAGCCAATACTATTTCTCCATTTTCCTCCACAGCTGGACAGATTACTTAAATTCAGCCAGAGTTTAACAAGAGAGAACAATTCTTGAAGTATGTCAGGCATCCTGTGCATTTGAATAGAAAAGATTTTAAGGAGAGTGGGGAGTTCACAGTCACATGTACACTTATGGTGTGCCCTATTTTCAATTACATTCCTTTACAGTGATAATCATTATCAAGCTAGTCTCACAATCCATTGAGAGCAAGTTGGATTCACACTTGGAGAATGTTTTGGACAATCCATTCTACAACCTTCTTCAGGTGTATAGTACATCAAGAAAGTGAGGAGGTGCAAGGGTCTTGTGTGGAAAATATCACTAACATAAGGAATGAGCTCACTTGTCCAAATAAATGCTGGAATGTCAACTCTTCTCAAAATAGAATATCTATACTTACCTAATTTATAGATTTTTATATATCTTTTTGGCACCAGAACATTTTCCTATGAGTGCCCACAAGTTCAGTGAACAAAATGACTGCACACAGGGGATTTGTTTTTGCTTATAGTGGTTGGTTGGGTTTCATGGCATATCAACATTTGTAGGTTATTTAATGTCAAGTCCATTTTTATACAAATAATCAGCTCTATTTCAAACAATTCAGTTTACCATGAGTACACAGTTTGTCAAAAACATTTCTATTTCAAGCTATTCAGTTTATTCAAACAGTCCTAATTCAGCCAATTCAGTTTAGTAAAAGTATAGATTTTGTTTACACACAGTTAAATGTCAAAAGAGTTCAATATTAAACAATTCAAATTCAGTTTAGCATAAGTAGAGTTTCAATGTCAAAAACAGTTCTATTTCAAGTGATTCAGTTTAGTCAAACAGTTCTAATTCAAACAATTCAGTTTAGCATAAGTATGCAGTTAGTTCTATTTAACCCATAGATAGGGCTCTATCAGGTGCTACCGTTCTGAGCCAGAGTGGACCTGGGAGCAATAGCAATGAAGGCGTGCTCCACATTCCCCTAGCATCACTGGAACCTCACCATCAGATTGTTTAGTGTCATATCCAGGACACTTGTTGGCAGAGGGGGTCTTACCCCTCTGCAGAGGTGCAGTCAGTGTATTCTACAGACCCAGCCAACTGGGCAAGTTTATAGTTTATTTATTGATTTTAGGTTTGTGAAGGAATAATCACTTTTGAATAAGCCGGTAACAAAAGAATGATTTAGTTTATCTAACAGCATATCAACTCTTTATGGGTTATTTAACTCATATTTGATGCTGAGATTTGATTAAATATTTGAATATTATAACTATTCATATATTTTCAACACTCCATTGCAATTTTTTTTAAATCACTTTGTCTACAATAACTTGTTTGTACACATATGGTATCAAGTATTCCTATCTAATAGAAATAATTGGCATAAAATCAAGTATTCCCATCCAATACTAATCATATTCAAACAGATCTATTTAACCCATAGATGGGACTCTAACAGGTACTACCACTCCAAGTCAGAGTGGACTTGAAAGTAAAGACAATGGAAGGGTACTTCACACTCCTTAAATCTCCAGAACTGGAGCCTCACCACCATAAAACAGTTTAGTGTCATACACAGGACACCTTTTGGTGGGGTGGGGTGGGGGTTCTTACCCTACTGCAAAGGATGCAGTCAGCATATTCTAAGCCATGCAGACAAAATAGAGTAAAAGAATGGTGTGCTAGACTCTCCTCAGGTTTTGAATTGAAAGTTTTTTCCTTCTCCTAGACTGGATGCCCTACTAAGTCTAGAGAGCCCAGTCTGTCCTACTACTTACTCACGGCTGGAGGAAGAAATTATTTCATGCCTTTCTCAAGGGCATGAGCACAAAGTGAAATACATACAGCCTTGCCTAGAATTTGAACCCAGATATTGTTTCCGTATTATAATGATAACAAATACATATTTATGTGTGTGTGTCATTTTTCTTTCAAGAATTTTTGATGAGAACATGAATTCTTGAATACCTCATACAAGAAAAAAAAAGGAAGTAATAAGCTCATTTTTAAGCTCCAAAATTTCTCATCCAAATGGGAATGAAAATCAACTTTAATGTCTTGTTTGAATTTCTGAAATGAGGAAGTATTGTAATGATACAGTAATGTAAGCAAACTAGTTCTCTCATCTTGGTTGTGACTGATAAAACCCAAGGAGTATAGTGTATAATCATTTGAATATGAAAAAAAATAAAAGAATTTTAAAAGAATTGTATATGAAGTACTGTATTTTGATTTATATTTATTTGTAGTCAATTTGATAAATCTTTTGTATTCAGTAAAGACATTTTCTTAAAAATCTAAAAACATTTTATACAGAAATAGAATTATCTTTTCATCTCCCTTGCAATTCTTTAGGGCAACACATTTCTAATTCTTTTGACCAGGATTGTAAATCAAAAAATATTGCTCACCCTTTTTAATTACATGATAATTTCGTAATAAAAGTTCTAACAATAAAAATATTACTAAAATCAATGTTTTTTTTATGTTATGATAGCCAAGGAAAAATGGCACATACAGCAAGATTTATTAAGGTAATGCATTTGAGAGAATAAAGTGATTTTCAGTCTAATTTACAAACGAATGCTTGGGGGGTCAGGTCAGTGTTCAAGCAGAAAGTCATTTTTTTAAAATTATCCAACATTCCAAAATAATGGAGACAGCTATAAAGTGCAAATTAGAATCCTTAACTCCTTCCAAAATAGAAACATCAATATGATCATGGACCAATATTATAATAATAGAAAACTCATGGTAATGTTAATCTGTCAAATATATGTAAGTAAATTGATTCAGGGCAAGATATAAAAGTACAGTAAAACTTATACTATAATACACACATATATAAATTCTGGTTTTAATATACGAGCAAATTCATTTGAACCAACTTTGGATTTACATGAATGCTGTGAACATGTGGACAATAAACTTTCTTATTTACCAATGATATATATACCAAAATGGATGGAATATATTGTGAAAGAATTCTGGCATTTGTTTGCATGGTTACTTCCATAGGGTCACTGAGGTTGTTGTTTATCCAACCTCAATATAGAAAGAAGTGACCTAGATGCAACTTAAGTTAAATTTACTTGTGAAATATGAGAAGTAAAATCATATTTGAATATCTGTTTAAATGTCAATTTACTGGATAAGGGACAGACATTGTCATAGTAATGATGTAACCAGCAAAATTTATGATATGAAGGTGAAAAAAAAAAGTTTAGCTTAAAGTTTTGGTATCAGCCATGATAGTTTATAGAAGAAGAATGCTACTTGCATTATGTAGATACAAACTACCAAATTTACTTTTTATATACTGAATGAGGCAACCATCAAGTATAAACTTTCAGCTTTAATTATTAGGAAGGGGGTATTTGTTAGTTTGTTATATCTAGGGTTTAAAGTATCTCTTCCTTCCTGCCTTGCACTGGAATTGGATCAGTATTTTGACTTTCAATTCATTTCTTAAGGACTAAGAGTTTCTTAATAAAAATAAAATAAAAATAAAACATCAATAAAGATGAAATTTTGACTACTACAAAGCATAAAATCTTATTTGCTTAAACCAATACTAAACTGAAACTTAAGAGAATTATGCAGGTTCAAACCAAGTATAAGTCCCCAACTTTTAAACCAGACGATAGAAGTTCCACACTCACATTCCTTGGGACTTGCAGGATTTGGAGAAACATTTGAAGAGGCCCTTACCATTAATAGCAGCTGACTTCCTTCTTCCCCAGTAACTAGCTTTTCACACAGGATGTGCTGAAGGCCACAAATACTGACCCTAGCACCCTCCCTCTCAGTTCACTTTCATATATTAAAGCACCTGTGTCCTACATTCAATAAATGACCCCTTATCCACCCCTTAAATAGTTTGTGTGAACATGTTGGCAAATCCTTTTAGCTTCCTGAAACATAGATAAATAGGTAGGCATGCTTTTGTACACTAGTGGCCTTTCTTTGGACATATACTCAAACAGGTGTTTCATGTTAACATTCTGGATTTAGTTAAAAAAATTCTTTCATTCTTTTTTCATTTTTAACCTAGCTGTAAATGTACATAAGGTTAAATTGGTAAATTTTACACCTCTTTAGAAATATAGTAAGGGAGTGAGTTTTTGTTTGGTTTCTTTGTTTAATGACATATTCACCTTCATGGGTTATTTAATGCCAAAGCCACCCTTGTATAAGAACAGCAGTGGTACTATTTAACCCATAGCTGGAGGGATAAGGGGGTTTATACTTTTACCCAAGGGTATTACTCTGAAAGTGAAAGTAATAGTGCAACTGGATTTTTTTACTCCTTTATCACAATGTTGTAGTCTATCATGTTAATAATGACAATGCTATGGAAGCTCCTCCAGTTAGAGAATAAAAAAAAGTATACCTTAACAACAGATTAAGATTGGATTGAGTGAGGTATGTGTGAGAGATATATAGGAATGGACTTTTTACTTAAAGCAATGTATTTTTTTTCTCCATCTATTTCTTCAAATCCAAATCTCTTGGAGCATCTCAGAAACAAACTATCCTAACTTACTTTAGAAGCAATAAAAATATTTTGCTATACTTTATTTAAGAATAAAAAGGTTATTTTATACATTTTAGCTTATAAAAATAGTTTAAATTAAAGCTAGTTATCAATGAGAAACATGGGATTGATGTTTTTTAGTGATATTTTTCTATGTTAGGATGTATATGTGAAAGATTTTCATTTTCTTTTTAAACACTTCATGTTAAAGGAGAAAATCCCAATTTATAAATAGAAAGTGGAAAAATGAATCAAAATCGTTAAGGCATTTTACCTATTGAATTATTACTTCTCTAATAGAAATCCAAAATGTATTAATAGGTAACTCTTCATGCTAGATTTTAAGTCCATGGTCACAGGATATAAAAGACAATTCTTTTTTTTTTATACAGTTTCTTTTATCCTGATTTAGGGTATATTTTTGCATATAGATGGTTCTAAAACCATAATTCTACCTCAGATTAACTGTACGATGATTTTATGGATGAAAATAACATACTAGATGTAATTTAAATCAAAATTTAAATCAAAATACAATCATAATACATAAATCTAATGCCATGTACATTAAAATATGATTAATGTTTGGTGTTTTAAAAATTTTTTACAACTAATTTCAATAATATATGATGCATAAATGTAATATAATTCAAGTTTGGTGTTTTCTAGTTAAACAAAAAAACTTTATGGCCAGTATTTTTAATCAAAGATATTATATTGATATATAATTCATATTTGTTGCTTACTGTTTTCAAAAAAAAAAATTTTTAAATTAATTCATAGCGAATTCTTTTATGATAAATGGAAAATAAATTGTGTTATTGTTTTTAATCAAATAGCTACAAATCCTAAAGGCAACTTTTAAAAAGGTAGAAATAGGGCCATTTAATTTTTAATAACTAAATGTTTGTCTTATGCCTTTCATTTAAAAGGATGAAATAAAAATAAATCTTAACAGTTTATTCAATCCTACTCATACAAAATGAAGAATGTCAATTGAATTAAGGTTCAATTGTTAAAATTTATTTATCCATATGTAAATAATCCTGTCATTTTTTTTTTATGGATAAATACTATCATAGTATAGAATATTTAAGAAGTGTGCGGAGGATTTTGGGAATTTTGAAGAAAGTTAGTTGAGTTGAATCTTGTGGTCCGAAGAAGAAAGGTGACTTTTGCTAGCTCACAGTGGCCTTGTGGAGGGTGCCACAAGTGTTGGGTGGGGGGCAGATGGAAAAGCCAGAATAGAAAGAATGTGTATCCCTCTCCTTATGTCGAAGAACCTTTAAACTCAAAAGGTAATAAAAAGTTTCGTACCTAACAAAGAAGTCTTAAGTGTTTTCGCGTTTTGAGATTCCTTGTTCTACATATATATGTTATGAATGTTCCATGTACGTTTCACATAGTCATATCATGGCTATGTAACACAGTTTCCCTCTAATTGACCTGAACCACTGACTTGAAAATAAATCCTGCAGAAGGATTTTCAACAGCCTGAATATTAAATTGGTTTAACTTGAATATTTTACTGTTTTACAAGGTTATATATTTAAAGGATTTTCAGAAACATAGTAAATTAATAATTAAACATAAAACTAAGACTTACTATTCATTTTCTCCAGTTCAGCACCTTAAATAAATGATATTTGTATCAACTTGTTGATACTGACTCAACAATTTTTATTACTGTGAAGGAATGGAAAATTGAAACCATTAAAATAAATTCAGTGTCTAACACACATCAGGTTTGATAATACAAATAGGATTTACAAAACAAACAAGAAAATGTTTGTTTATTCTAATGATTACGTATATGGCAACATGAGAAAATTCTGTTGGTATCAAAATCAAATATGAAACAACAGGCAAAGTTTCAGTTTTTATTTGTGCTCACAACTTCACAATGCTTTGTTTTTTTTAATTTTTTTACACGTAAAAACCATCTATGGTTGCAGGACAAAGCAAAAAACCCTGATGATCATCGACAGTAAATTTTGTATTTTCTAGTTAAAAATTTGTTTTGACAAGCTTTGGCATTCAATCTATATTGAAAATCATGAAGAAAGAGATAGTTAGAAATTAAATACTAACAGGCTGAATATTATACATATTATATTAATTTGATATACAGCAATACCTTGTGCAGGTTTAGAAGTATGGTTAATGACATTTTCTCAAAAGAAAATTTATAGGTAATTGACAGCAAAGTCACATAATTGAAGGCAAAAAAAAAAAGAAAAAACTAAACTGAATGACTATTCTTAAAAAAAAAAAAATGTTTGTTTTTTTTTTTTAACTCAAAAAAATCTTTGTTATTCATTATAATTTTTTCTTTTTTGTACTTATGAATCAATTATGAAGAGTAAGATTTCAAATTGGTTTTTGTTGGAACAAATTACACAGAAACCCATTATGACAAGACCTTGAACAGCATTAAAATTTGGAACAAATTAACCACACTATTCAAGGTATTGTTATATATTACATATATAAAATAAAACTTAAAAAAAACATAAGAATTATGAAGAGAATGCATGCCATTCTTTGCATAAGATTATATAACTAAAACACACACACACAAAATGAATTTAATAAGGGAAATCATTTTATTAGATCGTTTAAAACGATAAAACACTAAAAAAAAAGGACCCTTTTGTTCGACGCTTCTTCAATAAAAAAAAAATTAAAAAAAAAAACAAAAAAAAAAAACAAAAAAAAACCCAACTCAACTCTCCAAATTCCCACCTGACTCATGGATTGGGTCTGTTAGGGATTTGCTGACAAAATCTCTGGGTCAGTTATGCACTGTTTTAATTTGGTTAACACAAGAACCATCTGCCTTCTTGTCTAGCCAAAAAGATGTCCAACCTATACTTCAACAAAACATGATGGTATATAAATTCCAATGTCAGTGTGATACTGACTATATAGGTAGGACAACTCGAGGGCTGGAAGTTCGAGTCAAGCAGCATATCCAATGAGAATTACTAAGACAGTCCCAAGAAACTATGTCTGGGTCTTCACAAGCACAAGAGTCAGCTATCGGTGATCACTTGGGTGAACACTATATATGCCGGACAAACTACTCAGATGATCGTTTCTCTATCTTGGACAAGGCTTGGTGCAAGAAACATCTGGTCATTCTCAAAGATATAGTAATTATGCTCTTGCTTGTGCAGAGAAGAAAATTATACTCACTTTGTTTATTTTGGGAGTCTAGTGGGAATTTAGAGACTTGGGGGTGGGGTTACCTCCTCTTTAAATTTTATTTATTAAAATTAACTTACTTGTTTTTCAATTTTACTTATTTTAATTGATTCCAGTCATTGCTATTGAAGAAGCACTGGACAGAAGGGTCCCTTTAGTGTTTTATCATTTTAAATGATCAAATAAAATGATTCCCTTTACTAAAATAATGATACATGGTGCATTCAATAGGTTTCCAGACTTTTTTTGTATAGGCATTTAAAATTGTCATAGACTCTTGAAAATTCAGTATGTTATTGCTATACATCTTATGAGATGACTGACCAATTTTTATGATTTCAGGTTCAAAGGAACAGCTACAGCAGCATTGGAATACACCCTACTAAAGTTTGATTGTCACAGCTGGTCAATTTCAAAAATGCAATCTGACACTTTAGAAGAACGATATGCAATAAAATTCTGTTTCAAACTTGGAAAAAATGCCACAGAAATGTATGGAATGCTTCAGACTGCTTTTCGACCATCTTGCATTAATCGAGCATCAGTTTTTGAGTAGCATAAGAGATTCAATGAAGGCAGGGAGTCTGTGAGGGATGATGAGAGGTGTGGAAGGAGTAAGGAAGTCAATACACCAGAGTTGATTGGCTAGAGGGTTAGGGTTACTATGTTAAGGTTTTAAGGGAGTTCAAGAAGAGATTCCGTCGGAAGAGGCCAGCACTCTTCAAATCAGATCAGTGGCATTTCCACCAGGACAATACACCAGTCCACAACTCTATCCTTGTCACAGACTATTTGACCAAGATGGGCATCAAGACAGTTCCTCACCCTTCGTATACTCCAGACCTTGCTCCCTGTGACTTTTGGTTATTCCCTAAGCTCAAGGAAAAACTTAGAGGTTGTCGTTATGAGACAATTGAGGAGGAGATGAAAGAGGCTGTGACGAAGGTCATTGACACGCTCACACAAGAGGACTTCCATGGAGCCTTCCAGAAGTTGTTGGAATAGTACAACAAGTGCATTGCAGCCGGAGGAGATTACTTCGAAGGGGACTAGAGTTTCATGTGTGTACTATCAATAAAAGTGCCCATATGAAAAAAGTCCGGAAACTTATTTAATGATCCTTGTAATTCGGCTGTACCAAAAATTTATATATTTTTTTAAAATCTTTATATCTAATCTATAATTCTGTTGGTGTGAAAAAAACCCAGATTGTACAATTTGCAAATTCTGCAAACTCATATCTGGGAAAATAATTCAGTAAAAAAAAAAAAGAAAAGATGAAAAATACATATACTACTTGAAAATAATCAAGCAAAATGTACGTTTAGTCAAAAGAAAAAACATTGACAGAATTACCTAAGCTAAAACGTAATAAAGTGCTCAATACACAAGATAGATCTAATATGAAAATAATCCCTACCTGGCCAAGAGTAAGTCTACCTAAGTTTCACCCAAATAGCTCTTCAGGATTGCAATGGCGATGTGAGTTAGAATAAAATACATTTTGATTTAAAAGACCCCTCACCAATACAGAAATTAGCATATTAAAAAAAAACCCAAATAGAACACTTTATTGAAGAAACCAGCATTAAAAGAAAAAAAAAAAGTATTATTGCTCATAAAAAAAATTAATTTTCTTCTAAACCAGAGATACTAAGATTTTATTTCCTTTGGAACATTATACAATCAAGTATTATTTCTCATGAAAAATTATACAATCAAGTATATTTTCAAACAAAATTTGATTTTTTTTCTGGGCAAAAGAGTTTCGATGCTGTAGAGTTTAGTAATAAATAACATTATGTTCCACAAGACATAAAATCCTGATATCTTTGGTTAGAAGAAAATTAATTTTTCATAAAAAAATTGTTAAATGTTTACTTATTTATGAGCAATAATATATATACAGAGTGCTCAAATATTCTATGCTAATCATATTTTTTTTTCATGAATTTTATTATAGATTACATGTATTTGAAGTTAAGTTGGACAAAAATGTGACAACACTTATAAGCACAATTGTATCTAAATAACACGTGCACAACAGTAAATAAATGGCAGCTATTTTGGTGTTATTGCTGCATTGCTACCATTCCAATTTTTATGCAGCATATATTGCAAAGCATATTTGCAGCAATGAGGACAAAAATCAAAATTGATCAAATTCTTTATGATCATAAAAGAACATTAGAAATTGTAAAATTCCTTGTAAGAGACTATTGTATGAACAATAAAATTTCAGAAAGCACTATTCATGGATGATTGTAGGATAGCTAAAATGGTTGGCAAAAATCAGTGGTGCCTGAAGGAAGAATCATCATTAATAGGTTGGTTAGCATCAGGATGGGGTTAGAATGACTCGTCTATATTGAATTCCTAAATGCATTCAAATGAAAAGCAATTTTCATGCACAATAATGCATCCAATGCAATTGTTGAATACTTAAGTAAAGGTTTAAAAAAATGACAGACTTATGGTATGACAGCTATATTTCCCAGATCTAAAAGCCATAGATAACCTTTGTCAGACAGCAAACAGTTTATACTATTTACCAACCCCTCCGCTCGGGCAGGATATGACACAAGGTCAGTTTTTAAGCGGAGTTTAACAGGTTTGAATTCAGAGTTGTCCTTCTCCTAGACTAGTTGCCTCACCAAGGCTGAAGAACCTAGTCTGTCCTACTATTTACCCATAGCTGGAGGGAGAATAATTGGATTCATACCTTTCCCAAGGGTATTAGTGCTATGTGAAATGCAATCAGTCTCGTATAGGATTTGAACTCGTGTCGCCGAGTCCATTTCCTACGACGATAACGACTACACCACAGGCAAACAGTTTATATCAAAATTAGAATATGGTTTTAAATTGAATTTAATGATTGCAAAGGTGTCATTTAGCAAGTAAACTCTAAATAAATAAAAATAATAGGTACATCTTGATCAATGTAAAAAATAACTAAAAACACCCAAAGAAATATTCTGAGTAATTAGTTTTGTTGCCTAAACATCTTTATATTAGATTATAAGTGATTTTTTAGATCATTTATGGAACTCTGAATTAATTACTTCTATTAAATACATTAGTTAATTCATGAGAAAACTGTTTTGATGCAAAATATACACTCAACAGTTTATATAATATTGAATATCAATTTTGTATTGTTATTTAACAAATTTTATAACCAACTAAAAATGTAGCTGCATATAAGAATGATGTAAAGATATAGAAACAATTATATAAATTAGTTTTTTTTTTAAATCTCTATTTTTATAATAACCATAGATAATGAACAGTAGAATTTTTTTCAGTATATATTTGTTTCTTTAACTGTAACTTGTGTCCCATTAAAGCAAACATTAAAAAAAAAATGTGAATTCAGCACAAAGTTGAATGTCCAACTTGGAGGTAAGAAAGCAGGAGACATATATACAATGCCAGCTTTGGCAGAAGCCTGAGAGTACCATTTTGATCCTAGACAAAATGCACAGTTACTATATTGATCCAAGACAGGATATAGATATTCTTCTGATTCTAGATAGAAGTGCTAATCCATACATGAATAATCCCATCTTTTTATTAGTAAAAAGTAAAGTTAGCGACCATAGTCGAGGGTGACCCGAAGGCTCCCTTTTCGATAGCTACTACACCAAGGTGTAGGGGAGGGCGCTACTCCATTCCCTGGATTGCTCCACTTTACCCTTGAACCGTACCTTATAATGCTGAGTGTTAAGCAAGGTGGTATCAAGTTCCATTTTTAAAGTCTTTGGTATGACTCGACCTGGACCCAGGTCTCCCGGGCCATTGGCGAACACTCTAACCGCTGGGCCAATGTCCCGGTTTTTATTAGTACAATACTGATAATAATAATAAAAAGAGTACATGACAATTTTTTATTCAACTGTAATGACCTAATGTGCAAATGATATTGCATGCATTGTAAACTTTTGAAGAAAATTAACAATGAGTGGAACAAAGAAAGCATTAATGAGAAAGAGGATAGGGAGAGAAAGAAAGCACTAATGAAAGAGAGTGGAGAGAGAAAGAAAGTACTATTGAGGGAGAGCAAGCAAGAGTGAAGGAGATAAAGTACTGATGAGAGAGAGGGAGAAAAAGCTAGCTTCTGATTGATCTACATTGAACAGCTGTGAAGGCAACAACAAATATATAGAGAAATCAACATTCTGAAGCACAATATCTATGCTTAATATAACTCCACCAGGCTGACTGACTACATCCACATCAATAGCTATTTTATTGGCATTTATTTACATGGCCAATAAAAATTATGAAAAGAATATAGTGAAATTAACATTGATAATTTTTTGGTCGAAAAGTAACTAACTTAACCTACATACCTGTAGTTTTCACTAATTGCCTATTTCTATATAACACACTCTTCTGATGTTATAGCATATATGTATAGAGAAAATTTTTGTTATTCTAAATTCAACAATTAAAACATAATTAATTCAGAAAATATTGAACATTGGTTTTTATATTTTATCACAACAGTTTTGATATATAAGTATGATGCAATTGCCAGATTACTTAATACTGCTGTCATTCTTATTTTTACAACATGGTTTTTCTTGTAGAAGAACAGCAGTGATACTATTGAACCTATAGCTGGGGGATAAGGAAGTTCATACCTTTCCCAAGGGTATTAGTCCAAAAGTGAACGTAATACAACTGGAGTTTGAACAAACTTACTTCCAAGCTGCAGTTCAGCATTTTAGTAGTTATGCTATGGGGACTCCCACTCCTTTACAGCATAGCTAAACAAGTACTTGAAATAAAATTTGTGTGTGGGTGTGTACATGCGTTTCCCCACCCCACCCAACTTATCCAAGATTATATTGGCCAAAAATTAATGATAATTTCAAAATTATCTTATTTCACTTATTGAATAGTCACAGTAGTAAGATCTTGATTTTCCTCTAATTTTCAGTTCTTCTGAACTTTTTACCAGGCTCTTGGGGACTGTTTCAAGTACTCCAATAATGATGGGCACAATTGTCACTTATGTCTCCACAATTTCTTCAATTCTCTTACAAGGTCTCAATATTAATCTAGTTTTTCTTTCAATGCTATTCTGTAAGCTGATGAAACAGTGAAATCAATTGTTACATTTTCTCTTTTTGTGTTAATGATAATTTTTATTGAGAGCTGTTTTTCTTGTAGATTCTTTTAACTTTTCCATGGTTTGATAAAATGAAGAGAGATGTTCCAAAAGGCTAAAAAAATGACCCTGCATTTAAGTTTGGACCATTTTGCCAACACTCATTACATCTTGGAGCTTGAAGAAGAATGGGGTTCAATTTTTGGCAGCTCATAGTTTTAAACTGACTACTGTCAATTTTAATTTCTATAACAAAGTTGCATTAATAATCAGATGAAAGGAAAGACTTTCATCAAAGGGCAGATAATTGACAACATAGTGCATAAGAGATGCACTACTAGTCATTAACTAAACTTCACATCCATAGTAAATGCTAAGAGAAGATGAATTATCAGATTCTTGACAATGCATATGAATTTTTAATTCATAATTACAATTCTGCAGTTCTTCAGTTTCAATTAAATAATAAGAACAGATACTACACCAACCTTCTTTTCAGGAAAAAAAAAGTTTGCATTGCAGTTAATCAGAAACAAAAAAAAGTACTGACTACTTTTTTCCTTATGAAAAAGACATTGCAAAGTTGAAACCTGTGATGTTATTTTTTCTTTTAAGCATTCTTTTGCATTCAGTTCAGTTCTCTAGTTGATTTCTCTTTACTGAACTTAAAAAAAGACGCACAAATGCAATAATCTATCCCAACTAAGGTGGGTTAAAAATGGCATATGATGACACCATATCTGCTGCTAATGACCTTTTTTTTTACCAATGGGATACAAGCACTGCAATACTGATGGAAAAAGTGTGTGGACCATGAAGGGGACTATGTTGGAAAATAAGCCTCATTAGGTCACATTCCATGAGAGTTTCCTGGTCAGCCAATGAACTTTTCAGCCAAACCTCATATATTAATAAAATTTTCATTATGTTTGTATAGATGAAACTAACCTAGCAAAAACTGAAAATTAAAGCAAGATTTTAGATCAATACTTATTCTTAGAGAATAAATCAATTTCCAGTCCAATATGCAGCAATAATTTTCTGGGATTTGTATTTGCAGTGAATATTTATTAAATCATTCAAATTCCCAGTAAAATAGATATAATGGATGAAATTCTAATTAGAATGCTTCACTCCTTTCTAAATAGATGTATCAATATCATCATAGAGCATAGTTACAACGGGAACCCGATGAGTTTAAAGGTAGTCAAATCTAGTATAATAATTTTTTCTATATGTCTTTGTTTCTCTGTAACTTTAGATATAATCAAGGATCCTAGGATCAAAGTTTCATTCTCAGGCAATTTTGTCAAAAATCTGAATGTAGCATTTTTACCCATGTAAATTTTAAATATGTATGTTTATTTTTTTATAAGTTGTCTAAATTTCTGCGATGAAGCTTCATTTTTATCAGTAAGAGTTTTTGGACGATTGTCTTCATTTTTATTGTTTTTTCCTCAACATTTTGGCTGCTGTATCCTCTGGCCTTCCGCGGGTGTCCACTGTTTATCTGGGCATAGAAATGAGTCAACCTGGGAAATCATTTCTAAAGTTTGACTGTTGATCAAGCAAGGTGTTCATGAAGTAGGAACATCTTTTATAATTATTTTTAATGAAGTATTAAATTTTGCAAGTGTTTCTATTCTTTATTTGCATGTTAGTAACTGTTGCAGTAGAAATCCCTATCCTCTGAAAATAGGAAGAAGTGCTGATCCATATGTGAATAATCCTGTCAGAAATGATAGAATTATGCTGGTAATTAAAAATGAGATTCTCTATACTACAACATTGCTGTGAGGATAATGAGAAAAATTTGATGAAACTTGTCATTTAATCTCAACTGGTAATGACTAGAAATCAGATGTGAAATGTTTGCAATATAAATATAATTAGAAAGTTTTGACTTTTGACAATGTCTCTTAGAGCGCACAAATACTATACACTAATCCTAAGTGAAAAGCCAATGCATGTGTAAATAGTTTTGTCATTTTTGACAGACACTACGCTAATTAATAAACGGTCATCAATCAATCAATATAGAACACTCAAACACACTTTAAGAACTTTACACAGGTAAAGATTTTTATTATACAAGTAGTTGTCACTTTAAAAAAAAATAGAAGTCAAAGTGATTGGTCACATTTCCAATGAAAAATTTGAAGAAAATCCTGAAAAATGATTGGGTGGGGTGATGCATATATGTTGGTTTCTCAATAACAAAGGCAGAAAAACTGGCAACTTTTAGAGAAAATGGGAAGGAAGTGGAGACGCGATGAGAAGAAAAATAAAACCTACCTCCCCCTCTTCAAGTGACTTCAGTTGTAAACAAGAGAACCATCAAACTTAACTAGTAAGCCAAGAAGGTTATAGAGGTAGTGGTTGCAACATGGAAGAGAATGACAAGCAGGTCATTAAGAGAGAGAGAGAGAGAGATGACGGAAGGTAGGAGAGTGGGAAAATAGGTCAGAGTGGCCTACTGGACACCAGATCGGGACGGAAGCCAAGAAAGTACAGGGAAGGGCAGGAATCATACTTCAGGATAAGAATCGAGTCCCAAGTTAAACTTACCCTAAATAATATGTCCGACTCAGAGCAACATTAATGAAGCAGCCATGAGGATCGAACTCATAACACAAACGAACTGGTCTGCAATATGAGCTTGCTAACTTCTTTTTTTTTTTTTTTTTTTTGAGGAATTTATAAGAGAAAAATATTTTTTGTCATTGAACAGAATGAGGATTTGTGGATTGTTATTTCTTGAAAGATAGTGCTAACTGGCTATGAGCAGTTTTAGAAACAAATTTGAATTTGGTGCTAAGACCTAATTTTCTGTGTCAATATCAACCAATCCCGCTATTATATACCCCAGCAAAACGAAAATTTCAAAAAATTAAGGTTGGGTTGGAGGACTAAAATTTATTTTAGATTAGGCATGTATAAAAAACAAAAAACAAACAAGCACTTTTTATCGGCAGAGTTATGATTTATTATTGACAAAGTATGGAAGAAAAAAGCGTAATAATCCGTGTTTTCAACGGAAAAGGTTTATCGCCCATATGATACTTTTTATATAGTTTCTCTTGCAGGCCTCTATAAAAAAAAAAAATATCGTCCAATGAAAAAAAAAAAAGTATTCAAATAAAATACTTTTTACTGAAAATCTCAGTTACCTGCAATGAGTGGAAGAATTTAATCTACGGTTGTCTATTTCATACTTTTAAAAAGTTTAGCCTGAATTCTTTTCCTCTTAAAAATATCCTTAGAAAGTTAAGCTACGAAAAAGAATAAAATAAAATAAAAAATGCCGAGAAGAGAAATATTGTATTTCATTTTACTATTTTTTGAACTTCAAAAACAAGATACCTGTACGAATAAAATAGACAGTTATAGAAAAAAGAAAAGATGTAAACAAAATCTAATTCTTTATTGAATTATCTTTAAAACATGATTAGTGGAGGTGGGAGGATGCATAAGAAAAAATTTTTTAAACTTCTTCGGAATTTTGAGGGAAAATGTCTTATAGAAACCTTATTTTTATTAAGTACTGAAAATTTTATAAAAATCCAATAATGAGCTGATTTGGGAGAGGATGATATTAAACAAAAAAACTGTGCTTAGCAAATGTACCTGCTTTAAATTAATTTAAAATTTAGCTAAAAGATGTGTACACAATTAAACAACTTAAAAAAATGTTATTGCCTAGATGAATAGGTGCCTGTATATAAAACCAGCCTCTATAGTTTGAATAAAACACAGGGTTGTGCAAGTGCAGAGCCTTCTTTATCACACCTAGATGTGTCCGATTTTTTTCTTTTCTAAACTCACAATTTATCTCGAGAGTAAGAATTCATGATATGGAGGTTGTTAAATGAAATATGACAATGCAGCTTCACACTATAATAAAGAGAGGAATTGCAGGTGATTCAACCAATTCAAAACTCGATAGAATAAGTGAACTGAATGCCAAGGGGAAGGGACTATTTTGAAGAAAAGTAACGTTTCATTCGTTAATTTCTGTCTTGGTGAATACAGCATCAGTCATGATACTTTTTCTTTTTTTTTTTTTTTTAATTGACTGTTTAATTTTTAAATCAACCATATCTAAAGTTTAAAATATTGTCATTGTCGAAATAAATGTTAGATATCCATATTTATTTACCAAAGATGATATTTTTATTTGTTTCGTAAAATCATACAAATTTATAATGAACAGCTCATGTTCAAGTTAAGGCAATATGTTGTAAATATAAACAATTTTTAAAAAAAATGATTTTAAGTCTTAGAAACAGAGAAGCCGTTATTTGTGCAGCAACTTTGAAGTACATATACTTGGATGGCCTGAATTCTGGCCAGGGAATCCTCATTTCTATATGACTATTCTTATAAAGTGTTCTCAGTTTGAAGGACTACGCGCACCCTCCCACCAATGCCTATAGCAGTTTGGCAAGGTAAATAAAACTTACCTCATGCAAATTTCTAGCATGAGTAATTTTACATCATACAACAGTATACAAAACTTTTTCATTCAAATCTATTTCATTGTTAATATTCCCATCTTCATTAAAAGGCATGACAAAAACAAGATATTTAAATATTTCTCAATAATATACTTTGCTTATAGTAAGTAAGAAAACGAAAAAAAAAAAGTTTCTTATTCAAGGTCATTCTTTAAGACTAGAAAAATGTTGAATCATTGACAAAGGAAACCTACAAATCCAAAAATAAGAAGAAACAAAACTCAGAAAAAAAGTATTATTGTAGTTATTCAATCAGCTTAACTTAGTTTGGTACAAGGCGTATTTACCAGCACTACTATGTTACATTTCCAGTTTTCTCATTGAGATGGATGCATAAGTGTATAAATACCCTCTTTAAAGAATATTGCATCAAGTCAACTATTCTTTGGGACCCAACGTGATGACTTTCCAATATCCTAACTTCTTAAGGCAAACTTTGTGATATAACTGGAATATGATATTCTGACAAGAGAATTTTGGATATCATCTCATCTGGTCCTAAAAACTAAAGAACAATTGACTGATGAGATAACTTCATCAATCTCAATAGTGGTTACAGGGGAAAATAGTATAGTAGTACTGATAACATATAGTGTTTTATTTGTCAATAAACATGTTGGACTCAAACATTGGTATCTTACTTTCCAGACATACTTCATATCAGTAAAAAAAAAAAAAAAAAAAAAAAAAAAAAAAAATTAAATATTTATCTCAAAAGAAGCCTTTATTTTAATGCAATACTGAAATTAGTTTGGTGGTCAATAACTTTAAGAGTTATTGACATAGCACATACTATTCAAAGATGTTCAAATTGGGCAAATAATATTTGGTATGCCTACAATGATAAGGTTCATGGCAAAGCTTTAAATTTTTTTTCTATAATCTGAAGAATGTCTTAATTCTAACAAAAAATACATTCTGCAATATAGTAACAAACCAAGAATAGAGCAAAGTTAAATACTTTTATGTAAACAGAAGAGAGTCAGGTTAAAAACTTTTCAACACAAAGAAAAGAATGACCAAGAGCCATAAAAATGTACATTTTATTCCACAGAAGTTTAAAACACTTAGCACATCATTTACCGAGTTTCTATACCCTTGAAAAATAAATTAATTAGAAAAAGAAAAAATCTTTTCTAGATCAGCCAAGAACTTTTAGCATGTTCTCAATACAATCAGTAAAACATTTGAGTAAAGTGAATTTAGAAACTCGAAAATTACCCAGGGGTCAAAAGCAAAGTGATATTTTAATAAACTAATCTTGTAGTCCATTGTTGCAGAGTTCACTTTCTTTAATAAGAGCTCCCAATAATGTAACCTTGCACCTATTTCAGCTTAGTAAATGCAATGGTGAATCTGTAAGTACTTAATTATTAACTGAAATTTGATAAGTTTTCATTGTATATTTTATTAACATCCACCATTGAATTCAGTGTGTGTTTTGCTGCACCTATTTTGGCAGGTGAAGCAATCATAGAAGAGTGGTTTGCTCCAACAATACTCACTAGTGTTCTTGCCAAGATATTTACTGATGGGATAGAACCAAAAGAGAAATGGGTGGACAGACAGAAAGCCCAAAAGTCAATATAAATATTAGGTAGAATTTTTCCTTCATAATATTCAATGTTATTAATATCTATCACTGAATTAAGAGCATTGGCAAGAAAGGAAATTATGTGGAAAAATAAAATATTTGCTGTATAAAATAAATGTTTTATTTTTCCTAATTAGGCTACAGACTCATAGATGTATCAACAAAGTACCTACAGTAAAGCCATAATTAGCAAGCTTGTCTTACAAGCCATTAGCTTGTGTTGCAAATATATTCCGAGCTTTGCACTATTATTGTGTTCTTGTACTAAACTCAGTAGTAGAATCAACTTTTTGGAATCAACATCCCTTTCAAGTCAATATCATCACAACTACTTGCAGGTATAGCCTAGGTGGTGACAAGACTGAGATTTCAGATTTGTCTTCAACTGAATGTAACAGAACAAATAACCCAACACATGTAAAAACCTACAATCTAAATACTACAAATATATTGCCTTCAAGTTTTGACTAATTACATATTATTTGATTATCATTACTATAAAAAGCAAAGCTTCCATATATCACATGAAACAGAAACAAAGGACAGTGGGTATTTGAACACACAGATACACATTTTTCTTTTTTAGGTGGATTGCCTTGATTACTGATTTTCAAAGTAGTTACTTTTGTGGGGAATGGACAGTAGATACAAAATCTGAAGGAAATAATAAAAAAAGGAAGAAGAGGGGAAATGGACTGAAAAGTAGATAAGTTAAGACTGACAGAGAGAGAGGAGACAAAAAAAAAGGTTTATAATCCCAAATTTATAACAATATTTTGAATATCTTGTTAGAAATTGGTTTTAAATGGAGGTTGATAGCAAAGGATTCTAACCAGGAGATGGCACCTCCCAACTGTACCTAATGGAAGAGGGTTAAAGTAGTTCAATGCTTGTGTAACAGTGGTCAAAGGGACTAGGGCTATAATTAACCTTGATCATGCCATAAAATATGGGTCACCTCATTAAACTGAACATATTACAACCAAAGGCAATTGAATAGTGGTAAATAAGCTGACCAAACAGAAGAAAAATATCGTCACATTGTCATGAAAATCTGAGAATAAAAATTCTTTTACTCTTTTTGCAGTATGGCTCATTCAAATCATTGCTTTTTACTAAAAAGTACATGAACACACAGAAACTTTCATATCCACTAAAAAGCATTTCCTTTCAGTATTGTACAGTCTTATTTTTGCATTCAAAACACAACCTGGAACTTTGTAAATAATTCCCATTTGGGCAGTACATAACCATGAACAAATAAATTAAATAATCTGAATCCTAAATTTTACTTCTGAACTAGAAAAACATTTTTTAAGCTCTAGTAATTTTCTTAAACAGCTTAATTTGTTAAGCTTAAAAAAGACATCAGCTGTTCACAATCCTTCATGAAATCACTTAAAACTGATTTTAAGAAACCTCTATCAGTCTGAAGTTGATTAACTTTCTCATCATTAATGAATAATAGTCCCATGGCAAAACTAAGAACCAACCCCACATGAAATAAAGTGAAGAGATGAAGAAAAATGACTAAGTTGTAGGTTACCTAATCTTGCATGTGTGTATAATGATGAATGTTGAATCAATTGAATACAACAATTTTCAGGACTTAATGAATGTGGAAAGAATGCAGGACCTGATTTTACTCTTCTTAGAGTCAAAGAGAAGCAGAGTGATTAGAAACAAAATAACTTTTACAATGTTAATTTTGTTAAGATTATAGTTTTGATAAATTGTTTGCTCGATAGAGAGAGACACACACACATATACAAATGACTGGTGGGATGTGTTTTATGGCATATCAACCCATGTAGGTTTCAATTCAATGTAAATCATTTGGTTGCACACAGTTAAATGATTTCCAGTATTGTAAATGATGAAACAGTTCTACTTAAATCATAAATGAGACCCTAACAGGTACTACCACTCCAGGGTAGAGTGAACTTTAGATTAATAGCAATGAAGGGGAACTCTACATTCCCCAAGACTCTAGGACTGTAGTCTCACTATCTGATGGTTTAGTATCAAATTCAGGACACACATTGGGTAGGTGGGAGTCTTTAAATTCTGCAGAGATGCAGTTGGGATATTCTGTAGACAGACACTCAGACAGTCAATGCTTAAAAAATAAAAAAAGAAATTTCATCTACTGTGGAGTTCCACAAAAAGTTTGGATTGCTTACAGTTTTATTTTTGGAGAGGAAAAAGGTGGATATCGGTTGTCCAATTTGTTTAAAGTGAAAATTTTGGACAGTAAATTTGTTAGGCTGTTGTTCCTTTGTAATGCTCATTTTAAAATTAAATTTTCACGGTAAATAAAATAATTAATTGAAATCAAATTTATTTTCCCTTCTGTTGTAATTTCAGGATGGTTTAAAAACTGTTGCTAATTGAAGTAAGAATTTATCAACTTTAGGCAGCAAATTCATTGATTTTAACATGTCAATCCATCTGAGGTTTATTTGTACATTTATATTTGGTTTAGTTTGGTTGTGTTTTATGGCATATCAACTCTTCTGAGTTATTTAATGCCAAATCCTGCTTATACATATATTTATATATTATTTGTAAGCAAAAATTTGGAGCTAACATTATTCTTAATCGAATCTGTGTTCATTTGTCTGCACATCGTTAAATAGTTTCAATTAGTCTTAACCAACACTAATAATTCTACTCAATATTAATCCTTTGGTGTCAAATGGTTTCAAGTATAGCAATTTAATATTAGTATTTCCATTCACTCCTTATTAATCCTTTGATTGCACACAGTTAAATTGTTTCAACTACACAAAATGATTGAACAGTTTTATTTGACTTATATAGGGGACATTAACTGGTACTACCTCTCTGGGTCAGAATAGACCCAAGAATAATGATAATGAAAGGATACTCCACATTCCACAAGCTCCAAGACTGGAGCCTCATCACCAGGTATAGTTTAATGTAACGCCCAGAACACTTAATCGTTTCAAGTATTTCCAACACTAATAATTCTATTCAATATCATTCATTCATCTGCACACATTTAAATGGTTTCAAGTATTGCTATCTAAGACTAATTCAATTTAATATTAATCAGGACTGGAGCCTCACTATCAGATGGTTTAATGTCACACACAGGTCTCTCGTGGGGTTGTGGTTCTTACCCCTCTGTAGAAGTGCAATCAGTGTATTCTACACCTACATTCATATCTTTTTCTTTTTTCTTTTACTACACACATACAGTTAACCTAATATCAAGTATTCCAATCTAATAGTAATAATTTTCAAACAGATCTATTAGATCCATAAATAGAACCCAAACAGGTAATACCAGCAATAAAGAGGCACTCCACAAACAGATGGACATAATATCAGCAGTAACCTTCCGTGCTCATAAAAACAATCAACCATAAAAATAGCTAAAATTTCACACATCGGAAATGAAATTCATTTATTATTGTTTTTCAATTGAAACGAAACATGTGACGGCAGCGATAAAAGTCGGGTAAAAACAATCTAAATATGTCGCCTGATTTTAAAGAATAACATTTTTAGAACACCCAGAAGTAATTTAAGCCCGTTTCGGGTTATTTGTTTAAAATCCTAATTCTCAAGTAGTGCTATTGTACTTACTTAAATTCGACGTAACCATCTTATCCTTTATTTTTAGCGGAGCGGTTAAAAAAAATTTGAATAATCACTTTTTTTTTTCTTTTTTTAAAACTAAGTGTTGTTATCAGTTGAATAAATGAAAAGAAAAACAATATGGATGGTAAAATAAAATATTTAAAAAAAAAAAAAAAAAACGAATAAAAATAGTTAGCACTCTTGGTCAGTGTAATAAATGGAAAAATGACTAATTTTCGGTTTTGTATTAAAAAAAAAAAAACATTCAAATGTTTTAATGATATGAAGAAATTAAAACTTTTTGCCATGATTAGTTGCATATCACATTGAAAAAGTACAAAAGCCAAAAAACCGACATTTTTGTTTATGTTGATCGATAAGTTAACTTTTTTAAAATTTCGGAAAAGTATAATAGGGTTACAAACTAAGAATGTCCAAAATGGTAATTTCAGTACTAGTTTGGAAGGGGGTTCTAATTCTCAATTAATTCAAAATTATCGCTTTTGATTTTCTTTTCACCATAATAAAAAGAGTAGATCTGTCTTTTTAAAAAGGTATGAGTATCTAAAGTTTAGTTTAAATCTTGTACAAGTTCTACACTTTTAGATTAAAATTTCAAAAGGGAACATTGTTTAACTTCATAACTTGTTATATTTAATTCAAACTCCCAAAGGGGAAAAGTTTCGGTACTTATTTAGAATAGCACACTGGGAAACTGGATTTGGTAATATTTTTGAAAGTTGTATAAAAATGAAGTAGTACTATTCATCATTCAAATGAGAATAAATTTAATTCATTATCTTTATTTACAAATTTTTGCGCACTCAAAAAAATAAACCGTTCAAAAGTGGCCATATTGATTTTTCAAGAGACAAGAATCCGTCGTCCATCTGCTTGAAAGTACATTTTTTGCGTAAAAGTTCAAAAATAAAAAATACAGTGACTAAAACATTCTTATCTGGATTGCGATTATAAGTACTACATCAATATTTTTTTGCCCATAGCGGAAGATTTTTTTTTCCAGTGTGCTATTCTAAACAAGTACCAAAATTTCTTGTATTGACAAAAAAAAAAAGTTAAAATTTCTCTAATCTATGATTAGAGTTTTTTTTTATGCTTATAGCTTAAATCCTCGTTTTAAAAGAGGAGAATGAGTCAATAATAACAATTCAGTATTTTGTATAAAGAACAAAAAACAAACATGCTTTTGGCTGGTTGGAAATCCATTGCCACAGAGAACAAACAGGAGGAATAAACTTAAATTTAAAATAAAATTGAGGTTTGTGATGTCAACATGCAAAAAAAAAAAAAAATAAATAAATAAAAAAGAGGTGGGGGGGTAAAGGAAAAACTAGGTTGAGAAACAGCGAACAAGACTGTCATTTTGTTGCATTTACAACTCTGCTAATGTCACAGAAGAGAAGAGTCTATTCTAAAATCAAAAAAATATCAAAGTGATTTTCTGGTTCATAAAAGAACAGATTTTCTTTCTTTACTTTAAAAGTTAGAGCTTCTTTAATTTGCTCATAACAATAACAAAAGTCTCAGGGGAAAGAAAAAGAAAGTTTGTCACTTTATCTACAATTGAAGTAAGAAAAATTAGATATAAACAAGTTAGAACTAGCATTATTCATTTATTTATTTTTAGATAAAACATTGTCAGTTAAATATTAATTTCTTCCTTTTTGTTTTATTTATCACAACGCAACTCATTCTGGTCGTTATTTTCTGACAGAATGACAACTAGATAAAGAAAGCAACTAAAAATTAAAAGATGAAAGAAAATAGACAAAATTAATAAAATCAGAACTACTGTTATTTGAATGAAAAAAAAAAAAAAAATTAGACTACTTACTTAGTAAGTAGCTTGTAACTAATTTATAACAGTATACACTACAAGAAAAAAATTTAAATTCTTTTGGTGAATATCTTATTCAATCAATCGATAAATCACTCACACTACAAACAAAATGATTGACAATGTTCTCTTATTTAAAGAAGAAAAACGTATTTAAAACTCTATTCAAAGGAAAAGGATTAATACTAGTTAAACTTTAAAAAGCCAGATAATAGTGACAGTACGATATTATGTTGAATTCTAAAAATAAAAATTCTAGATTAGATTAAAAAGAATTAAAAAAAACAACAACATTAATTGACAGTGTTTCTTCATTAGCAAAGAAATTCATACACTTCGTGTAATAAAATTATTCAAATATTTAAAACGTTTACAGAAATTGAAAAAATACCAATGTAAAAAAAAAAAAAAACTGTCAATATTTCATTTAATAAATTCGTACTTATGTAAACGTGTTTTGAAAATAACCGTCTGCTCATCATAGCAAAATTAACGTCTTTCCATAGAGAGAGAGAGAGAGAGAGAGAAAAGAAATCCATAAAAATATACGGGGGTACGAATCATTAGACCACAGGGATAATTTTATATTAGATAATTTTAATTTATTCAATAATAATCAACAACTTTTTTCTAAATAAAAAAAAAAAATAAACACGTCAAACTGAACTGATAAGAAATCGAACATTTTATATACTAGATACCTAGATTTTTTTACCAAGTCTATTATTGGTTTGTTTACCTTCCTTACCTTGAAAAAATAAAAACATTCAATATTTTACAACAGAAGTTGTTACATCTTGCATATAAATATCATCTAATGTAACAACTCGAGAAAGTGGTAATTTTTCAAACCAGCAACACGTTTAACTTCATCACATATAGAGTATCATAAACTTGTAAAAAAGAAACGTGTATGTGTGTAGATATATATAAACACAATATACATACCTTCCTAATTCACCTTGGACAATATATTTCGAGTTTAGCGGTTCCGTATTGATAGGAGTCTTTGGGGTGAAGCCATCCAATTTGTCCTCAGCCACGTGGTTGCAGCCCATGGCCACATGGACACTAGGACTGTTCATAGTGGACAATTCACACACAGAATGGCAAAACTGACCAGAAAATGGTCAGCAGAGAGGAGGAAAAAAAAAAAAAAAAAAAAAAACTAACTATGTGCAACAAATTTAACTTTTTTTCTTTCTAAATTATCGTGGATTTAATAATGATAAAAATGAGAGTATATGGCTTTTCGCCTGAACATGTTTTATCTTCAAGTCTTTCTCTGTGAAAAAAAATTATTGTGCAAATTTATCTCGACAATGAACATTAATACCACTGCTTCTAAGTTTATTTTGACCTTTCGTAAAGACTGAATTCTTAAAGAGTAGTAATCTGACAGGTAAGCAGTTAATTAATCTAGTTGTCAGATTTTTAAGGTAACAGTACAAGTATAGGGATTAAATTAAGAACATGTGTGAATATTTTGTTATATTGAATACTATCTAAAGCAGTTTTATACTATTTTTAATTTTAAAATATGCTGGCGAAACCAATGAGTGCTTGTTCTCGTTATGTAGAAATAGTGGACCCTTTAAATTGAGATCCTCTTGTAATGAAGTAGAACTAACAGTGGCAGTATTGACCATTCTATCAAACATATGTCTAAATCTGATCAGTAGGGACACCAACAGACTGGTTATTCTGAAAGCAAATTGCTAACTACACGACTATTTAACAAAAAGCAAGAAAGAAGTTTAAGAGAAACGAGGTTGTTTTTCCGAAGTCACCCAGTGAAGGCATTTTAAAATTGGTACGTTATGTTTTTCCTCCTGTAGTAGATTTTTATATCAATGCAATATTACATTAAAATTAAACCCATGTAATCTCCAGTATTTACAGATTTAGACGAGTATAAAACCGTGTTTTTGTTGTTGTTTTCTTTGATTGTAGTAATCATTAACTTCCAAAAGAAGTATGGGCTAAATCCGGTAAAAAAAGCCGAGTGGGTTGTAAGTTTTTGTTTTGTTTTTTTTCTCCCTTCCTTGTTGACACTTGCAAGTAAGTTTCCTCATATATTTATTCAGTGGTAATGTTTCCTTTTTAACAAACCTTTTGGTTTAAGTACAGTAAAATCCTTTTGTACTGCAATTTTTAATCAAGTGTTTTAAAACAGAATTTCCTGTATTTTCGTTGCTTTTAATTTTACTTTCAGTCGCACAATATTTGGTAGATCCTCCTCCTCGCACTTCTAGGCATATGTCTATTCGGACGACGATGAGAAGGTAAAGAAGAGGAAAACCTCTCCCACTCCAGGGGGTAGAAGATATACTTCCGTTAGGTGTGTTAAATAAACACTGTTAAGCTCATTATATTGTTGGTTGCTGTTAGCGTTTGAGACAGATGAAATTTGTTAGAAATTTGAAGTAAATTTGCTACTTGTACTTTATATTTGATTTGTTTAGATGTAAAAAAACAAAAACACTAACAGCCTAAGAAGAAGCGATCACCTGTTATTTTTTTTTACGTTACCCTTGTTCACAACGCTTCACACAATGTCAAAGAATTATCAGAGTTTTTTGGGTTTTTTTTTTCAATAAGCAAAGACTATTTATTTCAACTTACATTTGAATTTGTTGCAACAGCTGAGACTAAGTTTTTAGTACAGATCGAATTAATTTCCAAGTTATTCTTCCATTTTTGCAGTTCAAACACTTTTCCTTCTTAAATTCATTGCATGTTCAAATTTAAATAATAAGCATATTTTTTTTTACTGATACCAATAGCGAGTTAATTAATTGACTGAATAAAACAATATTAATAACGGACACTTGATTTGAAAATAATTTTTAACATTTCTCGTAAAAGTTAAACTTTTTTTGGTGTTCTTGAAATCCCAAGAATCTCGAATTTAGCATACAGTAAAAAAATCACTATGGAAAGTTTCAGAATGTAATTTTTATATTTTTTACCAGGTAAAGCCGGACATCATTAACGTTCGTTTACACTACCAAGTTTAAACTTTTTAATTTTTATTAATTTGATTTGCATAACTCTCGTTACTTTCAAAACAGTTTTGTTTGTTAGATTAATCAACAATTATCAAATGATTTACAAAAAAAAAAAAAAAAGAAAAAAATTGCATTGAAAATTTCTTTTTCTGGCAAAACAGCTAAAGGAGCAGCCAGGATACCTTTTTTTTCCCCTCTCCCTCTGTCAGTCAGTCACAAGCAACATTTTGTTATAGTTAAGTCTCCATTCAGAGGAAAGTTTTAAAAACTGCTGCTGCTGTCGTCGTCGTTACAATTATCATTGTCAACGGTTACTTACAACCGTCACTTTTTTAGTACCAGTGACTAAACAGGCAGCCGTTGTTTATGCCATCATTTTTCATGACTGCCTCCAAAACCGCCATGTGCTGCTGACATCGATACACTTCCGATTCAGTACTAGAGGTCACTTCCGCTTTCATTTTCAGCGAAAATGAAAACTAAGATATTTTTCAGTTCTAATTCACGAAATGTACATTTTAAAATGTATAAAATAAGTTCTAATTTGAAATAATATAGTTTCTTCTTAGACGCGAAATCTTTTGGTTATGTATCACTGATCAGTATTCCGACGATTTAATTAATTTGGGATTTCGTCGAGTAGAAATGCTATCCAAATGGGAAAACAAAGTTCAAAATCAATTTCTTCTTTTAAAAATTCCAAATTTTGATATATATTTTCTTACAGTCTACAAAAAGAAAGAAAGAAAAAGATGTTGAATGACAGCACATCAGAAATATCGCCCAAAATAAAAACATAATAAATTTTTTTTTTCTTTTTTTTTTTTACTGCTAACAACCAAGCGAAAAATGTTTGAGTTGGTCTGATATTTTTGATCAGTACATATCGACTTTATGTTTTAAGCTTCAATACGATCCGAAAAATTAGGGTTTTCTGATTTCCAAGTTTTCTTTTCTTTTCTTCTCTCTCTCTCTCTCTCTCTCTCTCTCAATTAATTGATCTTTTCTTTATTTAACGGGCGATATCTTCCTTTTTAGTTGGATACGTGAGCGCGCGATAAAATGATGGATTATCTTAGTGACGGACTTGCATGTTAATTGAATACTCAATCATTTCATTTATTTTTCGCTTTCTGATTTCATGAAACTACCTGGCACATTAATTGATGACTTATTTTTCTTTCTGAGATTTATTTACAACGTCAACGTCTCATTTAAATGTTGTTTTTTATTTGGGTGTTTAAAAACAAAGGAAAAGTTGTTTGTTTTGATTCATTTATTGGATATTTATTTTCTCAAACTAAGATTCTATATAAAAAAGTTCACTTTGCAAGAGGTTTACTTTTTGTTTTTCTTGAACTGGTCATTTAAAAAACAAATTTCTTCAAAAAACATTTAATAAACTTCATTTCTTTCCTTGAGTGCTTAAAAAAAGAACTTAATCTGCTGCGGAGTTCCACAAAAGTTTTGGATTTCTTTGAGTTTGGAGAGGAAAAGATGGGAAGTGTATCGTTTGTCCATTTCGGACAGTAAATTTGTTGGACTGTTCGTTGTTCCTTTGTAATGCTCACTTTAAAATTAGATTTTCCGGGTAAATTAAAAAAATATCGAAATCAAATTTATTTTTCTTTCTGTGGTAATTTTAGATTGTTTGTTTGGGTTTTATGGCATATCAATCTTTGTAGTTTTTTTTAATGCCAAATCCATTTTTATACAAATAAACAGTTCTATTTCAAACAATTCAGTTTAGCATGAGTACACAGTTTAATTGTCAAAAACATTTCTATTTCAAGATATTCAGTTTAGTCAAACAGTTCCAATTCAAACAATTCAGTTTCGTATAAGCATAGTTTTTGTTTACACACAGTTAAATGTCAAAACAGTTCTATTTCTAACAATTCAGTTTAGCGTAAGTACAGTTTCAATGTCAAAAACAGTTTCATTTCATACAATTCAGTTCCATTTCAAACAATTCAGTTTAACATAAATACGCATTTTAGTTCTATTTGGCCCATAGAGAGAACCCTATCAGGTGCTACCACTCCAGGCCAGAGTGAACTTAGGAGCAATGACAATGAAGAGGTACTCTGCATTCCACAAAGCTCCAGCATAACTGGAACCTCACCATCAGAGTGTTTAGGGCATTCGTTGTGTGTGTGTGTGGGGGGGTATGTCCCCTCTGGAGAGATGCAGTTAGTGTATTCTATAGCCCCAGCTAATTGGCAATGTGGTAATTTCAGAATGCTTTAAAAACTGTTGCTAATTGAAGTAAGAATTTATCAACTTTAGGTGGCAAATTCATTGATTTTTAAAGTGTCAATCCATCTGAGGTTTATTTCATATCTAGAAGTGAGGGAATTGTATTCATTGTACATTTATATTTGGTTTAGTTTGGTTGTGTTTTATGGCATATCAACTCTTCTGAGTTATTTAATGCCAAATCCTGCTTATACATATATTTATATATGATTTGTAAGCAAAAATTTGGAGCTAACATTATTCTTAATCGAATCTGTGTTCATTTGTCTGCACATCGTTAAATAGTTTCAATTAGTCTTAACCAACACTAATAATTCTACTCAATATTAATCCTTTGGTGTCAAATGGTTTCAAGTATAGCAATTTAATATTAGTATTTCCATTCATTCCTTATTAATCCTTCGATTGCATACAGTTAAATTGTTTCAACTACACAAAATGATTGAACAGTTTTATTTGACTTATATAGGGGACATTAACTGGTACTACCTCTCTGGGTCAGAATAGACCCAAGAATAATGATAATGAAAGGATACTCCACATTCCACAAGCTCCAAGACTGGAGCCTCATCACCAGGTATAGTTTAATGTAACGCCCAGAACACTTAATCGTTTCAAGTATTTCCAACACTAATAATTCTATTCAATATCATTCATTCATCTGCACACATTTAAATGGTTTCAAGTATTGCTATCTAAGACTAATTCAATTTAATATTAATCAGGACTGGAGCCTCACTATCAGATGGTTTAATGTCACACACAGGTCTCTCGTGGGGTTGTGGTTCTTACCCCTCTGTAGAAGTGCAATCAGTGTATTCTACACCTACATTCATTTTTTTTTTTCTTTTTTTTTTTTTACACATACAGTTAACTTGATATCAAGTATTCCAATCTAATAGTAATAATTTTCAAACAGATCTATTTGATCCATAAATAGAACCTAAATAAGTAATACCACTCTGGGAATAATGGCAATAAAGAGGCACTCTATTCTCTTCAGAGTTTCAGAAATGGAGCCTCACCACCTGATGCAGTTTAGTGTCATATATAATATCTTAACCTTCTGCAGAGGATAAAGTCAGCATATTTTACACCCCGCTGACTGGGCAATTAAAAAAGACAGGGTTAATCTCTATCTTTTTTCTTAAAACCCCAATATTTTTAGTCAATAATTAATTAAGAGTTCTGGTGTAATGGCTAAAATGTTGAACTGCAGCCTTAAATAAGTGAGTTTGAACTCCAGTTATGCTATTACATTCACTTTTAGACTTATACCCTTGGGAAAAGTATGAACTCCCTTTATCCTCCAACTTTATCGTTCAAGCTATGCATTAAATAGTATCACTGCTGTTCTTCTATAAGGATGACTTTGGCATTAAATAACCTATGAAGGCTGATATATCATTAAACAAAGAAACCAAACCTATCAATTAATTTTTCCCAGTCGGCTGGGGCTATAGAATACACCAACTGTATCTCTGCAGAGAGGTAAGACCCACCCAAACAAGTGTCCTGGATATGATATTAAACAATCTGATGGTAAGGTCCCAGCAATACTGGAGCTTTGGGGAATGTGAAGTCCCCTGTCATTAACATCGTCCCAGGTCCACTCTGGCCTGGAATGATAGTACTTGATAGGGTCCTATCTATGGGTCCCATAGAACTGAACTGCATACTTATGCTAAACTGAATTGTTTGAAATAGAGCTGTTTTTGATATTGAAACTGCATACTTATGCTAAACTGAATTGTTTAAAATTTAATTTGGCGTTAAATAACCTGAAAAGGGTTGATATGTCATAAAACCAACCAACCAATAATTATGAATATTGATTTTTTTTTTCCGGTGCAAACAAGAAATGCTTTGAAAGTATATACTCCTATTATTTCTAGTATATATTTATATTTATTTATTTTATTTACATGAAAATATCCGTTTTTCCCACAAGGTCTATAAAGTTGATTAAATGTGTTTATAATTCTCTACATGAATTCAATTCTGAATGCTAACTAAATCGATTGGCACCTCTAGTGATGCAATGGTTAGCAAACCTTCCTGAGTGAGTCCAAGTCTTATTGGGTGCCCCGTTCATCTAAAAACAAAAACTTCGTAAATTACTAAATCTACTGGCGTTCCAAGGGGAATAACTTTGTTGGAAAATTGCAGTTCATAGACGCTTTTTTTCTTGTTGAGCTTCATCAAGAAAACATAAGTATGGGAGGGTGAAAAAAGGAAAAATTTTTTGAAAAATATTTCAATCCTTTGAATTTGTTAACCAGCCATTTTGGCTGTGTGTTATTTTTCTATACATCTTGAGTTAGATATCTTAGGCTCTGGGAGACTGTCACATACATCAGGCTTTTCAAACTTTTACTTGATGCATTCCTTGTAACCAAATTTCCATTCATAAATCAACTGAATATCAAATGACAAAATATAGTTTATCAATGTTTAATACAATTTACATGAGAAAAGAATTGGTAAACTATTCATTCAAAAGCACTTAATTCTTGAATTATTTTTTAATCGAAAGATGGGTTTAGTGGACACGGAAGAGATCACAAGTATTAGGTTACAGGTTTGTGAATTTAAGCCACTAATTATCATGTTCTGTGTTCAAAGTGCTTCTCTGCTTCGTAAATAATGCACATGGTTAAACCTTGATTTCACCATGTATGAACAAGGAAAAACTAATAAAAATGAGCTCAACAGTTGCACAAAACACAGGATATTTTGCTCATTCAGTGATAGCCAATGCCTTTCAATGTGTACATAAACTTTGCTTCAAGAGAGAAAGTCATTGCAGTTAATTCTTCATTAAGTGAAGTTGGCAACTGTAGTTGAGGGTGACCCAAAGGCTCCCTTTTCAATAGCTCGTACACCAAGGTGTAGGGGAGGGCACTACTCCATTCCCTAGTTTGCTCCACTTACCCTTTGATCCATACCTTATAATGCTGAGAGTTAAGCAAGGTGGCATCAAGTACCAGTTTTTGAGTCTTTGGTATGACTTGACCTAGGATTGAACCCCAGTCTCCCAGACCATTGGCGAACACTCTACTCATTGGACCAGTATCTAAATTCGCACTTTTCACTTCATCATTGTTCATTCATCTAAATGACCCATGTTTTAGATGCATTGTATGTGAATGATACTTTATTTGTGGCCATCACACCCAATAAGGCATTTTGCTAAGTGTATGATATCTGGCTACTAGCCTACATGATCCAGCAATTTTTGTTCTATTATAAAGAGATTTATAAATGTGACACTGGAGCCAGCAGGGAGTTAATAAATTGAAAGCAAGAAGGGTAGAGTTGTACCTGAGAGAAAATCTAAGGTATTGAGCAAAGAAAACATTTGGAAACCCTAAAGATGAAATGACTTAGATACACAGCCAAACTCAGGCAAAAAGGTCTAGATTATTTTTAAGATTGTTAGAAAGGAACAGGTTTGTTTGCATTTAAAAAATGTCTTAAGATCAACAAACTGACACCAATTGAAGGCCAAATTCAATATATGCTAGAAATTTTGACACCTTAGCAGTCCACTCCCACCACAGTAGGAATCCACACCACATTGCAAGACCTCTTGAACCAAAGACCTTGTGCCAGCCTCTGAATACTAAAGACTTGACTTACTAACAAAGTGTTTGTAACTGTGCTGCAGATTTCAATGTTACTTGACTATGACAGCAATGAGAAGGATTAAAACCACTGTATATAATAAACAAAGAGTTGTTTCATCTTTAACCCTTTTTGATGTTTTTTTGTGTTGGAGAATTCATTTTAATGAAACGCTGAGTGTGTTACATTATAAATACTAACTAGTGAACTCACCTCCTCTAGAGCCTTATCTTTTATTATCCCTGTCAAAATTTTACTCACACTATCAGCAGGAACTGCACAATTGCAGAGAGGTAAGACCCCCTTCCCAATGGGGACACCTGTTGGTTGTAAGTAGTGACCCATAATGCTTGAGTATAGGATGCCTGTGGCTGAGCAGTCCATAACCTTGATGCCAAGTAAGCTGTGACATTTCAGCCCTCAATTGGTTTAGACAGGCAGTCAAGCTCTAACACCTATATAAGTCCTGACTATTTTATAAATTGGTCTTATGGCAAATGAACACCCAACCCTTTTCATCTTAAGGGTGCTAGAAGGCATTGGCTGAGAGTTAATTATGTGGATAGAAACAAATTTTTGACCACTGTTTGATTTCAAGGTGCTAGGTTTGGATTACTGAAAGCCTGAAATTAACAAGAGCTGAAAATCCCCTCCCAACACAAGTATACAGGCTGATATATTCCCATCTCAACAAAAGTGAATGGGTATCCCCTTTGATAAGTTGGACTCTATGTTGGGTAGTGGAGCACAAGACCAGCAAATAAAAAAAACCAACACATATGGTAAATACATAACAAAAAACCCAAACAAAACCTCTATGAGTCAGATTCTTCAGATAATGAAGTGGAAACAAAATCAGCATTCTTTGGATTCATAGAAAAAATCCTATCACAAATCTGTCACCTTTTTTGATAGAAAAGGTTATATTGGAAAACTTAGTCCCTAAAACAGTAAAAAATGGCACAATACTTATCAAAGTAGAACAAAAAAATAACTTTCTATTAAAAATGAAACAATATACACGCATAAAATAAAAACATATCCACACCAGACCCTAGATACCCCCAATGGAGTTTTAAGAAGTTGAGAGTTATCTTTGCTTCATAAAAGAAATTAAAAGAAAGAACTGAAAAGCCAAAGAGTAAAAGATGGGAGAAGAGTTTCAGTTCCAAAAGATAAAATATTGACCACCATCTAAATCATTGAGTTTAACATACCCAAAAAATTAAAAATAGGATATAGCATAGAAAGAGTAACACAATATATCCCTAATCCTCTGAGGTGTTATAACTACCAATGCAGCAAAGAGACCAGAAGACATAATACAATCAAGTACGAAAGATAAATACAAGAGACAAATTAATATAGAACAAAAATACAAGCACTTGATAGAAAAATTGTTACAACTTGGATCAAACAGTTGACCAAAATTTATAAAAGAACTCAAACCAACTTTAATCAAAGAGAAAACATCGCCTATTAATTGTATACTAGAGACCATTCCAACAAAAGAACAACAACCTACCCAAATAATGGAAGAACAACCTGAAGAATACAAGTTTAAAAAAAAACCCACCAAAATAAACTTCCTCAAAGAATAGATCTAAAATATAAAAATGGACAACTAAATCTCGAATCAAAATAGGTTTAAATGTTTAGATGAAAAAGTAAAAGTAGACCAAAAAATTAAAGATCAAAATACAATTTATCATAAAGAAAAAACAAATGAAAAGCAACATACCAAACAAGATCTTTCTATCAAGCAAAACCAAAGTAACACACAAGGAAAAAAATGTAGTAAACTAGCAAAAAAAAAAAAAATAAACAAACAAATCCCAAAGAAAGGATGTTGATTACAACCTCCAATATATGACCAAAATATCTATGAATCACAAAATCATTCAGTGGATCTGCTACAGATTAAAACACAACTTCAAAGAATTACTTATCTTATTCTACTCACAATTTACAACCCTACTGTAGTTTACTTACAAAAAAACTTTCTGACAGAAAAATAACTACTACAAAATCAAAAATTATGAATAGTTCCACTACATCCATGAGGAAGGACTCTGAGCAAATGGAAGTTCATCAATCCTCAAAGCAGAACTGAATTTAATACAAAACTACAGGCAATTGCAGTTCACACAAACACTACAGTCACAGTCTGGTCTATATCATATCACAACACCCAATAAATTAACATGAACTCCGCAAACTAATGGATCAACTTCCCAAACCTTTTCTCCTATTAAAGGATTTCAATAGCCATAATCCCATATGGGAATGTATAAACTTCAACCAAAAAGGGAGAAAAAAAAAGAAAAAAAAAACCCAACTTATACCTCCTAAATAATAAAGCTTATTCAAATTCTACCACTGGATCACAATCTACTATAGATCTAAGCATATATCACCTAGCCACCTATAGGGATTACACATGGAATGTATATGAGGATACATGTAGCAGTGACCACTTCCAAATTCTACTCAAAAATCCAAGACCTAACAAGGAGAATCCTACTTGCTGGAAATTAAATAAAGCAGACTGGGAAAAATTCAGAGAACAATGCCAGAAAAAAATTACCACAAAACTGCAACACCAGTGATAAAGCGAACTTCTTTAAAAAAAAACAAAAAACAAAAAAAAAACTGATACAAATTGCAACAGAATGTATACCAAAAAATTCAACTAAGAATAAACAAAAAGACCATGGTTTAATGACCAATGCAAGAAAGCTATCCAGCTGAGAAAAGTAGCTCTCAGTAAATTTAAAATTCAACCTTTAATCCCTAACTTGATCACTTACAAATCACCAAAAGTAAAAGCACAAAAAACAGATTTCTGATCCTGAATTGCCCAGTCAGCTGGGGCTGTAGAATACACCAACTGCTTCTCTGCAGAGAGTAAGACCCCCCCCCCCACACACACACACACCAATGAGTGTCTTGGATATGACACTAAACAATCTGATGGTGAGGTTCCAGTAATGCTGGAGCTTTGGTGAACGCAGAGTACTCCTTCACTGTCATCACTCCCAGGTTCACTCTTGCTTGGAGTGGTAGCACCTGATAGGGTCCTATCTATGGGTTAAATAGAACTAAGCTGTGTACTTATGCTAAACTGAATCATTTGAAATAGAACTGTTTTTGACATTTAAACTGTGTACTTATGCTAAACTGAATTGTTTGAAATAGAAATGTTTTGACATTTAACTGTGTGTAAACAAAAAAAGTATACTTATATTAAATTGAATTGTTTGAAATAGAACTGTTTTTTTTTCTTGTATAAAAATGGATTTGGCATTAAAAACCTACAATGGTTGATATGTTATAAAATCAAACAAAACCAAACTTAGCCTTAGATGTAATAAAAGATAATAAGATCAACAAATTTATCATGTTCTCAAACTCTAAATCAGCACTCACCACCTTGCAAGACAAAAAATCCATTAATCACTGAACTTATCAATATAATTGACAAAACCTACAGAAAAAACATTTTCTGTTGGATATCCAGACATATTGGAATCCATGAGAATGAAAGGGTAATTTGAGGATCCAAAAAAGTTCTACTCATCAAATATCGAAGGAAACCATCTTCAAATCTATAAATGGCAATAATTATGAAATAAATGCATACAGAGCAAACTAAAAAAAATCCAACCCCTTATGGCCTCCAGAAAATAGAAAGATAATGAAAGATGAACTAGTCTGAGCTAGATCATATCATAGTGAAGAACCTCCAATATGTACAACATGACAAGAACTATATACCATCAAACACATATTGTACTGACTTCAATGATACTGAGGAAAAAATCTATAAGAAAGTAAAAACATGAATGATCTCCTCAGACAAACTAATCTGAATAACATCCTTAACTTTATAAAATAGGTGAGGCTTTATACAAGGATGTATTAAAAAAAAACAACTTCCTAACTATCTCTTAAATCAAGATTTATTAGCAACAATCTTAAAAACCAATGTGTACAAATCAGATGTATACTAAACAAAAGATTCGGCACTAAGATAACCTACAAGCAACAAGTTACCTTTGAACAGGAAAATCAAACAAAATAATTAAATGACCTAATAAAGGTTAATATGCTGTTAAACCTAACAATCCAGTCCAATCCTACATAAATCTCAATTTAAAATGGGACAATAAAGTTTGGCATTAAATGACCTAATTTTGATATGGCTTTAACCATTCAATCCAATACAAAATTTTATTCCCCCACCTTGGTCTATAAGGACCACTTAAAGCCTGGCTTTACATAGTAACCACTCCCAAACAACAGAGAGGGATGGGATAGTTTTAAACAAAGATAATTGTATCCTTGAGCAAAGTTAGAATGTTTTGTGCTAGTTATTTAAAAAAAAGATAAAAAAATTATGAGTTCAGGTACAGGGTATCTAACAGCCAAAGGGTTAAGCAATATAACTTTCACTATAACCATAAAGAACATTTGACCATTTAGGGCAGAATAAAAATTGTTTACTCCTGAGCAGCACTATTTTTTGAGGGCCGTGTAAATTATTAAATTTTGCCAAATATTTCCAAGTTTTACTTATTCGTTTAGGTTAAAAATAATTTATCAGTGTATGCAAATGTTTTACTTTTATTGATTGACTGTAAAATGTCACTACCATATCTGAAAAGTTTATTGTAATATTGGTTAGACAATAGAATGGGATCAATAAAATACAGGAAAATCTAAAATTTAAAGTGGAAGAAACCATGACACAATAAATGATATCAAAAGTTGATCACAATGTTAATTAAGCAGAGTAAAATTTATAATGAAAATATTAGGCATCCCCACCAACTCGACTGGACTTCCAATGTGAAAAGACAAGAGTATGCTTAATTGTGTTGGCAGAGGTCTGGCTCTATGGCTAAAGGGTATCTGAAACACCATTATAATTTTGCAAGAGGTTATCTTTTATCAATCATGACCTGATCTCCTCTCCATGTTAAAAGTTTCCCTGCTGTCAACTAATGCTGTTTGTTACTGTTGTTGTATCCTAGGTTTTTCTTTAACACTAAAATGCTGATGTTTGACCACACAGCACTGGTCGGCTGGAACAAAATTATGAGCATGGTATTGAATGACAAACAGTCAAAACTTTACAACAGTTTATTCAGTTGAAGCCTGGCATGCACAATCTATGCCTCTTTCTACTCTTAGTGGCTGAGGTAGAGATACTGATACTATACTTTATCTTAGGACTACTGATTCTTCACATTAATAACTGGCTAAATCTGTTGAAGACCCTACAGGAGATGCAAAAAAAAAAAAAAAAAAAAAAAAAGATTTATGGTAACTGTTGACAATCGACTAAGCCTGAGGAGCTTGTCTAATCTTGCTTCATATATACTCATTTTGTATATTTCAAATCAAAAGAAATTAATTTCCAAGTGTGTTTATCTTTTTTCCCCCTTCTGCAATAAGCTTCTTTGTTCAATTTCATAGGATCTTACTCCAATACACAACAACTAAGCTGACCAACAAAAAAGTTACAGTAACCTCTTAATGTCAAAGGAATCTAAGCAGATAATAAACTTATTATGGCTGATATTCAATTTCAGACCCCATTATTCATGTCAACCCCAAATCAGTGGGTTGTAAGTATACAGGCTTGAAATTCATTCATACTGAATTTCGCTAAAATTTACTTGATCTGTCTTGGGTTCAATTCTCACTAGCATTGATTTCAATTTTAAGTTGGGCTTTCTAATTAACAAATTCCAAACCATTCTTCTCTTATTTAATACTAAGATCAACCTTTCTCTGTTGATATTCTTACTAATAAAGATCTAGCCATTTGATGCCTCCAACAACTCAAAGGTGTCATCATGTATTAACAGGGTGCAACCCTCTTATAGATGAGGTTATAAAAGACCTACTGAATCGAGAGGAGGGGAATTAGAAAAGATCTGTTCGATAGACTTGCTGTGTGCTAATAAGAATCCAAGAGGTCATTAACCCATTATAACTAAAATTTTTAATTTTCTGATTTATAATGAAATTACTATTAGGAAACATAAAAATGGATAGTGAACACTGAATCATTCATTTAACCTTTATTACTGTAAATATAAATTTTTATTAATGTGAAGTAGACATTAAATTAACTAAAATGTAAGAATTTAATTTTCATATTTAACTGTCTTCAGATGAGGACATAAGGTTATAATGAATTAATTTGATCCAAAAAGATGGATTTTATCAGTATAAAAGTTTTGTATAGTTTGAATAGTAGATGGAAGAATTCGGCTTCTCATAAAAAGCCACATAAACAATGAAGAGGTCATTTGAATGCGTGCCTGTTAGGAAGAAAAATGAGTTTTTGACAACCCTATAAATAAACTTTATTTTTTAAAGGGAAACCAGCAGAGTGAGAATAGTTAGGCTGATCTTTGTAATCCAGATAAAAAAATTTTATTTGTCAAACTTTCAACCCAGGGTCAGTCTTTGAGGTTAACAAAAATCATTGGTGATTTGTGACCAGACCAGCTAAGCTAGATGAAGTTTCAAACAACATTACTAGTGATTTACCCAAAGGACCTGATCTCCTCCCACTTCCTTAAACAACTGTTATGTAATAAGGCCATCAAATTCATCTTGTAAATATACATTTATGACAGAAGAAATGTGCTAATGTCAGGTGACTGACAACTGAAACTGTAAATATCAATGTTTTGTGTTTAAAAAGAATTTTTAATCATAAATAAATATATCATCATCCAATTTGTCACATTGTGTCAGCCATAAATTATTATATGCAGAGTGGAGTGAATATCATTATCAGACCTGAGAATTTGCAACAGATCCTAAAAGATGGACAGTCATAGCACCAAAGTAGGTTCAGACAGATATTTGAAGTTTTAAAGAACACCAAAACTGATGATGTTGATATCCAGCCACAGACATGCAAGTTAATTCAGCTTTAAGCATGTGTGATGGCATTCACTTGATTTTGTCTGAGCCAGCTCCATGAATGCATTCATATGTGGAAGATAACATTTTTAAATGAGCCATAGTTCATTTGTTTATACACAGTGAAATGGTTTCAAGTATTGCTGTTTAACACTAGTAATTCTATTTATCAAGTATCATCTAATAAGAACCAATACACAGCTGTATCATTTTAAATAATCAATAATCCATAGCAAAAAACAGAACAGTTCTATTTGACTCATACTCTTGCAGGCACTTCTATCCTCAGTCAGACTGGACCTGAGAGTAATGAGGGGTACTCCACATTCCCTAACTCCAAGACTGGAGCCTAACTATTAGATGCAGTTTAATGTAGCCAGAACAAAGTTTACTATTGAGAGAGAGAGAGAGAGAGGAAGACATGGGAAAAGTGAGCGAGGCAATGAATGCAAAATGACCCCGAAGGTTCAGGCGAACCCACAAGTGTATTGAAGAAATGAGTCAGATAGGGGGTGCAGATTAAACTCAGACCAAAAGTTTTAAGGGAAGAATTTTAGTTCCCGAGTGACCACAACACCATGAGAATCCTGCTGAAAAAGTTAGCAGACACTTTTTCTTTAGGTTGGGCAGAAAATAAGTCAGCCTGCCCTCAACACAGAACAAAACCACAGCGGATAGCCAGTACTGAAGAAAAAAACTGCAGCATTCCTCTGAAAAGGACAAAGAAGGAACCACAAGTATGAAGACTCCTATGATAAAGGAAAAGGCTGCCAGCTAACACCAGATAAGTTTTACACAGTAAATCGCTTTCTCTCTCATGAACTGTTATATTCAATTGAGAATTTATATTCACCATTCCATACAAAAAAAAAACATTTTAATTGACAGGACATTCTGCCCTTCATATAGTCATTAATGTTTGTTTGGGAAATTAAATGCTCCATTTTCTATCTTAACTTTGGGTTTTGTTCTTCTTCTGTTTTCTTTAGCCTTCCATAGACTCACTGTCTGCTGTTTCATCCTCTCGCTCTTCTTCTCTCTCTCCCTCCCCAGAAGCTAGCCTCTCGTTTTCTTGGACTTAACACATCACATTACACAGTTAGCAAAAAGATAATTTTCATCAGTTATAAACAGGTATTTTTGGTTTATTGGGTTTTATGGCATATCAGCCATTGTTAGTTATTTAATGCCAAATCTTATTTATTCATATGTATTAAATATATATGATTAGTAAAAACATTTCGTAGAAAACATTTTTAAATGACCCTGAACTTACAATCTAACATAAATAATTCTATTTACTATAAATCATTTGTTCGTTTGTTGGTTGGTTAGGTTTTATGGCATATCAACCTTTGTAGGCTATTTAACACCAAATCCATTTTTATTTTATCCACTTTTATTTTAAGTAGTCAGCTCCACTAGTGATTTTTATTTTAAGTAGTCAGCTCCACTAGTGATTTTTATTTTAAGTAGTCAGCTCTATTTCAAACAATTCAGTTTAGCATGAGTACAAAGTTTAATTGTCAAAACAGTTCTAATTCAGCTAATTCAATTTAGTATAAGTACAGATTTTGTTCACATACAGTTAAATGTCAGAACAGTTCTATATTAAACAATTCAATTTAGTGTAAGTACAGTTTCAATGTCAAAAACAGTTCTATTTCAAACAATTCAGTTTAGCATAAGCACAATGTTTAAATGTAAAAACAGTTTAATTGTCAAAAACATTTCTATTTCAAACTATTTAGTTTAGGCAAACAGTTCTAATTCAAACAATTCAGTTTAGCATAAGTATGCAAATAGTTCTATTTAACCCATACATAGTGCCCTATCAGGTGCTACCATTCTGAGCCAGAATGGAGCTGGGAGCAATGGCAATGAAGGGGTACTCCACGTTCCCCAAAGCTCCAGCATCACTGGAACCTCACCATCAGATTGTTTGGTGTTGGGGTGGGGGTGGTGTCTTACCTCTCTGCAGAGAAGCAGTCAGTATATTCTACAGTCCCAGCCGACTGGGCAATCATTTGTTTTTACACAGTTAAATAGTGTCATATATTGCTATGTAACAGTAACAATTAACATCAGTCATTTGTTTGCAAACATTTAAATGGATATACATATGTGATTTGTAAGTGCATAGTTTGTAGGTAATTTCATTTTTAAATGAGTCACAACTAATTTTGTTTACACACTTGTATTGCTATTGTTTTTACACTGTTAAATGGTTTCAGTTATTGCTATCTAACACTAATTATTCAACTCAATATTAATCATTTTTTGCACACAGTGAAGGGATTACAAGTATTGCTATTCAACACTATTTATTCATTCACACACAATCAATGGTTCCAAGTATTGCTATGTAATACCAATAATTCAACTTCAGCACACAATTAATGAGTTTCAATTATTGTTATTTAAGACTAATAATTCTATTGAACATTACTCATTTGTGCGGACACAAGAAAACCTGCCTGGAGTGATGGAGAATAGGGACGGATAAAGAGAGTCAGGGAAACCCGTGCTAGCAATGCAACTTGATGATGATGACTCATTCATTTGCACAGACTAATGGTTCCAAGTATTGCTATGTATCACTAACAATTCAATTAGACAGTCATTTATTTAAATGGTCAAACAGTTTTATTTCTAACAATTCAACTTAACATAAGTAACTTGTTTGCACACAGTTTAAATGTCAAACAGTTATATTTGACTTATAGATAGGACCCAATCAGGTGCTACCACTCCAGGTCAGAGTGAACCTCAGAGCAATGACAATGAAGGGGTACTCCACATTCCCCAAAGCTCCAGGACTGGAGCCTCACCATCAGATTGTTTAGTGTCATATTCAGGAGAATTGTTTTTTTTGGGGGGAAGGGGGTCTAACCCATACTGCAGAGATGTAGACAGTGTATTCTACAGTCCCAGTTAACTGGGCTATGGTATTTTTGGTAATAAATAGTTTAAGAAAAAAGCAGAAAATATAAAAGAACATATTTTAATAATCCTTAACTCTTGGAGAATTTTAGATAACAGGCTACAACACTGGTTTTCTAGGCAGAACATTCTTCTTTTAAAACCAGTGAAGCTCTTTTATTTTTCCACTTTGTTTGGCTCGGCTGAAAGTTTACAGAGCCGAGCCAACAAAGCTGACATCTGCAGGAGGGTGGTAACACCTTGGGCAACTCGCATATGGGCATAGCCAATTTCCTGAAAAAGAAAAAATAAATTAATACTCTGAGTAAAAATGGGAAAGTGATGAAATTAAGGTTAGCTTTACTACTTCATTTTTCCTTAAATGTTGCTCTTTTTTTCTCTTAGGCAACTATTGTATATACTTGCATATCATGCAACTTTCCAAAACCTAAATTGAGACTTTTTGCAGTTGGAAATTACAGGTGTACCAGTTGGCCTAGGGTATTTTCCCCATACAAAGTTTGTATCTTGCGTATGGTGCTACCTACTAACATTTTGTTAAATTTTAGGTCTCAGAAAGTTACATGATATGCAATAATATACAGTAATTTTTAAAACTAATTTTTCAAAATGTTTTTGAAGAAAAATGTCAGGTTTTTTCCAAGGAGTTCTTTATGTAACTCATCAGCCACCTCAGGACACTTATAACTTTTACTGCTTTTTATCACCATTAACAAATTCAATTTACTTTTTAAGATCAAAGATTAAAAAGATCAAAAGACAAAGAAACTTCTTTTGAGATATATCATCAGTTACTCTAGAAACAGAAATTTCTCATATCTTATCAGTGGCTCCAATGTGATTAAAAAAAAAGTGTTTTATCACTAAGATCTATTATATACCAATTTATTCAGACTGATGTCCTCATTTTGATTGTTCTAGTCACTATATTTAGGTTATTCCTGAGATGAATAATAAAATTTATTATTAATTGATTGTAATCTTTTGTTAAGCACAAGAAGCCTATTATTTCAGGCTCAGGGAAATTATGTCAGATACTAATGATAAAATGTTTATTATAGTGACCATTCATAAATTCTTTTAATGGAATGATGGAAGAGAGCCTTAAATAAGAAAATGTTTCATATGCAAATTAAGAAAAATTTTGTTAGCTCAGATACTGGATATCTAAGAAGTAAAGGTTCAAAGAGTTAATTATCATGAATTCTTGGGACATAAAAATTATCCCATAAAACTAAACAAAAAACAAACCAACAAAAACCAAAACAAAACATTAAAATTTTCAGTTTACAGATAACTATTATGAGTGAATAAATACTTATTTTACCTTTATAAATTCTAGTTTGAGGTACTCAGGCATGCTATGTGTCTTACAGACACGGAAGATAATTCCAATGATGTCTTCAGATGCATAGCCCATATTCCAAAGATGGGAGATGACTTTGTAAGCTTGGTCGATATTTCCATTTACACAGTGCTGCAACATATCTTTGATTAACAATGGGTGTGGCTCATCACATACCTGCAGGAAAACAGTAAATACATTCTGAAAACTTCCAAGAACAAAATATAAAAACTACACAAGGTTGGGCAACACTGTACAAGTCTGTAAACCTATAATAATAATAATAATAATAATAATAATAATAATAATAATAATAATAAAAGGATGGGCAACATGGTACATGTTTTTTATTCAATAATTCAAGTCCAATTTGTGTTTAATAATGTGTTGGATAAACTTTCATTAAATTTGTAGAGTAGAATTTTGATGAATATTTACATTTTCTAATTGGACAGCTATATTGCTAGAGCATAAAGCAAGGAACTATTTACAACAGGTAATAATTAAAAGTCACTGAGAAGTAATAAGGTAAAATGAGCCCATGAAATGGTGGTCATGTCATTCCTCATCAATGAAAAAGAATCAAGGATGGCAACACAAAGAAAACATCAGAACAACTGTGGTGACAAGACAAGGTGACCAGAGAAGAAACAAAATGTAGGAAGAACTGAAGAAAAGTGAGGAGATGGAAGCTGAATAAATTATAGAGCAAGGCCAATATACATAGAACAGATAATCATAAAGTAAAGCCTATATAATGTAGAATGGTAGAGAAAAGTACTGTATATAACACTTTTTTCATTAACTAGTAGTTTATTACTGGTTTATTCAGGCTCTGAAACTTCCTACTCCAGTTGACATTGATTACTAGCATTTCTCTAACAACAGGAATAGTAAATTTTAGTTTATTGTAACAAGGAAATTTTGTAACTGACTAAATTCTTTTTATGTTTAATTTGAAGCTGGTTTTGCTTATGGCTACAAATTTTAGGCAACATTTGTGTTGTATTGCTTGGTTTCTAAAAATATATTCTGTTGCTGGGTAAAAAAAGGAAAAAAACAAAAAAGCTCACCTTGAAAACATTTTCACTGCTAACATGTCCAAAACCTTGAAATGTTGACTGCAGATTATTCAAACCCTGGAATTCAAAACATACACACACATACATAACTTTGTTATACTTCAAGAACAACATTAGAAACTTTGTAAGAGTTTAGCCAAATAGAACATGTTGAAATTTAAATGTTTATAGAACAGAAAGAAAAGAAAATAGTAAAGGAGATTAAAAAAAAAGAAAGCTGGTCTCTTATAATATTTTATTTTGAAGTTTTTTTTACATGTTATGGTGAATCTCAAACCTTGTCTACAGAGAAATCTATAGTTCTAATAATAGACAATATCAAACAAGATCTTTCATGAAAATAATTAACACAGGAAAATCCCGTCAATGTACATAATTATAAATTTAGTTTAGTTTGGTTGGGTTGAGTTGGGTTTTATGGCATATCAACCATTTTTTTTCACACAGTTAAATGGTTTCACTTATTTCTATCTAATATGAATAATTCTATTTACTATTAATCATTTGTTTGCACACAGTTTAATGTTTTCAATTATTGCTATGTATCACTCACAATTCAATTAAACGTAAGTCATTTGATTACACACAGTTAAATGATCAAAAAATTCTACTTCAAACAATTCAGTTTAGCATAAGTACACAGTTTAAATGTCAAACAGTTCTATTTGTACCCATAGATAGGACCCTATCAGTTGCTACCACTCTGGGCCAAAGTGGACCTGGGTGAAAGGTAATAAAGGGGTACTCCGCATTACCCAAAGCTCCAGCATTAATTCAACACAGTTAAAGAGTTTCAATTATTGTTAAGACTAATAATTCTATTGACCATTACTCATCTGTGTGGACACAGGATGTAGTTTGGAAAACTTGCCCGGAGCAATGGATGATTGTAGTGAAATTGAAAGGCAGAACCCGCAGACTGCTGTCTCCGATGAGCCAACCGGGATTCATTGTTCAAAGAAAAACGAATAGCCTGCTGTATATGCAGGCAGAACAGTCGACATTTACATGAATTCAGCAATCATCCACAGCTCGATAAAAAACAGGTGGTGAACCGAGTGAACGAGAAAAATGAAATGTGACAATGAAGCTTTGTGAATTGAATTCCTTTCATAGCCACAAAGAAAGAAAGAAACAAACAAAGAAGTGACGAGCAAAATGGCCTACCTCAAAGTTTGAAAATGGCATGAATGTGTCTTACATGTAGAGCACCGTAAGTATGGAAAAACAGAAGCGTGAGCGTTGTTGGGAGCACAATTTGTAGGTCACGCGTTTCATCTCTGGTGGGATGGGGTTTGCAACATATGCAAATTCTGGTCAGCCAGATATATATATAAGGTATAAAAGCATCGTGGGGAAGGGCATGGTTATTGTTTTGATAGCAGAATTGTGCAAACCAGTGTATTGACACAGCAAGTAAGAGTGAGAGAAAAGAAACAGAGAGACAGGACTGGTGGTGAGCAGTTAAAAGTTTAACAATGATAGAGACAGATAAAGAGAATCAGGGAAATCCGTGCTAGCAATGCAACTTGATGATGATGACTCATTCATTTGCACAGACTAATGGTTCCAAATATTGCTATGTATCACTAACAATTCAATTAGACAGTCATTTATTTAAATGGTCAAACAGTTTTATTTCTAACAATTCAACTTAATATAAGTAACTTGTTTGCACACAGTTTAAATGTCAAATAGTTCTATTTGACTTATAGATAGGACCCTATCAGGTGCTACCACTCCGGGTCAGGGTGGACCTCGGAGCAATGACAATGAAGGGGTACTCCACATTCTCCAAAGCTCCAAGACTGGAGCCTCACCATAAGATTGTTTAGTGTCATATGCAGGACACTCGTTGAGGAAGTCTTATCCGTCTGCAGAAATGCAGTCGATGTATTCTACAGACCCAGCCAACTGGGCCATGGTTCCAAGTATTACTATGTATCACTAACAATTCAATTAAACATGTCATTTATTTAGACACAGTTATATCATAAAACAGTTATATTTCTAACAATTCAGTTTAATTATAATTTGATTCAAATGACAAAAAACAAAAGAAAAAAAACACTTTATTTACCAATAGCAACTCAGTCACTCCTTCCTTTAAACTTAGATCTATTATCTGATAGTAAAGGAGATTTTACTAATGAGGTCAAAAATAATCATTTATCATATAATGAACAAATACTTTTTCTATATGAATAATGAAAATTTCTGTACATATGCGTTTAATAGTACATTTCCGTTTAATGAAAACCGGTTTTCTTTTTTTGTTGCAGACCATCTACTAGTTGGCCAGTTGTGGTCAAATCCCAAGAGTGTTAGGAGCCTTCTATCATTTTTGAAAGTGACACAATGTTCAACGAGCGAGATCGGAGATGCGCCACTGTACAACTCATGCTCTCTACCGATACAAGTTATGACAACAGAACCATGCAAATCTGGATTGCCATAAATTAACAGGGACGTGCCCAGGGTGATGAAAACAAAGTTTACGGTTACGGTCTTTGGTGTGGTTTCAAGTGACGGTTACATCATGCCACCTCACATCTTCGAAGTTGGCTTGAAAGTCAACACCAAAGTGTACCTGGATGTGCTGAAGAGTGTGGTGATCTCCTGGTGCAATCAGGTGGCCATGGCAGTCCAAAGAGACCCAGGGTTTGCTTCAGAAGGAGTGCTATGACTTTGTACCCTTCTCTCACTGGTCCCCTCCTCCCCCGACCTGAACCCACTGGACTACTTCATTTGGTCATATGTCGAGAACATCACCAACATGACCTCCTACAACACTAAAGCCATCCTGATCGCTGCCATCTGCTGAGTATTCACCAAGCTCCCGTCGGCACTTGTGGAAAAGGTATGCTCCCAGTTCTGCATCCATATCGAGGCAGTGATTGAGGCTGAAGGTGGCTACATTGAATAGATGTCAGCTCTACTACATAATCAAGTTACCTGAATTGATTTTTTCAATAAAAGTTTTAAAATAAAGCTGTAGTGTAGTTTTTATTAGGACGATAATTTTATCGTTCCACCCTGTGCAACATAATTAATATGTTAAACTAGATTCAAACTTAGTGGCCATCAAGTTAGTCATACCAATTTAAAAAAAAAAAATCTTTGTTTAACTGTGTAAAGTGAACATCTAGACAGAAATCAACTGACATTTTGTTATCAGAAAATTAGAACTGAATTGAACTTGGAAAAAAAAACAAAACATTTTTACATCTGTACCATGAACAATAACCACCAGGAACCCATAAACATTAAACTTTGATGTTTTGGTAATCTATGACCAGAAGGCTCCTTTTTCAATAGCTACTATACCGAGGTGTAGGGGAGGGTGCTACTCCTTTCCTTGGCTGTGGGTGTTATGCCTTCACAGCCAGGGAAAGGAGTATGGTCAGGTAATATTAAATTTCAGCATATATTTTCAGTTGTTTTGCTTAGAATTTGATCAAGTGTTTAAATTTGTAGGAAAAAGAAAAAACAAAAAAACTTCAAAAGTTTACAATTTTGTCAAAATCCTATTTTACACCAAGAAAAGAAAACTACAATTATTAGGGTGCATGAAAAGTATTTTCCTTTTCATGTTTACTCAAAGATTATTTCATGTACATAACTAAAGATTATAACTCCACAATATTATTAACATTTTTATTACATGTATTAAGACATTTTTTTAAAAACAGGCCTGACAATCTATATCAGTAAATTGCAGCCGATGGTGCTTGTTAAATGGCTGCCTTATTTCACGAGGAAAATAAAGTTTATAAAGATATGCACCTGTAATTTAAAGAAAATAGTTTTAAGAAAACTTTGATTCATGGATTAGGAAAATATTCTATTTTTTCTTTGATACATGGATCATATTTATATTGAATACATTGATTTTTTAAGTATTCATTTTTTCTTTTAATTATTCCATAATGTATCATGGCAGCAGTGTGTGTCAATCACATTGATATCAGTGATAATGCTATACCAAGACTTCAATTTATTATAGAAAAGATCTTTTTTACCAGCAAGAGAGAGAGAGAGAAACAAACTTTTCCCTATTTTTAAACCAGATGTTTATACATATAGTTTTTGTAGTGATAATGGTTAAGGTACCTTTCAACACAAAATTAACTTGAATATTTTCAGTAGTGTGGCCCGTGCTGATGATGAGCCATGACACATGTGACCCATTTCTTGAAAAAGATTGTCCATGCCTGATCTATATCATGACTGATCCAATTTCTCAAGGGAGTTAATTTCAAAATACTAATTATAAAGCAGTTTCTATTAATTTGTAAATTTTCTGTATTGATTTGGTTGGCTGATTTTTTTTTTATGGCATATCAACTTTTGGGGGTTATTTAATGCCAAATATATATATATATATATATATATATATATATATATATATATATATATATATATATGAATGATCTGTAAGTGAATAGTCTGTTGGTAACTTTATTTCTAAATAACTTGTTAGAGTTCATTTTTTTGCACAGTTAAATGGTTTCAAGTATTGCTATCCATCACTAATAATTCTATTTAATATTAAGCTGACAGGGTGAATTATGTTTTGATTTTTTGCTATTTTGAAACAGCAAGCAAAAAGAATTGTCAAAATGCTGCTGCTGATAACAAGACATCTAAAGAATATCTTACTTGACGCATATCTCCTTGAGCCGTGAATATAATGGCCTCCAAACCATCATTTGCATAGCTGACGTTTTCCTTCTTACAAATTTCAAGAAGTCGAGCAAGTATTTGAGCATCAGTCAGTCGAGAATATCGAAGAACAGCACATCGAGATTGAATTGGTTCTGAAAAACATAGAAAAAACAAAAATGAACCTATTCCGAAGTTATTTCATTGAAGAAAAATTAGACCACGATGCTTGGCTTAAAAAATACTAGTAAGGACTAATTTTTTTTTATCATTCTTTTTTTAATTATTTATCACAATGCTCAGGTTAAGTCAGCAACATGAAAAATCTAAAATCTTAAATGTAAAATTGACCTGAGCATTCATAATAAAAAGCAACAAAAATGAAGTGAAAGAAATACAAAAAATAAATAAATAAATAGATAAAAAATAAAAATTTGTAAAAAACTTTTTAAATAAATAAAAAATTAAAGAAAAATGTTTCACCCATTTTTTTTAAGCAATAGAAAAGCATTGGAAAAAAAGGCGATTAAACATAAAAGTTTGAGTTGTTTCTACACCTGCTGTAAAAATTTGAGATCATTTTAATGAGAATTGGTCAAGTTATTGCATTATGAAATGATATCAATTTTTTAAAAACACCCGGTACATCTCAAATGGTATCAAATTTTTTGAAAGACCTTGTATGGTTTATAAAAAGGTTCCACTATAATGCAGGAATGTAGCTCACATGTTTGTATGCTAAAAAAACTTCTGTAAGTGTTTGTAAGTTAGCAAGCTATGTTATTTTTATGTAAACTTGTAAACACCAGCCAAAAGAAAAAGCACAGATATATATGCAAACATTATCAATCAACATCTTTATAAATAATCATTACAAAAGACTATTATGATGCTTCACTTAATCAGTTATAGATTTTGTAATGGTTAGCTGTCACATATCAAGTCTTAAAATCAGCTAACATGTTTTCTACTAGTAATCTTAATATGAAAATTACTGAGATCATATTGTCGTTCTACATAGATTTAAAAAAAAAAAAGAAAAAAAAAAAGAATGGGAATTCTTCCAAACTGTAGCCATGACAGTATTAATGAATGAGGGTAATCTCCATGATGATTAAGGTGTTGGATCCAGTTTCGAAGTAAATGAGTTTGAACTCCAGTCATGCTATTAGGTTCACTTTCAGACTAATACTCTTGGGAAAGGTATGAACATCCTTATTCCTTCTCCAATTATGGGTTAAATAATATCACTGCTGTTCTACAAGGATGAATTTGGCATTAAATAACGATGCCATTAAATAAAGAAACCGAAACTGAGGTATGGTTCCACCACTTTGACTCAAATGAAACACTTGGAAAAAAAGCTAGATGGAAACTACACAAGAATACTGTTTTGAACAAATCCTAAAAGCAGCACCCTACAAAACAGCAGCTGAACAGCCACTTATTTTCCATCTTACAAAGCATCTAAGTAAGTTGAGCAAGAAATGCTGGAGAAGTAAGAACAAACTCATAAGCAATATTCACCTATGGACTCCTACACATAGGCACACCAGTGTTGACCAACAGTTAAGAAACTTACATTCATCAGCTCTGGGCAGACACTGGATGCTGTCTAGAGGATTTAGCGATAGGGATGGATGGTGAGAAAGTTGAAGGAATCCATGGTGTCAATATGCTTGATGATTTATATTCAAAAGATATTTTTATACTGAAATTGTTGGATTGTCTTGGGTATAAGCTGTACACATTATCGTCATTTCTATTTATGAACTTTCCAGTTAGCAGTAAGTACTTCTGGTAAAAATTGGCCAATCAGAGATGAGGACTGAAAGTATTTAAAATCATTTGCAACTATCCTCAAATACTCGATTGCTGGTTGAAGTTTCTAACAGGAAGACATATCTTGTGAATTACCAACACTGGCTTTTGTGAATAAAAGATCAAAATCCTGACTAGAAATCTAACAAAAATACCACATGAATTAGTTTGCAATGATATTGGTTTTAAGAACCAAGAGCCAACTAATTTGGTACCAGCTGAAACTTAACAGACACTTACCAATGATTTTATCAGATGCATTACAAGCCAAAGCGAATCTAGTAGTTTTGGAATGGATTTCCATTGTTCGTCGCAGAGCCTGTTGGGCACCATCTGTCATACTAAAAATTTTAAACATCTATTAGCGCAAAAAAACAAACAAACACTGAAGTATATATAAACTGCAATGCATTATATAAAATTGTGTCATTAAAATAACTGCAATTTATGCTAGCAAGTTGTTTTTGACACTACTTTTATAGATACCATCATTCTTTTAGAACTTGGTCAACTTAGCAGTTCTTGCCTAATGTGGATAATCTGTATATTCAGCTTTAAAACTCAAATAACTATTTTTTTTATTCATTCCCATTCTGTTTTTTTGTGACGTTTAAGCAACCATTTTGTTGATAGTTTTTATTATGAGACTGCATTAATAAAAATATGCATCTGCCAAGTATTTAAGTTTTAATGTAATAAAATACATTAAATTAGAAAGACTAAAAAAACTAAATAAAAATCCATATAAAAAGATTTCACTTATTTCAATTTTAATTGATTACTATATAAAATTATAGATAGGATTGCTTTTAATACATTTGAGAACAAAATAATATTATGACAACAAGTAATTATTTGTTAAAACCAGTATGCAAATTATCCACACCATATACTATGTAAACCTTATTTTTTTTAATGTGATGTCCTTGAAAGGGCATAAAATAAATAAGACAAATATGAGAAGAATAAAGGTTATATGTTACAGTAATACAATGTCGTCAGTGTAGCTACTGCTACTTAATCCTTGAGTAGATTACAGTCAACTGTTATATCTTTATTGGAAGAGTCTATTGAGTATCAAAAATAGGGATGATACCACAACACTTAATGATACACAAAATACATTGCAGGATATTATGCACATTAATAACATGGGCTGTTTTGAGGCAAATCTAATTCAGCTTGACTTTCATAGAGACATTGTTAATATATAAGATGCTGATTATGATTAAATAATGATTATAAATAACTAAGGGAATTTTGACATCAGTGATGTAGTTTTGTAGTTGACAGACAGACACATAATTTCAATTATAATAAGATAGTTATTTGAATAAACCCATTTTCTGCTCTAAAACTGGTAATGCCCCTTAAATCATAGATTCAGTCCATTAAGTGGATTAAGTAATTGTTGAGAGTTATTTTACAACAATATTTTGACAATTCAAATATAAAATTTAATTCATGAAATTTTTTGCAAGCACTGTTCATAAACAATGATAATCTAAGTTGATTTTCTTTGCTTTAATAGATATATTGTCATTATTAATCCTCTTGTCAACACTGGAAATTTCTGCTTGTGTATCACATTTGTATATTGTGATATTTAGTGTATAACTCAACATTCTTTCTGTATATTTTTCAAGCTAGGTTATTTGAGGATGAAGCAGATAAAGATTCAAAGGATTAAATTTTCAAATAAATAAATAAAATAAAAATACTGAACTTACCTATCAGCTTCATCCAGAATTATGATTTTATGTCTTCCCTTTGGTAATGTGACTTTTTGTTGAGCAAACATTTTAATCTTATTGCGAACCACATCTATCCCTCTTGGGAGGAAAAAAAAAAGGATTACATAACACATTAACATAAGAATTACAATAATGGTAATAGATAAAAAATTATTAGTTCTCAATATTAGCAGTATAAAGTATGGCCTCTTAATAAGTACATCACTACCAATTCTTTTATAAAAAGTTCATTTTCTTCTACATTGAATATAGCAAGTCTAGTGGAACATTAAACAACCAAAATAACTATTATAAGTATTAACTATTACCAAACACCACAGCAGTGAAACTGTACAATATAAAAAAAATCAAGTTTGGTTTGAAAATACACTTACAATAAAATTTTTTACATAGATGTGTAATTATTCTTGGATGTATTCATATTTTTAGTTACAGAGTTTGGTAATAAATAATACATTATAAGTGCTTTAATTTTATAGTATCCTACAAGAAATAAAAAGTTTCTGACATGTTTAATTTGGTTTTATGGTATATCAACCATTTTAGGTTATTTAATGCCAAATCAATTTTATACATATAAACAGTTCTATTTCAAACAGTTTAGCATAAGTAGTTTTAGTTTACACTCAGTAAAATGTAAAAACAGTTCTATTTCAAACAATGCAGTTTGACATAAATATGCAGTTCAAATGTCGAAAACAGTTCTCTGAAGGTTGGTTTGGCTTTTATGTCATATCAAACTTTGCAAATTGTTCAATGACAAAATCTGTCAAGATTTATATATTAAATACACATGGTTTGTGATCATTTTTCTAATAACACTTTAAACAAACCTGAGCTCATTTTCCTTCAGTTAAATGATTTCAAGTATTTCTATCCAATACAAATCATTCCATTTACTTTTCCTCATTTGTTTGCACACAGTTAAATGATTTCTTGAGTTGTTATGTAACTGTAACAATTTAACATCAGTCATTTGTTTGCACACATTTAAATAGGTACGTATATGTAAGAGATTAACATTTAAAAAAGAGAGTGAGCATTTAAGTTTGCCCACGGTCAAATTGTTTCAAGTATTGTAGTTACTGATTATTTCTTCAAGAAAACTATGTGGTCTGTGTCACTATCCATACTTTCTATACTATAGGTTCTTTGTAGGGGTTTTGTTGATCCCTGAGCATTGCACTGTTTGATTCTTATAGGTGACTTTGTTCTTGAGGACATTTTGAATGTGCTTGTTGGTCTTTCCTTGTTCCCTTTGGTGTTCATCTGTATTTTCCCAGCTTGGTTAATGGGAGCTTGTGAATTTTGTTCAAGTTGTTCAGGTCTAATGGGAGACAAGTTTTTTAGTCTGTCTTTAATGCTTTTTGTCAGATGGACTGGTGACTTATGCAACGGCTGTTCGTGTTGGAATGGTAGATTGTACATGTGTTTTTGTTTGAACTACATTGGATCTCTTCCCATTCCCAACTTGCAGCTGAGTTGGACTGTGGTAAAAGTTGGCTGAATGTAGTTTTTCAGGTGCTCCAGAAACTTTGGCCAATCATTTGCCTCCAACTGGATCAATTTTGCTTTGTAAACATCAGATGTTGTGTAAGCTGGATGACCTTGTTGGCAGTTTACACATCTAATTTCTTTCAAGCTATCTTCCTTCACGTGGTTTGAGTCCTTTTCACCATATTTGGCATATGTGTCGTCCTCTACAGGCTTCTCTGTGGTGTCCATATTTTTGGCATTTGAAGCACCACAGGGCTGTTGGGACAACTGCTAAACTCTCTCAAGATAATAGCCGATTTTCACCTCCTTGAGAGTATGGGGCTGATTAAATGTCAGGATGTAAGTGTTGGTCTGCATTCGTTCTACGTCTTTTCTGATGGAGATTCTTATATTTGTATCTGCCTGTTTTCCCAGGGGCTGATGATATCTCCTCTTCTGTAGCCAATGCCAACTCCCTAATCCTGATAACTCCTTTGAAAGCATTGAGTTTCTCATGTAGGTAGGCTCTGCATGGTCATATAAAAGGATTTCATTTTTTAAAATGCTTTCTGCCTACCTCTGGCTCTCCACCTTGACTAGCAAGTTGTCATTCATTGTTTTCTTAACAGTTTTCAGAGTAGCTCTTGTAGAAATAATTTTTTTTCTAGGAAGAAAGGTGAGAATTTGGCAAGGCAGACCTCCTCTGAAGATTCAATAACAATGAATCTGGGGAAGTCTGCTGCTTCATTTTCCAAGTCTGATTCTGACAGCTTTTATTTATTTTTTATTTTATTTAAAAATGCCATTTATGCTGTATATTTTTGCCGGTCCTGCACTCCATAACCCACCATGGGGTTCAACTTGTGTTGAGAATGAACCAAGGGGAAACCCATTTGCCTTGGTTGAGACGGGGGATAAGGGTTGGGAATTTGCTGCAAGTGCAGATTTAAAAGTATGGTTGGGATAAAACGTATAGGTGCTACAGCTCGATATGACCAGCCGATTCGCCTTTCGTTTCTTCATGTTCTGGTTAACAGTGTTCTGATTGGTTCCCTACTATATTTTTGTGTTGAAAATCTTTTTCAGTTGATTGATGTTCAGGAGAGAGAGTCATCCAGGAGAGATTGAAACAGACATTGGACAGAAAACAGAAACCAGAGCAAGCAGGGTTCGCCATACTGAATTAGTTTTAACATTACGATATTTGTATTTCATATTTGATAAAATATTTATGCTCACCTGTCATTTGAAGCATTAAGTTCAAGGACAGCATCTTTATATGAGGGGCCAAGAAGAGCTCGAGCCAAACAGAGAATGCTAGTTGTCTTTCCAGTTCCTGGTGGTCCCTAGAGAAAGAGAGAAGTCACAATTAAAAATGTATTTCACCTGAAATTCAAATAAATAGACATGATTAACTCTTTGAATAGATAAAGCCCAATAATTCAGATTGAGGATTATTTCATTATACACTTTAAGTCCAATATTTCAGGTTCAATGAGATCACATGAGACATATAGCAAGTATTCCTAAGTTAACTTTAAACAAAAATGCACATTTGCTCAAGTACAAGGTATCTGAGGGCCCAGACAACTCCTCTACCAACACAAGGTTAATCTTTTTAATGCAGAGTAAAGCTGGTTTGAATTTAAGGATTTTCTTCTTGACTGGTTGCTGAATCAAGGTTAAAGAACCCATTCAGTCCTACTATTTACTCATAGTTAAAGTAGAAGATAAATTCATGCTTTTCCCAAAGCCATTAGCGCAAAATGGAAGCTAAACAGCCTTGTCCTGGATTTGGATTTGGGTTACCAATTCCATTTTCTATGACAATATCCATTATGCTAATTGCACCTCCATAATCTTGTAACATGTTAAATAGTAATAATTAATCTCATAATAAAGTATAGGTGGACATATTGAATGGCTTGCTTGTTGTGTAGAAAATTTATAGAGTATGTAGACATTTTTCTGCATTATTTGATATTTTGCTTGTAGATATGTATAATGATGTAATATGTTTGTTAAAAAGCAAAAACAGCATATTCTAGTGAGATTTTTGTTAGATCAAAACTATTAAAATGCCCTGATTTGAAGAATAAGTCAATTTCCTGTCAAATTTGAAGCTTAAAATTATTAAGCATTGCTATAAAATGTAACAAGAAATGCAAAGAGACTTATTTTTTCTTTCAGTGTAAGACATCTTTCTAACTGTTATCAAAACAGAACTTCCAAAGCAAAACTTGTTTTCCTTCTCTCACCAACAAAGTTCAGCGCTTAATACTTCAATGAAATGTCATTTGTTCTTGTTTTCTTCAACAATTCAATGCTGTATCTCTGTGGATGAGTCCTTATATACATAACTAATGTATATTCACATGAGATAGGAAATAAAAACTCAAACCTAAATATTGTGTTGTAGTCCTATTCGCAACATAAGAAATACCCACCAGAGAAAGAGAGAGTAAATATCAACTTCATGACAATGTTTATTAATCTAAAAGCCTTAAGTGACACTTGTAAGGCAGGTTTTAGTAAGCAGGAAAAACTTTTGCAAGAAAATTATATTCAGTGAGAAAGCCAGTCCTGTAAACAGAAAGATTTTTGTTCCTGAAAATACACAAAAAGAGAAATATAAGCAAAATAGGTTAAAAAGATAATTAAAAGACTTACTGCAATAATCAAGTTGGGAACATTTCCTTCTCTGGCAAACACATCCAAACGACTAACAGTTTCCTCATTGCCTACAATGTCTTTCATCAAGATGGGTCGATATTTCTCTACCCTGCAATTTTAAAAAAATCAATTATTGATCTATAAGGATTAAAATCAGAATCATCAAAATCATTCATTTACCAATCTTATGAGTTTTGCATATATGTAAATCATTAATTCATCCATAACTTTGTATCTGACACAACTAAAATAATTGGTAAAAGTAATCAGTTTTCATTTAACTCCCATTTTAGGGAGTTAAATGAAAATTGATTACTTTTACCAATTATTTTAGTTGTGTGAGATTTAAATTTTCAAGACAGAATAAAGAAAGAAAAAAGAAACAAAGCTTATATAGCTTCTTTTTCTTTTTCAAAGAGTCTTCATTTCTTTTTTACTTTCTTATATAGCTTCTTTTTCTTTTTCAAAGAGTCTTCATTTCATTGAATAAAGAAAAAAGAAAAAGAAGCTTATATAGCTTCTTTTTCTTTTTCAAAGAGTCTTCATTTCTTTTTTTCTTTCTTATATAGCTTCTTTTTCTTTTTCAAAGAGTCTTCATTTTCATTGATCCAAAACATGTAAGATTGCACGATTAACAAACACGTAAAATAAACTCAAATATAACAATTGCATAACTTTTACCGTGTTCAGAAATTATCTGAATATTTCATTTTCTACTAGAAATAATTTTCAGTGAGTAGATCTACTAGAATTATCTACTCAAGTTTCATTTGAATGGCATTTTTAATAGCACCAGTAAAAAATAATTCCTTTTTTTATTTAAAAAAAATGGAGCGGTTGGCATAAATTTTGATAAATGTTCACTCAGGAAATACTTTTGAATGTTACTAAGAAAAAAAGGCACACTTTGTGTAAAATTATTTCTGTAAGAAATGAATCGGCAACCAGAGTTCAAAACCTGGAAAACGCTGTGTGCATTTCACTTCACACTAATGTGCTTAGGAAAAGCATGAATCTACTACTTCTTCCACCAGCTATGTGTAAATAGTAGGGCAGACTTAGTAAGGCAACCAGGCTAGAAGGAAAACTCTACATTCAAACCAGCTTTACTCCACTTAAAATTAACCTTGTATCACATCTTGCTTGTAAATACATACTTATAAAAAGGTATCACAAAACACATTGGCTAGCCATAGAGTGTAATGCCATGTATTTGTCGCTGCCTCCCACCAGACACGACTTGACACAAGGTCAAAAGCCCGAAGGCCGATTAAAGTGGGGATAAAGGGGAGGGGAAGGTCGGGAACGAGCCGAGACTCGAACCCTGCTTGTCTGTGCTGCTCATCGGCTCACTTAGTGCAATGTGAGCCTGATGAGGCAAGCAGTTTCACGAACCCAAATGTGGGTCCGGGCACGTATGCCAATTTACGGCTTAAACTAGACGCTTGGTCTAGTGCCGTACAAAGGGGACAAAAGTGCAGCTCGCCCACCAATGCCAGCTCACTTACTTCCGGACAAGCCACATGGCATTTGTGCTGGGTGGTTAGTTGGCTTTGTAGGGATGGCATCTAAGGAGCACTATTTGGGAAATGCCTATAAAGATGGTAGCGAGAATATTTTTGGACCTGTCACGCATGAGTCTCGATTCGTGTGTGGTCCCCACCATAAAATGACATTGTGCAGCATTCTGGGTTGGTGGGAAGTCAGATAAATATCGCTTATAGTAGAGTGCAGCCCCTTGTATATTCAAGGGTTAAAAATTTATACTATGGCCAGTATTAGTTCTTTTATTTTAGTAAGATGTCTTGAGTAAACTAGTCTTATTAAGTCTTTCTTTCACATCTTAAATTGAGTCTTTATTTTCTATACATTACTTTTGTGAATTCTTTCAGCATATCTGAACTGCAATTAAATATTATTGTTGTTACCTAAATGTACATTTGCCCGTAATTTGTTGCTACTTAATATTTTTCTAAATGATGTATCACAAAAGTAAAAAAAAATGTAACAAAGATTATTTGTGTATCTGGAGTGGCATTCTAAACAGCGAGAAACTCATGTTTGGAAATAAACTTTTGCCCAAACTCACGTCTCCTTTCCCTCGATGAAGACTGGTTAAATACACACTGAAGATGTAGAAAGATTCAATTAATATTACTAGTGTAAAAAAGAAATGTTGAGAGGGATTGAGAAACAAAATAAGCGATGAGTTTATTGGTTTGGTTTAAGTTTTTCATAAAAGCAAGGAGCGTTTAACCAGGCTTTCTCCAAGTTGTTTAAAAGTGGGACCTAGTTTACATAGAAAAAAAGGGCGTCGTTTACATTAAATTTACATTGTAAATTAAACATCAGGCATCATAAAATTGGATATACTATCAGCGTCCAGTTATATATTATAAAATCACAACACACACGACACGAAGAAGAAACGGAATATCAACTTTATGGCGACCTCACTAGATCCAATTAATTTTTCATAAAAATAAAAAATTCATGAAAGAAGTCAGTTTTGAGCAAAACACACCTAAATAAAAAACCTGTCAATTACTTCAATTTTAATTATTTTTTATGGAGTAAATAAGCTATTTTCGCTGTTCTGGGGTTATTTTCTCCCCCTGTTTTGTAGTTAAATTAATGGAGAGGATCGTTAATGCCTCATTAAACTTATAACTGTAAATTTTAAAATACTCAACAATAAACTTTTCGCTGTTGGACCCTAACAAAAAAAAAAAAAAAAAAATAAGAGACGATTCATACGGCATGCGTTACTTATCTTCTTTATTTTACTTAGTTACGTTCACAATAGACCTGAAGGTTCAACACATACAGAAGTGAGTTAAAAATGTTATCAAGAAAAACAAAAACTTTATCTTCTTTTAATGTGACTTGAAGTTATTTGTCTTCCACTTGTTCATTGTATCCTGTTGCTAACAAATTCTGTTATTCATAATTTTTACATCCTTTGATCGATTCTCTTTGTTAGACCGTTCCAAAACCAACCATTTCAAAACAATTTAGAAAACAAAATGATGTAATTTTTTTTAATTGGGTGGAGTGAGGGACCAGTTGTAAATATACAATGTAAAATTATTACAATAACCACTTTGGATTTTTTCACAAAAAGGTTTAAGATTGTTTATTTTTTAACGAATTTGAATTAAGATAATAATGATAATAAACAATATCTAAAGCATTAAAAGTGCGATTCTTTAGTGATAAAAAACAACTTTGAAATATTCATAACTTAAAAAATCACGACACAAAGAAGAAACGAAAACTATTTGCAGGACATACAAAAAAATAAAATTCAAAAGAATTTAGTGTAGTGCACTAATGTATTTAAAAAATAGAACAATTTTACACAGGACACACCATGGTAGCTCGTAAGTACTTTTTTTTGCTTGAGAAGTGGAAGCTTCGGGTACTTCTACGTCCATTTCTTCGTCTCCCGCCATGTTTATAGTTACCCGCGGAAAATTTTCAAGGGAGATAACATAAACGCCCTCGCCAAGCTTTTTTTCTATTTAGTTAATTAGTTTATTTATTTTAAGTTTTTTGACCATAAGTAACTAACTATGCATAAATTCAGATACTCCATACACATATCACACTTCTATTAATTTTTTGTAAAAATATTTCAGTAAATATATATAGAATTTTTGTAAAATTTAGCGATTTAATATAAAAAGATGAAATTACTCCCCTTTGAGTCTATTTTGATTTCTTCTAAATTTTAATGTCTAGAGCTATTTATTTAAGAGGACTAGAAAATTTGGCAAGAGATAGCTAAAGATTAGCAGCTCATGTTATTTGTGGCGTAATGGCTCAAAGTAAACGAGTTCGAACTCCTGTCGTGCTATTACGTTTACTTTCAGACTAATACCCTTGGTATCTTATTTCTGCAGCTATGTAAGCTTTTTGCTTAGATGTGATACAAAGGCACATGAATGGGGCACCTAACGAGACTTGAACTCACACATAAAGGTTTGCAAGTCGAACTTGCTAACCATTACACCACCTGAGGCGCCCTTATCCCTTTAGTTATGCATTAAATACTATCACTGTAGTTTTTCTACAAAGATTGCTTTGGCAATAAATCACCCACATGGTTGAATATTGAATAAAGACACCAAATACCAAAGGGGATTCTTTGAATCTTGATCAGTCAATTTCCTTTTGTTTTTAATCAATTTCATAACAAAAAATGGTTGTTCACATTTGTATGTCGTTCTGAAATTGCAGATATAATAATAAATACATTGTATAAGTTTTGGAAAAGGTTTACAATGTAATGATCACCAGAAATTAGTAAGTAAAGTAAAGTTAGCGACCATAGTCGAGGGTGACCCGAAGGCTCCCTTTTCGATAGCTACTACACCAAGGTGTAGGGGAGGGCGCTACTCCATTCCCTGGATTGCTCCACTTTACCCTTGAACCGTACCTTATAATGCTGAGTGTTAAGCAAGGTGGTATCAAGTTCCATTTTTAAAGTCTTTGGTATGACTCGACCTGGGATTGAACCCAGATCTCCCGGGCCATTGGCGAACACTCTAACCGCTGGGCCAATGTCCTGAAAACTTTAAGAAATGAGTGAAGTGACAAAAAAGGCAAGAGGGTAAATTTAAAGTAAACTTTTATTTGGCAATAAATACAAGAGAAGAAATTTGAACAAAATTCCTGTGGCATCAAAAGTGTGGACTTGACTGTCCAATAATTTTTGGAGTCTTATAAGTCCAAGTGGTGTTATTAGCTTGTGGACTGAAGACTTGAGGCCAGGTTATATGGCCAGAGATGCTAAGTGTCGCTGCCCTGCTAGTAAAGTTGACAGTAGTGGACTGGTCCTTTATTTTGGGTGTTTGCTGCATCTGGTTAGCTGCTAATATGGCATCATCCTTATGGTGTTGTTCAGGATAAAGTTTACTACCCTGAATGAGCAGTAGTGAGGAGATTAGGACTGTATCCTTAAAAGGACAGTAGTGTGAAGAAAAGACTTATGTCCTAAAAAAGACATTTTGAACTAGTCCTTAAAAGGACAGTTAAAAAGAATAGGCTGGACTGCTATCTTCAGTTAATGACTGGAAAAAGGAGGTGATAGCATCTGATTGTTTGGGGCTGTTGAAAAAAGGCAGGAAGCAGTAACTGCTAGAAAAGCTGCACTTTAGATTCTCTTCACCTGAGACAGGGCAGGCCAACTTTTGCAGTTTGATTTTTTTGACTTATTTATACTAAGACAGGGTTACAACAGTGCAAGGTTTTCTTTTGCCAAATTTCTGGTTTCTAAGGAAGTAGGTGTAGCTTCAGGCTACAATACCAGAAATATTTGGGAAAAGTGTCCATTTCTTAATTTGCATAAAGACGGACATTGTAGTCAGGAAAGGAGTACATAGGCAGGAAAAGAAGGACTAGTTATATTATAAGATGATTCATTGCTATTGCTTTAAAAGTCAAGTAACTAATTTGCAAAAAGGAGAACATAGTTATATATTAAGCTTAAGGAGGTGCCTGTGGTGTAATGGTTATCATTGTAGGAAATGTACACGGCAACACGAGTTCAAATCCTGGACAAGACTGATTGCATTTCACATAGCACTAATACCCTTGGGAAAGGTATGAATCCAATTATTCTCCCTCCAATTATGGGAAAATAGTAGGGCAGACTAGGTTCTTCAGCCTTGGTAAGGCAACTAGTCTAGGAGAAGGAAAACTCTGAATTCAAATGTGTTAAACTCCGCTTAAAAAAATTGACCTTGTGTCATATCCTACCCAAGCAGAGGGGTTGGTAAATATGTATATATTAAGCTTAACTTAGATGTGGTATAAGGTCAGAAGTTTGGGATACCTGTGAGAATTGAACTCACTAACAATGATAATTACTTTAGTTATTTAATTTATTAAAAGCTCTGATTTTGATTGTCTTAAAGATAAAATCAAACCATACTTCATGGAATTTGTGAGGATTTATGCAAATAATGATAAGAACAAGAACAAGAACAAGAACAACAGCAGCAGCAGCAATAACAACAATAATGAAAACATTTTCATTATCATCATCATCCTGCAACTCGATAAATGATTCCAACCCTCTCCAGCTATTTGTATTTCCGTTGGTCAGCAGTTTTGTATACATGACTGGTTACTTTTCTAAGAAACTGTTACATATCTGGAAGTTTGCTTTGACTGAGACCACTTGTAGACAGTTTCTCTCACCTCTTCAAACTGAGGTAATTATTGAAAAAAAACTCACTTTGTATGAGTATTGTTGCATGGAATATAGAAAATATGATTATTCATTTTCTTCTGGTTTGTAGGAAAGACCTCTGATATACTGAACAGTTTGAAATAACGTTCTTCACTCTGGCTGTTTGATATCTCAAGAGTATAAATAATTGTCTCTACAATCCCATACTCTTCATATAATCCATTTATATCAATATTTCAAAGGTTATATGCTTTGACTGTCATCTCACAGAATTTGTCATAAAATATGGCACTTGTTAGGCTCAATTTGGATACTCAGTTATGAAAACTATTTTCTGAAAAATAATACCTATCACTTAAATATGTATTTGCCCAACTCCTCCACCATGGGTAGGATGTGACACAAGGTCAATTTTTAAGCAAAGTACAGCTGGTTTGAATTCAGAATTTTCCTTCTCCTAGTCTGATAGGTAAAAGATTTGATGTCTGAGAGGTTAAAGAATTTGACTCAATGAAACTTAAAAGGTTGCAATCCCAAATCTATTAGTGCAAAGTGAAATGCAAGCAGCCTCATCCAGGATTAGAACTCAGGTTGCTAATTCCATTTCTGAAGTTTACAACCATTATGCCAATATGCTTCCATCTGGCACTTAAGTACTTTATGAGTTTTTTATGGAAAATAATGAAATTTACTTTGTATTTCTTAACTAGTAAAGCTTAGTTTTCACAGAAAAAACATCCCCAAAAATGGTTGTTTATTTTTCTTGTAAGTCTGATTGATTTTTTGATTGAACAGCATGTCAATCTGTCTTTGGTTATTTTATACCTAGCGGTTAGGGAATTACATTCACTGTATGTTCATATTTATATTTTTGTGTAGTTGCTTCTTAGATTTTGTTTTTGCACATGGTCTCATTAAATTTGAATAACTTTTAAACAGATCTGTTTGGCCCATAGATGGGACTCTTACAAATACTATACTCCAGATTAGATTGGAGCTGGGAGTAATGGCACTCTCTCTCAAGTTTGTTTTTCAGTTCAACTGTTAGCTTGAATACTAAAAAAATGCTGAATGACTTAATTCTTTATACTTCAATAGCATCTGAGAATAATTTATGAGTGTAGCAGAGGAAAAAGAAATAGACCTCTGACAATTCAAAGAAATATCCTTCATCTTTGAAGAAATTCCATAATACTTCGGGACACTCCCTCTCATCTAGACTTTGAAAATAATTTTTTAGAACTTCCAAATAATTAAGTATTGTATCAATAAAGAGCAAAAGAGAGAGTCAACTGGTGATGATGTCACATAACGGATTACAATTAGCAACATCCTCAAATTCACCAGATAGTTTACACTCATTTTCTATTGCTTACAATTATTTTCTAAAGTTTTTACACTTGCTTCTAATAATTAATGCTTGTTTTCTATAGTTACATTTTAAAAGATATTTTTTACACTTGTTTTCTATAGTTTACACTTGTTTTGTAGTGTATACTTGAATCATCAGTAGATCTTTTATTCAGATCCTGACTTGTTTAGCAGTTGCTGATTTGTTTTGTTGTCAGATGATTCATTACTGTTGCTGGAAAAGTCAAGTAACACATGTTGAACTTCCTCCTCAAAATGAAAGTATTGTCAGAAGTATTGAAAATAACTTATTTGTACCTTTGGTTGTTTGGGTTTTATGGCATATCAACCTTTGTAGGTTATTTTACGCCAAATTCATTTTTATACAAATAGTCTGTTTTATTTCAAACAATTCAGTTTAGCATGAGTACAGAGTTTAATTGTCAAAAACATTTCTATTTCAAGCTATTCAGTTTATTCAAACAGTTCTAATTCAGCTAATTTAGTTTAGTATAACTACAAATTTTGTTTACACACAGTTAAATGTCAAAACAGTTCTATATTAAACAATTCAGTTTAGTGTAAGTACAATTTCACTGTCAAAAACAGTTCCATTTCAAACAATTCAGCTTAGCATAAGTATGCAGTTTAAATGTAAGTACACAGTTTAATTGTCAAAAACATTTCTATTTCAAGCTATTCAGTTTTGTCAAACAGTTCAAATTCAAACAATTCAGTTTAGCATAAGTATGCAGTTTAGTTCTATTTAATCCATAGATAGGGCCCTATCAGGTGCTACCATTTTGAGCCAGAGTGGACCAGGAAGCAATAGCGAGGAAGAGGTGCTCCACGTTCCCCAAAGCTCCAGCATCACTGGAACCTCACCATCAGATTGTTTGGTGTCATATCCAGGACACTTGAGGGGAGGGGGTCTTACCCCTCTGTAGAGGTTCAGTTGGTGTATTCTACAACCTCAGCCAACTGGGTAATATTTGTACCTTTGTTTGAGGCATCTATTCCAACTGAAAAGAGCAATTCAGGCTCCTCTGTAGACTCCACATGCTTTTGTACAGAATATGATGCTAGAATATTTTCATGCAGAGGTTTTTTTGATTTAGTTTTCCAACATGTTACACCTTTCACTATCTCTGAGTCACGATATATATTTTTTGTCTATGTTTATTCCACTTCTGCATAATTGATGATGCTTCACTGCATAATGTACTTAACACAATTCTGTTGCCATGAATTTATCATGTTGATCGAGTTAGGAACAGAAACAGTTAGTTGGCTTTACTGCATGACAAAACTTGTTGGGTTATCTTATACCAAAGTCAGTTTGACACTTATGGTCTCCAATTATATATAGTACAATAATATATCATGTCAACTGTTGTTGGATAGTTTTACAAAGACAGTTTAACAATTATAGTCTCCAATTATATATAGTACAATAATATATCATGTCAACTGTTGTTGGATAGTTTTACAAAAACAGTTTAACAATTATGGTCTCCAATTATATATGGTACAAAAATATACATCATATAACCGTTGTTGGGTAATTTTATGCCAAAGTCAATTTAACAATTACAGTCCCCAATCATATATGGTACAAAAATGTATCTCCAATCATTTTAAAGAAGTAAACTCTTCATTATCTGAAACAGATCTATTTGACTCATTGGTGGAACCCCCCAAAAGTACCACCAATCCAGAAGAGGGTGAACCGGGGAGTAATGACAATGACAAAGAAGTGACACCACATTAATGACTCCACACTACCCAAAGCTCCCAAACTGCAGCTTCCTCACAAGATGCAGTTTAGTGTCATATTCACAATACTCTTTTAGTGGGGTTTTGTCCTTCTATAGGAGATGTAGTTGGTGTATTCTAGGCTCTACCAAAAGGGCAAGAGAGCAGAAACAATAATACTAATGATATATCAGCAGTTCTATGGTTAGCTTTATATTTACCAGTTGTAGTGTGTTATTCAACTGCACTATTTTGTTACACTGTCAGTCTTCTTTGCATAGTGTAAAAAAACATTAATAGTCCTGTATTCTCTACAGTGAAGTAAGATTCTTACCCACAAAAGAACTGGGTATAACACTAATCTGCATCTAGTGATGAGGCTCCAGTTCTGGAGCTTAAAATTGTAGAGTACTCCTTCATTGACATTACTCCCAGGTCCTCTTTGACTGAGAATGGCTGTATCTGTTAGGGTCTCATCTATGGATCAAATAGATCTGTTTGAAAATTATTTGTGTTTGATAGGAATACATGAAACCGTATAACTATGTGCAAATCATTTATATTAATAATTACTTGAAGCTATAAATGTTCAATAAGAATTATTATCAGTTACTTGTAATCATATAATTGCTTGCAAATTATTAGTATGAGGTTTAGTTTGGTTTCTTTGTTTAATGGCATATCAACATTTGTGGGTTATTTAATGGCAAACCTATTCTTGTAAAAGAGCAGTAGTAGTACTATTTAAACTATAGATGGCGGGGATAAAGGGGTTCATACTTTTCCCTAGAGTATTAGTCTGAAAGTTATAGCGGGAATGGAGTTCAAACTCACTATGAGGTTGTAGTCTATAATGTTAGTCACTATGAAATAGGGACTCCCCATTAGTATTTGATAGGAATATTTGATACTGTATAATTGTATGCAAATAAATGATTATTATTATTAAAAAGGAATAGTTATTTAAAACCATCGAGGTACATACGATAAGTTTCCAGACTTTTTTTGTATGGGCATTTAAAATTAGTGTAGACTCTTGAAAATTCAGTATGTTATTGCTATACATCTCATGAGATGACTGACCAATTTTTATGATTTCAGGTTCAAAGGAACAGCTACAGCAGCAATTGGAATACACTCTACTAAAGCCTGATTATCATAACTGGTGAACTTCAAAAATGCAATCTGGATGTGAAGACACTTTAGAAGAAGGATATGCAATAAGATTCTGTTTTAAACTTGGAAAAAAGGCCATGCAAACGTATGGAATGCTTCAGACTGCTTTGCATGAATCAAGCATCAGTTTTTGAGTGGCATAAGAGATTCAAAGAAGGCAGGGAGTCTGTGAGGGATGATGAGAGGTGTGGGAAGAGTAAGGAAGTCAATATACCAGAGTTGATTGGCCAAAGGGTTAGGGTTAGGGTTACTATGTTGAGGTTTTAAGGGAGTTCTGAAAGAGATTCCATCGGAAGAGGCCAGCACTCTTCAAATCGGGTCAGTAGCATTTTCACCAGGACAATGCAGCAGTCCACAACTCCATCCTTGTCACAGACTATTTGACCAAGATGGGCATCAGGACAGTTCCTCACCGTCCATATAGTCCAGACTTTGCTCCTTGTGACTTTTGGTTATTCCCTAAGCTCTAAGGCTGTTGTTATGAGACAATTGAGGAGATGAAAGAGGCTGTGACGAAGGTCATGGACATGCTCACACAAGAGGACTTCTATGGGGCCTTTCAGAAGTTGTTGGAATGGTACAACAAGTGCATTGCAGCCGGAGGAGATTACTTCGAAGGGGACTAGAATTTCATGTGTGTACTATCAATAAAAGTGCCCATACGAAAAAAGTCTGCACCTTGATAGTGTAGAAGTTAGTATTAGATATGAATACTTCATACCATATAATTGTGTGCAAATAAATGCTTATCATTATTTGATAGGAATGGCTACTTAAAACCATAGTGTATTAATTGTTAGTAAAAAATTATTTGATAGAAATACTTGAAACCATAACTGTGCAAATTATTTGTATTTGATTGGAATACTTTATATCATATAACTGTGTGCAAACAAAGGATTAGATAAATTTTTAAAAGTGTAATTTGAAAAACAATTGAATGGAACTTTGAAAATATAGTTATGATTGTAATAAAACATTTCCAAATGAATCAAGTTTCAGCATTAAATAACCCATAAGGGGTTGATATGCTGTTAAACAAATAAGCTAAACTAAACCTCTAAAACATGAAAATCATCTTTTCTGTCTTGAAAAATTAATTCCAATTTTGACCATTCGCAATTAAATTTAGTATTTCTTTTTAGCATGGGTTTGAAATAAGCAAGATAACAAAATAAATAAGTTCTTTAAAAAAGCCAATTCTTCTTGGACTGACTAACTCTAACATGAACAGGGATAAAGTTAAGACTTCATATATCTTTTTTTTAAAATTTTATTGCTGTAAATGTAATTTTAGTCAAATGAATCCTTAATCTTCATTTAAAAAAAATAGCATCAAAAGAACATGTTGAATGCAAATTAAATTAATAAAATCTATAAAGAGACAAATATAATTATATCGGACAATAGTCTTTGTCTTCATAGTAATTGGACAATTGAGTTCCGACTCACAAGGGATCAATATTAACATTAGTATATCTTTGATATACTAATACTAAACACAACAGATGGAAAGACAAGATAAACCCATTTACATACAAGATATGAGAATTCTTGCTCAATTCAAAAAATATGCCAGGCTTTATCTCTGCTTAGCCCTAGAAATTTAACAGAACCTGTCAGGCTAAGCAAAGGGGGAGAGAAAAGTGTAAAAAATAAAGGAGATTAAAGAAAAGGTAAAGGGAAGCTAACTTTTGTTTCCTGAAAGAGAAGCATGTTTATATTTCTTAAAAACAAAAAACAACTAGTTCCCATAAAGTAATTTATTTAAAGAGAAATAAACTTTACAAAATCTGGCTTTGCATATTTTCCCCTATACTTGTTGAAAACATTGAATTTAAGGTAACAAAAATAATATACATTCAAGGGACAACAATATTATAACCAAAAAAAGAAGGGTATAAAGAAATATGACTAACTTGCTTGAAGCCATACTATCAACCATCTACTGTCAGTTTAACTTTTGTTAATGATAAAATACCACTCTTTGGTATTTTATGACAAAGTTCATTATCAAGCCAATTTTTAGGGTTTATTCTTCTCTGCATCTCCTTCTTGTGTAGAATCAACCTGGACAACCGTGTTCTTCTAGTTTCCTGTGTAGACTTATTGAAAACAAAGTTTACTATTTCTTTAAGAGAACTTTGAGTAGCCCACCGCTCCCTTCTCTTAGATGAATATCTTTCATTTCAACAAGAATTTTCTTCTGTTGAGCCTACAGAGGCTTTTACCACATTTTCTGACCAGAGCTAACAGCTTCCTTTGTTGGTAAAAAGTCCAATAATACCACCTCCAGACCTTAGACACAACTTTCTTGACAGCATACTAAGACCACAAATAGCCTTTAGTAGGCTTATTGTTTCAAAAAGTAACAATAAAATCCCCCATAAGGAAAAGAAGCTTAGCCTATTGCGACTAAATAAGCCTATTTGCTCAAGCTACATGCTTAAGAAAACACTGCCTAAAGGCGAAGGCGAATAAACAAGTGCTTGCAATGGAAAAGGAGCAACCCAAGCAAGGCTTTCTGCTTGTGCTGAAAAAAAAAAAGAGAGAGAGAGAACCCTTGTAGGTCTCACTTAAATAACAGTAGAGATGGGGGCTAATAGCACAACTTCAAAACAGTCAATCAGATTTGGGCAGACATTAACTGCCAAATTTACAATTTTCAACACTCATCTACACATCCAAGAACATTTAACCTTTTATATCAAAAATATATACACAAATAGTATTAAAAGAAAGAATAGACAAACTTGTTTCAACTGCTAGAATTATACACATATTGTTTTATGGACAAGCAGCATTTGGAAGGGGGGACCAAGTGGGAAAAGACTTACTTGGTAAGTGCATGTGATATAGCCATGTAGCTTTTCTATTACTTCAAAGAGGTCAGAGACAATGTCTTAACTGTTCAAAGAACAGAGGCAAAATGATGGTTGAGACTGAAATCTGACACCCTGTGGATGGATATGCAAATTATCCAAGGGAGATAATTATCTATTGTATCCCATCAATTAATTGCATTACAGTGATTATGCTAACTAAATTGTTTTTTCTATTATCCAATGAGAATTTAAATTAGGACTGGAAATTTAACTACATCCTTCTTGGGATGTATGTAACATATGGTCAGTTTAATGAGGAATCTCAGAAGTGTATACATGGCCAAAGCTAAAAATAGTTTCAGCCTGGCCTTGTATTTTTTATATTAGTTCCAAGTGAGAATGGTGGTAGTTCATATAAATTCTTTAAACAAAAAGAAGCATATTAGTTCTCCAAGGTGTTTCCTATTTGATGCAAATGGCAGCTATTTTGATGTAAAAGTTTGAATTGATATGGATGGACAGACAACCAATTTTATAAGAAGACACATTAAATATTATATTAAATAGCTCAGTTGGTAGCTTGTTCAACATTGTTTCCTAACCTCCACCGGTTCAATCTCAGATATCAAATGGCATTTGGTGCAAATTATGATATTAGAGTTGAATGTAAAACCTTTCAACACTTTCTTACATATAAATGTTCATTATATTCAGACAGTTCACAATCAATGTACTTTTTTATCTTCAGATTTTCAGGAAATATTGTTAGAAACCAAATAACATCAACTCTCCTAAGAGCTTTAAACATTTCATTATCATAATTAATCATTTTATATTGATTTTATTTCTCTATGGGTACCTATTTGCTCAAAACGTCTCTTTGAGGATATATATATATATATATATATATATATATATATATATATATTGTGTGTGTGTGTGTGTATGTGTGTGTGTGTGTGTAAGTGTGTGTGTTTAACCATTAATGGAACACTTGAAGATGAGGAAGATAATTAGTCAATATTAGCATTAGTATATCCATGATATACTAACACTGAACACAACAGAAGGAAAGACAATAAACTAATTCATTAATACCAAGAATATTTAATACTTTGTATGTACAATTTACATGCAAGTGGTATCACAAGGAAAGAATACACAAAAGTATCCCAACAGCTAAAAGTACACACATATTGTTCCATAAACAAGGATTGTGTGGAAGGGATACATTAATGGAAAAAAAGCTTACTTGCTGTGGTTAAAGTACGATAGTCACATAGTTTTACTGTTTCCTGACAGGATCCTAGACAAGGTTTCTCTTGTTTAAAGAACAGAGCCAAAAGAGGTTGATAATGAGTTTCTGAAACTCTCAATGACACTCCATGTGGCCCCAAAAGAAATGTCTAATCTCCAAAGAAGGTAATGATTTGTTGTCTCCCTACACCATAAACCAGCAAATATGACTCCTCATAGCTATATTTTTATTAGAGTGATACACTTAAATTAAATGAATAAATAAAATTAGGTGTATTTGAATACACCTAATTTAGACAATAAAGCAATTTTCCAGTTCAATTTGCAACTGAATGATATTTTTGTTCACTGTACATCAACTTGAGAGTTATTTTTTAATCAATCAAATTCTTGATGTAATGGAGATAACCATGAAATCCTAATTAGAATCATTTATTTATTTCTTAAGTCATCATCATCATCATGTCGCACCATCAGCATGGATATCCCTGGCCCTTTCTTGCCACCCTTCTCTATTGTCCATTGCTTCTGGCAGATCTTCAGGGTTACATCCCATATCAGCACGGAGCTGCTGTATGTAGGTTCTAGCAGGTCGTCTTGCCTTTGCTCGTCCATGTGAAGGGGTCCACAGGAGTACGTCACTTATGAGTTCGTCCTTACTTCTCCAGTAGTGTCCCTCATGTCAGGTTCGTCTAACATTGATAGTTTTCGTGATGGGTGTTTGGTGGCCCTACAGCTGCTGCTTTGTGGGGTGCTGCCTCCATAACTTGTTCAATATTGCTTGCAGCATTCTTGTGTAGTTGCCGTCAAGCTTTTACTCCATACGTTTATTTAGCGTCCATGTAGTACATCCATACAGCAGTATCAACTCGACCGCTGCTTGGATGAAACTGCATTTTATTTTATCGGTCAGGTCAGACTTCCATATGACCGATGGACTATGAATAGCTGTCCATGCCTTTGCTAGTCGCGTGTTGATGTCTGTCTCGGTTGAGGAGACACTGCTTCCTAGGTAGGTGAACTTGTTTACTAATTTCAGAGAGCAACCGTTTAGTGTGGATATGTCACCTCTTTGATTAAAACACATATATTCCGTCTTGTGTGCATTGACATGGAGGCCAATGTCTGTAGCTGCTCGTTCCAGACTATGTAGCAGGGTTTCGGCTTGGGTGAGTGCATTTGCTGGAAGCGCTATGTCATCGGTGTAGTCGGCGTCCGTAATTGTTTGTGCGGAGTACCTTAAGTAGAAGTATCAATATTATCATGGATCGCTCTTAGAACAGGAACACAAGGGGTTCACTGTTCGTATAGTATCTTTTTTAAAGAATGCTTATTGTTGTTACACGCAATGTTTACAGCTGGAGAAATTTCGAGCTAAACTGTCACCTATTTTCGTGACGTCGATTCGACTTGAAGCAGTCTGTACATATCTGAAATATATACATTTTTGACATTTTTCAGTCTTATAGTACTTTTACTTTATAAACTAACATGCACTCTTAAGTTTGATCGAGTACAGCAAAAGGCCACTTATATATGTCGCCTACTAATATCAAGCTCACTTCTGTAGAAATCCGCCCGGTTGATGGAGCTTAGAATATGCTGACTGTATCCTCTGCCGAGGAGTACGCTAGGTATCACATTAAACTGCCTCTGGTGGTTTGGCCCCAGTTCTGGAGATTTGGGGAGTATGGAGTACCTTTTCATCGCCATTACTCCAGGGTTAACTCTGATTAGGAGTGGTAGTACCTGTTTGAGTTCAATCTAGAAGTCAAATAGAACAGGAATGCTTGAAACCATATAACTGTAAATTATTTGCATTAATAATAGTCAACAATTGTTTACTAAGGATTATTATTAGTTAAATGAAACCATATAACTGTATGCAAACCAATGACTATTATTAAACAGAAGTAATTACTTGAATCCATATCATTATTAGTATTACAGTGGGGTCCTTGAAACCACACAACTGCGAGCAAATTATTTATGTTAGATAGGAATACTGGATATCATATATATAAATTTCGCACTACGTTTTCCTATTTAAAGAACATTTTTTTTTACGTATTTCTTAAATGAAATGTGTTTAAAGAATCAGTTGGAGATAAATTGTAGTACTATTACCCGATGAATCGGAGACCTAATCAAATAAATTCATAAACTGTAATATAATGGCCGAGGGATTTCGTTTTATATATCTTGCCTTTGGGTTTAGTTAGGCTGAGAAGCTTTCGGCTCAGCACATGGGTTAGTTAGGTGCAAACTTGAGTGCAGGTGTTAACGCGCGCAGGGGGAGGATGTGTTCATAGATGTCAAAATAAAAATCCTTGATAGACGATGTGACCTGGAGATGTGAATGACGTCATGCACCGGAAGCGCGCGCGGAGGATTTTGGGAAATTTGAAAAAGTCAGGAGTTGAGAACTAGACACCGAACGAGAAGGGTCGACTTTCGGGGCTCGCTGAGGCGAGACGAATTTGTGCGCTACGGGCGCCGCCCGAGATGGGGAGGGCAGATGGAAAAGCCAGAATAGAAAGAATGTGTATCTCTCTCCTGATGTCGAAGAACCTTTAAACTCAAAGGTAATAAAAAGTTTCGTACCTGAACTAAGAAATCGCAAGTGTTTTTCGTGTTTCGGGATTCCTATGTTCTATGTATATATGTTATGAACATTCTATGTACGTTTCACGTAGCCATATCATGGCTATGTAACAAAACCAGAAAAATAAGATTCGAACGTATGGATATTATAAGAAAGTGAAAATTAACGAAATTGATTTTAAAAGAAACAAGCAAAAACATATTATTTGATGAGAAAGAAAAAACGGAAAAAATATATTGTTTTTTGACTGAAAGAGGAAATACATTGGCGAGAATGTTTTGACTAAAGAAATAGTGAGAGAATTATTATTTCGATTGTCCACAGTTTAAAAGCGGAAATTGGCAAGCGAGTTCAACTCAGAGGTCAAATTGATGACCAGTTGCCTGAGAAACGAAAATTCTGAGATAACATTTAAAAAAAAAAAATTCATGTGTGGAAAAAATTTTTAAACGTTTCCGACGTCTTATCACGTGAACAGAAAATTAGTCGTAATTCAAAATTAGAGAAGACCGCCCCTTTGAGTAAAAGTGAGAATGAATCGAATATCAAAGGCGCAGCAAATTGAGCGGGTGGAATTAATCATTGAAATCCCAATTATGAGAAAATTAATATTTCTAATAGCTTCGTCAACCATCACCCAACAGTTGAGAGAAAAACATAAAGACAAAAGGTTTCGTCTCTTGTTTGAGACCAGCGCGAAATGGCTAACAGACTCCACGATACTCTGAGTTTTGACCTTTTATTGGACTGCCTAGGGTATAGAAAAGCGAAGAGAACTAAGATAATACGACTGTTTGAGAGAGTCAGAGAAAGCTAAAGATAATATGATACTTCGAGATGGCTTTGCACCAGATTGTCCTAGCTAAAGAAAAGTAAAAAGGCAAGGAGAAACTGAAATAGTACGATACTCTGAGACGCCCTTGTACCAGACTCACGAAAGTAACGAAGCGAGGAGAAATTAACATTACACAGGATTTGTGAAATCACCTGGTACCAGACTATCAAGGAACCGAGAGAAACTGAGAGCTAAAGACTGAGAAAGGCAATCATAACCGCCATTTGAGATTGCTTTGTGCCAGACTATAGAAGCGGGAATAGAAAAGCTTAAAATTTATACGATAAATTGAGGGACCATGTGGGTGACTTTGAATGCCGAGAAATTAACTGATTCTTAACTTATGAACTGGATCTCCGACTATAAATTCCCAACCTCTGAGAATGGTGAATATATGTACCATATTTAAAGACGCTTTTTTGAAAATTGAATATTGTTATTGTTACAAATCCGTGTTCTATTCTTTGTTGGCTTCAACTTTTTTTACTATCTTAATTGTGCGGTCTCATCTGTCAACTCATCGACTGGCGGCTCCGATTAGCGATTGATCTGCTGTCTGGATCAAATCACCATGTGGGTAGATAAGCGGATCGATCGTGTCATCCGACAACATGACCAGCCAAGAGGAACGGTCAGTGGATTGAAAGCAGATTTACCCCAGAGTTTGGGGGAGGCGGGTGTACTGCTACTGTACGCTCAACCATTGAATCAATATTCCATAGTGAGGTAGCCAAATATTTATGAAAGTTAAATCTGTGGAATTATTTATTGCGAAACAGTTATCGGCTGGGAAATTGGAATCAGTAAGCCAAGTTCAAATTCTCGCCGAGGCTATTTGAGTTCGCTTACCACTGATACTTTTTGAAAAGGGATGAATCCATCTCTTATTAATCCACCTCTGGACAAGAACGGACTAGGTCCTCTATTTTTGGTAGGACAACCAATCTAGAAAAAAACTTCTGAATACCAACATGTCATAGGCCAGCGTGATTATGTAAGGCCTATTCTCCCCATATTTGGCATAACGGTTATCATCATAAGAAATGGATTTAGCGAGCTGAGTTCTAATTCTGGACGAAGATGTTGGCGTTATACTTTATGTTAATGTCCTTGAGAATCGATCTGTTCTCTTCCCAGTCATGGATAACATAGTAGGGCAACCGGTCTGGGAATTCAAACTAGCTCTATTCCGCTTAAAATTGATCTTGTGCTGCACCCTGTTTGTGAGGAGGGGTCTGCTAAATACATACTCCTCATGTCTTTTGGACTTGGGGGAGAACCTCATGTAATATTACCTAATCAATGATACGCAAGTTAAAAATGAAATACACATGAACAGACAACAAAAATGAAGAAGAAAAAGAAGAAATTTTGTCGAGCACAAAACCATAGTAATAAAGCAGTTAATGAAGGTTCGAATTGACTACACTTGTTAATTGGTCTTTAAGATAAGCTTGCTATCTATCGCAGCAGGAAAGACGCCCGCAGTATTTAATAAGGTTGCGAGGCTTGTCGAGAAGGTAATGATATCTAACGTCTAGTTTTATTTATTGCTGTTGAATATAACTAATCGTTTTTCTATTGATGATAAAGTGCGAAGTCTGTCTAAAAAGTAATGAGACTAATTGCGTAAAAAAAAAAAGCTCATGAATTTAACTACAAATCAACTTTATCTCCTTCAAAATAGTTGTGGGGTAGTCTTTGTGGCGTAATGGCTAAAGTGCAGAACTTCGGCTTCGAAGGGAGCGAGTTCGAACCCCAGTCGCGCTATTACGTTCACTTTCGGACTAATACTCTTAGGAAACGTATTATCCCTCTATCCCACCAATTATGGATAAAATAATATCGCTGCTATTCTTCAACAAGGATGGTTTTGGCATTAGATAACCCACGAAGGTTGATATGCCATTAAGTAAAAGATACCATACCATCAAAACAGTTATTTTGTAAAGCCACACGCCAACGAAAACGTTGTTATCACTCCTGGAAACATAGATGAAAACCTTAAGCTGACACAGACTCCAGTTGTTTCATAACGACTTGTTCTCACTAGTTCCCAAATAGTGACTGGCTGAGTTTTGATTTTTGGAAACAGGATATAGTAACAAAGATTTAGATCAGGGGAGTGAAGTAGCAGTGGTACCACTTGGATATTGGTGGGGTGGGGAGGCAAAAATTAGTTTACTGAGAATATATCTGGAAAGGTTGTCGACCTCAATTAAAAATTAGCTGATCAATTACCAGTCCTGTCAAAACGTTGCTCAGATCTGATGACAGTCCTTATTTTTGTCGTATTCTTTGTTTATGAAGTGTCCAGTCAATCGAAAGATATCATTTCGGAAGATATCATATCCAAAATGCTTCGTCCCACCTGAGAACTAGTGCCAAAAATCGAACCCACTGTTCACAAGACCGCGTTAACGTTGAAGCTAACATGAACTTGATGTTTTCATGTGTTCAAGGTCAACAATGATCAGCTGATTTTCAATCAGTTTCCAACCAGAAAAATAATTTTAGAAATTAACTTATTACTTACTCTATCGACCCCCGTATTTTTTCAGTGTTTATCTAGTCTATTTAAAAGTATTTAGTCTTTTATTGGGAGATTGTTCAATAGTTTTACCATTCTCTGGTTAAAAGAATTTTTTTAGGATGAACTTTTGTTTTTTTTATTTCTGTTACAGTATAGCTTATAGTTATGTTCTCTTGTGAAGGTTTCAGTAACATTAACATTTCTTTATTTATCCAAAATGTTTAGAATGTTTTAAACCTAAATTATAGCTTCTCAAGCTCATTCGCATTCCACCGTTGATTTTGTTGTATATTACACGTATACATATATAACTGAGTAAAATGGTTATTTGTTTAACACTATATTTTTTTAGGCAACACAAATGAATTACGAAACTTTGCTTTAACAACACAACAACGAAAGTTCTTTATTTGCAGCTTTGAATATTTGGTTTGCTTTTGGTGCTGCAAGACTCGTGGAGTTTAGGCTTGTTAGTTTTGGAGACGAAATGGCTTAGCGGGATGTTGAGATGGCAGCGTGTTGCTGGACGTGTGAGGGATGTGTTTAAAGTCACCGTGTAGTTTTGTATCTGGTTTTTGGGGAGAGTATGTATTATCTCCATTAATGTGGGCCAGAGGTGAAATGATAACTAGTGTGTCGAGAGCAGAGTTACGCTCGGATCGACATAGCTATTTTTTGGGGTGACATGAAGTGGTGCCTGTGGAAGGCATGCTGAATTTATGTTCAACTGGGATTCCTTGTAAAGAATCCATAAATTAGATGGTTCCCTCGTTGAGTGTCCATGTTGCTGCTGCTAGTGTTAAAGCCACAGTGAGATGTCCACACTGGGTGGCTTGTCTAGCTAAAACGCATCGCTAAGCAGGGACGACCAGAGGAACGCCTGTTCTGGTCGCCGTCTCACGCCGAAGAGAGTGGGTTTGGTCGCTCACCCGTTTTGCTAGCCGGAAATGAAGGTCCGGGCTGAATAGGATAAGTCATCCTGATTGGGTGAAATTCAGTGTTGAATTAAATTGCACGCCAAACCAAAATACGAGATTTTCCTCTTCTCTACACATATGCAAACACATTTACAAACACAGGCGAAAACAGGCAAATACAAATACAGGCGGACTCTGTTGTTCAGGTACGAACGGTTTATTAATTTCTTTACTTCGGCCCATCGCGACACAAGGAGAGAGACACCATTCTTACTATACTAACCATACTATGCTGACCCCACAAACGTGCGGCGCATCTTGTGATTTTTAAGATCTCAATTCATCTCCGCCGGTCGAGACCCGAAAAACTTAACCGCCGCCGCAACAGTAGAAAACTCAACTCTCTGCCTTAATGGCAGAAACTCAACTCTCAACTTCTCAACTGACTCTTTTTCAAATTCCTCAAATTCTCAGGACCATCTCTTCCGGGCATGACGTCATCCATACTCTAGCCTCATTACCTGTCTGGGATTTATTATGACAATGGTGATTGTCATATCCTTTGTACGCGAGCGTAAAACTGTACTCAATGGCTATGCACCTGAACACTTAACCCGAATAGTTCAAAGCCCAACCAAACTGAATGATAAAATATAATTAACGAACAATGATTAATATAAAAAAATAATTCCTTAATTATATAATAATTTCAGGTGTTGTAATCTTCCTAGCTAAGATGTTTGATGAGCTGGACACATCTTGTTGTTGGAAACTGTGTTGATACGAATGTAGCCTGGTACGATACGACCCTCGCCGTTTCGTCAACTGTGCCTGCTCACAAGATACAATATGCATTAAAGTACATATAGCACCCCTCTGCCACGTCTGGTCTTCTGCCTCTGCACCAACAGGATATGAGTAGGATGTGGCCCATCAGGGGTTAAATTCTTCGTCACGGCACCAAAACAGATAACGTCTCTTTCAAGTGATCGACGTATACTTGCCGACAAAATCTACAATTTAAATCCGCAATTTATGGTTTTCGGATCAAAATCACTTGAGTTAAAAAGACGAAGTTGTAGTGGAAGGAAAATTTCGTATTTTGGTTTGGTGCGCAATTTAATTCGACACTTAATTTCACCCAATCAGGATGAGCTCCTTTCCCGGGCAGCAGAAATTGGGTAAGCTGCCAAACACATTCTCTTTAGCTGGACAACGCCGCCCAGTGCAGACGTCTCACTGGCGGCTCTTGAATAGCAGCAGCAGCAGCATGGACACATGAGGGAACCTATCTAATTTATGGATTCCTTGCAAGGAATCCCAGTTGAATATAAATTAGATTCATTCAACATGTCACGCACAGGCACAACTTAATGTCTCCCCCAAATTTGGCTATGTCGATGCGACGCACAATTAAGCTCTCGACACCTAGCTCTCAATTCACCTCTGGGCCACTTTAATGGAGACAACGCACACTCTCCCCAAATACCAGACACACGAAACTCACGGTGACTCCAAAGTTCATTTCCTCCAACGGCAACATGGCTTTCGCTAAACTACGGCGAACACAACCTCTTGCACGTCCGATGATACGCGCTGCCTTTCTCAACTTCCTCATAACTCCATTTCGTCTCTATACTCACAATCTCGCCCACGAGACTTGCGGCACAAACCCAAACTCAATATTCCAAGCTGCAAATAAAAACTATTCCTAAAAACACATTTCGACTATCGGCATCTTACTTCTTCATCCTTCCTTTATTTACTCTTAAAACTTAGCGAGGGAACTAACAACACTTAGCGAGGAAACAACACAACGTAAACACACACACATACGTCACATCTTTCCTTGCTAACAATTATTACAAACCACTTCTCCTCGTTAAAAATAACAACAAACTTCTCATCGCCCCAAGACAAACAAACTTTCCTTTTCTCGCTTACAAGAAAACCTTATCCTACAAAGTGAACGATGGAAATCTGCAAGTTTGAATAATTAAAATGCATATTTTCTCGTGGGTTGTTTGTAGCTTGGACCAGTGGACAACAACAGTAGATCACATCACTCTTTGTTTGAGGGTTGGTAATTAAAGAACCAGATAGCAGCAACTCGCGTTTTTCAAGTGTTTATCTAGTTGGAAGCCGATTCTCCCTCTTTTCATTTGTTTAAGAACTGTTTCTTATATATTGCACTCAATTCGCAAAATTATCCGTAATTATGTTTTTAGAAAACATTGACTTTCATTGGTCTCCATTCTCTGGCTTAAAAAACAATAACTATTCTGATATCGACCTACCTCAACTGATATTAGCATACCTTAAACCTTTAAATCTATTCGTAATTATTTTTTTTAACTAGACAATGAACCACTGCTCCCATTTCTAGCCTCAAACAAAAGAAACACATCGAGAACATTCTGATATCGGCACATCTAAACTGATATTAGCGTACATTAAATTTACAAATCGTTTTGTAATTATTTTCTGACAAAACAATAATTCGTTACTTTTATGTTCGCAGTTTTTCCGATGCTAACATATTTTGACCAAAGGAGACAAGGTTTCCTGAGACCTCCTGATAAGGAGTAAATCCAGAATCCTTAAATAGAATTAGCAGATGTGTGGAAGGGTTAGATTCTATTATACCTACTTTTACTCGATCTTAATCGGTTATATCCAGCCAGCGCATTTCACAATTTCAAATCGATTTCTATGGCCCTTCTTTTGTCCATTAGTATTTCTCGATACTCATTTGAACTTCCGGATTTCTTTCGCTTAGAAACCTGACATCACATGCAGCATTATATGCAAGTACTAAGGTTATTACTCTTTTACACAAACACGATATTCTGTTACCTAATATAAACTATATTCTGTTATTTCATATTATCATATTTACCCAACCCCTCCGCTCTGGTAGGATATGACACAAGGTCATTTTTTAAGCGGAGTTTAACAGGTTTGAATTCAGAGTTTTCCTTCTCCTAGACTAGTCGCCTCACTAAGGGTGAAGAACTATTTACTCATAGCTGGAGGGAGAATAATTGGATTCATACCTTTCCCAAGGGTATTAGTGCTATGTGAAATGCAATCAGTCTCGTCCAGGATTTGAACTCGTGTCGCCATGTCCATTTCCTACGACGATAACCATTACACCACGGGCACCTCCCTGTTATTTCATATTATAGAAAGATATTATTTAATTGCTAATCGTAACCACACAAGACGTTATATCACATGTGGCTCAGTGGTAAGTATAGAATTCTAGCGACAAAGAATTCAAATATTTTTTTCTTAAGTGCAAAATCTGTAATACGAGCTCTCGTCTCGTTTAAAGAAAATGAAAACAAGACTTCTTTCAGTTGTGAGTCAGTTTAGAAGTTGTGAAATGTTCAATGTCCTCTGATTATTGATATCTTCTGTTTATGCTTTTTAGTTTAAAATCAAAGGAGATAAGTGAAATGTTCAGTTGTTTACTGAAATTAATTTAGTTTGGTAAACGACCAAAGGTATCGGGCACCCAGTGAGGATTGAACTCACAAACAATAGTCTGATAACCTAACTCGCTAATTAATACTCTACACAAGAAACCCAAAGGCACATACTAAGTTTAGTTATTTTGGGAAACGATGTGTGACACCTAGTGAGAATCGAACTTAGTAACAACGGTCTTCTAGCTTAACTCGCAAACAATTACACCATACAAGGTACCCATAACTAAAATCTTTAGGGTTGCATCCAAATTGGTAGATTGTTGAGACTCGCTACTGCTCTCTAATATCAGTATTGTCGGGATACAAAAATAATTATCTCTCTTAGATAATTTTCATATCTGTTGGGGGTCTTGTAGGGTGTCACAGTGACAGTCCCAGAAATCCCTTCTTGACTTCAATTTGCTTTTGTTTTATGAACTGGAGAGGCATTGTCTTTGGCCTTGCCAGGAAACAGTAAAGCCACATGGCGATAATAACTACTTTCACCAAGTAAGTTTTTTTCCATTTTTGTATCCCTTCCATATATTGCTTGTTCATTTTAACAATATGTGTACATTTGTAACTATTGGGACTCACTTGTGAATTCTTTCTTTTAATATCTCTCGTATGTATATTGAATATACTAAATGTAACATGTTCTTGCATGTGTAATTTAGTTTATTTTTTCCCTTCCGTTTTGTTCAATATTAGTATAACATGGATATACTAATGCTAATTTTGGTTCTTTGTGAGTGTCAGCCTCGTTTTTCAGGCTTAGGATACGCTGACTGTATCCCTGCTGAAGGGTAAGATCCTCCCCTGAAAAGGGGTGTCCTGGGTGTGGAGTACTATTTCATTACCATTACTCATCGGTCCACTCTGACACAGAGTGCTTGTACTTGTTATTGTCCCATCAATGGGTTTATTTGAAAATTATTAGTATTGGTAAGGAATACTTGATATCATATAAGTGTGTACAAAAACCCTCTAGAAACAACTACACAAAAATGTAAATGTAAACGTACGCTATAAACGATTCCCTAACCTTACGGCATAAAATAATTCCAAACGGGTTGCTAAGCCGTAAAGTCAATCAATCAATTATTGGTGAGTGTGGATCGACTAAATATCTTCATTTCTATCAAGCCTAGCCATTATAATTTTATAACAACGACAAAAAGGTTAGCGTTTCGAAAGTGACAATTTTATAGCACTCACTCAAATCCTTCCCAGTCGTCTTTACCCACCCACTGAAGAAGTCTGGATGCGTCTTAGTCGAAAACATCAACGGACATGGGTGTTTGGTCATAAGTAAATTATTGGAATTCCATAGAGGACACACACGCGAAGGGCCAAATTGGTCAATCACAGCCCTTCTGCAGGTCACGTGAGACTGGCTATAAAACAAGGGGCTACAAGGAATCGCCCTCTTTTTGCCACTACCTGGGTGAGCGAAGATCACATCGTATAAGCTCCAGATGGCGACGATTCGGTAGCGTGTCCCCCCCCCCAAGCAACTGAGAGCAGACAAACGCAACCATTACTACGAACCTTGCGATAGTACCCTAACAAGTTACCAGAAACAACCTCGCAGCTAAGTTCCCGCAGGCATATTTATCTGCAAATTTACCCAACTAAACTCTTTGGACCCTTTTGCTTGTTTTACATGTTGTATCTACCTAATGTATGATGTGTATATGTATAGTAAATCTTTTGTTGTAGCAAAAACTCTTTTGTGTTCTTTCTTCAAACTTAAGGTTTAAATAGTGCTTTTCTCGGGGACAAAAATTCCCTCAAAATCCACCTGGAAAAATGGGTTGTTTAAAGGAACTGAAGTGAGACTGATACTATTTACCAACCCCTCCGCTCGGGCAGGATATGACACAAGGTCAATTTTTAAGCGGAGTTTAACAAGTTTGAATTCAGAGTTTTCCTTCTCCTAGACTAGTTGTCTAACCAAGGCTGAAGAACCTAGTCTGTCCTACTATTTACCCATAGCTGGAGGGAGAATAATTGGATTCATACCTTTCCCAAGGGTGTTAGTGGTATGTGAAATGCAATCAGTCTCGTCCAGGATTTGAACTTGTGTCGCTGTGTCCATTTCCTACGACGATAACGACTACACCACGGACACCTCCCTGAAGTGAGACTGATTGAAATATAATAATAATAATAATAATAATAAAAGATGCTTTATTTCATTAGGGTTTAAACGGCTGGTTTCAGCCCTTTCCTATTTCATTACAACGATAATGGATCATTTCTGCAATCATTCTGATGTCGAGTTATCAACTGTTTTCTGAAGATTTTTTTATTATCCTCCACCCCTAAAAATATTCATCGATTCTTGATGTGCATGGACACAGATATCTTATGTTAGCAAAATATACAAACAGAAATAAGCGATGGCCGATAGATACAGATGAGAGAGAGAGATAGTTTTTTTACATCTATAAATAAAGTGAGCTCAATATCAATGATAGGCCTCATATATATAAGTTAAGATAGCGTAGAAAGAGAGTCAACGGCACTTGGTAACTTTATGTTTCTCACCAACGAGATCATCAGACCATATAGGCGAGAAACTGACAATTATCAAGTGCCATTGAATCTATATCCGCGCTATCCTAACACACACACACACACCCATACATATATATATATCCCTTCACACGAGCAGCATATGATACAAAGTAAATTTTTTTGTGTAGTTTAACAAGTTTGAATTCAGAATTTTCCTTATCCTAGACTAGTTGTCATACCATGGTTAAAGGGCCCTGTCCGCCCTAATATTTGCCCATAGCAAGAGGGAGAATAGTTGGATGCATACCTTTCTCAAGAGTATTAGCGCAATGTGAAATGCAGACAACATTGTTTAGGATTTGAACTTGGGCCACCGTGTCCATTTCCAACGACGATAACCATTGCCGTGAGACCGATGGATGCCACTAGTTCCTATGTAGCGTTGCTCAAATGTTTTGAGAATTTTCACTCATTGATCATTCTGTTCATTTATCTTGTTATCTATCATTTCTCACGTCTCGCCGAACATTTTGCATATATTGCATTATAGAAAATAAAGAGCATAATTTCTTGGGAAAAGTATGAAACCTCTTATCAACGCAGGTATGGGTTAAATAGTACCATTACTGCCCTTCTCGAAGGATGGGTTTAGAATTAAATAACCTATTAAGGTTGATATGGTATTAAACAAAGAAAATGAAATTGGACTTATCTCTGGTAGGTATGTAAAAAAAAAAAAAAAAAAGAACGATTTTTAATGGTGATTTTCAATACAAGTAGCATCACCTCATTTAGAAGACTGGTGTAACAGTCTCCTTCCTCCTAAATGCAACTTCGGAAGTCATATTTAGCTTTGTGTAGTACGAAGGTAAACTTTAAAAAATGTAATAAATGAATAAAAAGAAATCAAGATCTCGAAAGCTGATTTTCAAGGCTGATAGGCTCTTCCTAGTTTGGCGTAACATATACATTCAGTCCCAGTTCTCTCACCTTATCCGTCAAAATCTCGTAGATATCAATATACTTCTTCCTTTCAACTAACTCTACCCCCACTATAAAAAGGAACTTGTGTCAAATCCTGTCTGGTGATAAATATTTCTTTCGACTACCCTTTTCAACGTACCATTTTTTAAATACTTTCTTTCAAAATTTTATTCTTTTATAACAGATACTCAGAATACTAATCAAGTTATTTCTCACACACACACACACACACACACACACACACACACACACACACACACACACACACATATATATATGGTGTAACATAGCCATTAGTCATAAGAATGTTGTCCAACACCAACAGTACATTTTACATCACTTGTCATATAACATATCAACTCCTTAATAATTATTCCAATTAAAAAAAAAACTTTCTGAAAAATAGATAAAAAAATAAAAAAAACAAAACCTTTTTCTCCTGAAGATGACCAAACTATTAGAGAACCATCCAAAAATAAACATCAATGTAATAAGCCTATCTTATCACCTTTATATATATATATATATATATATATATATATATATATATATATATATATTTTAAATTTTTCAATGTATTCTCCTTTTTTTCTTATTTGCACACACCTGCATATCTATACGCAGTCACCTACACAGTCCTTTTTTCAGACTAACACTTTATTATTCCGCCCGTATCCTTCATCATTCGTTACTTTCCTTTAACTGCGTTTGCTGACGCCCTTTGAACATTGGTACATTTTGCCTGTGCAATCTCCACCAAGCAAACCAACGCAGTAAAACATGTGCCTGGTTCTTCTTCTTCTTCTTCTTCTTCTTCTTCTTCTGATTTCTCTCTTTTCTTCTCCAGCGTCTCCTTTTTCTTTTCTCTCCTTTTTTCCCTTCCCCTCTCCTCTCGTTTCTCTTTCTGTCTCAACTTCCCTTTCCTACACCGTCAACCTCTATGTCTTAAACGTCTTTTCTATTTTATCTCATTTTAATTTTTTTTATTTTTTAAAAACCTTTTGACTTTTAAAAAAATCTTTTAAAAAATCCTTTTTCAAAAGACGTTTGACATCGGTGGTAGCTTCGGCGGCAATGATGGTGGCGGTGATGGAGTACTAGAAAAGGAGGGGGGTGAAAGAAGGAACGCTCTGTTCCACTCGCCGCCGGCGACTTGACAGTTAAGCGACAACAGCTATTCAATTTTAAGTTAAAATTATTATAATTCAACTATTTCACTCTACCTTCGACTTTTCTTTTCCGTTTTTTTTTAAAGTAATTTGCAAGATTTTTTTGTTTTCTTTTTTTAAAATTTCAAAATTTTGAAAATAAAAAAAACCCCTGAAATTTTAATCTGCCAAAGGATTTCTTGTGCGAACGTGGCAAAAGCGAAAGTCAAAATTTGCTAGTAGCAGCAGTAGTTTATGTGTGTGTGTGTGTGTGTGTGTGTGTGTTCGTGTGTCCGTGTTTGTTTGTGCTGTCTGCACGTGTCCGTGTGCGCATGCGCGTGCGTGTGTATGCGTATAGGTGCTCTTGTGCATATGCGCATGCGCGTTCTAGTTGTGAGTGGAGGAAATTGTTTGCTTGTAGTCGACGGTGCATCTGCGTGCTCTGCGATATGTGTAGCAGTATCGTGCCCGTTACATTAGTGCTTTTATCATATATATATATATATATATATATTGGCTGATAGGTATATTATAATATTCTTAAATGTACATTAGAACGTGTAGTAGCAAATGCTACAAAGAATGAATGACATAGTCAGTATTAATAAAACCAAATATAGTATGTTAGTATTGAGTATTTATCGAGAGAATAATGTCCTCATATAGCCCCATATATTACTACATTACACGTATAAATGTGCTAAGAAGATGAATATGTTTTAGCCTGTATCAATTACATATTTAAAGTACTTTGTAAATATTGCATTTTGATGCCAGAGTTAACTGTACATATACAGTTGCACTTGCCACAGATCAATTAGCCTGCTAGTAGACAATTCATGTACGGTCTTAGTACAAATCATACCTGATTCCTTACTATTGTAACTCTTTATCACAAGACGATAAGGACAGCTGCAATAGATAATGGTTGTTAGAAAGTTAGTAATTGAAAATGGCTTGTGAGCTCGATCCCTACGGAGTGCCTTATGTCAAATTAAGTTAAACTTGGAAAATATCTGCAGATATTAAGTGAAATATAAGCACCTACTATATAGAATGGGTGCTATAGTAATCAGTACTTCTTGAAAGCTTTTGTCAGAGAGGTTAATCCTCATTGGGTATCTCACCATAATGACTTGAATTAAGCCAAATTTAGTAAATACATCAGAGTTGCTTTGATTTGTAATACAAGAAAATATTTGATTATTTATTGATTTGTTGTAATATATATATATATATATATATATATATATATATATATATATATATATATATATATATATAAACAGGTGTCGGCCAGCAGAACAGTATAAAAACTAAAATGATTATATTGTCATCTTCATTAATTCTTTCCCTTACTAATAATTTTCCCTTTTCAAAGTGAAAGAAATTTTCCAACAGAGTAATGTGTTTTCTCTTTCGTCATCAAAACACACATGAAATTATTCGAAATGGAAAGACCCAAGGAAAATGAGAATATATATATATATATATATATATATATATATATATATATATATATATATATAGCACGAGGTTAGATAAAATATATCAAGACTTGATCTTTGAATATTTTAGTTGCTGAGCAACTTATGTAATAAAGTCTACATAGGTTAGTGGCAATTTGAAAAAAAAAAAAAAAAGAAGAAAAGGGCGCATGACGGAGTGGATAAGGCGTTTGATAGGAAAATGTTTCTGAGTGAAATCATCTGGAGGTTGCAGGTTCAATCCCAATTACAAGTATGAATAACAAAGAATACTTACTTAACACTTGTATCCGGTCATGGCTAACAGAATTAGAACTACTCCTGTGGATTAAATAAAGGGTTCAGGTCAAGGTTCTATGTTGACCTCCAACTTTGACATGGAACACTTGAAGAAGACCGAAAGACATATCAGCCGAAACGTTGTGAGTATGAAGACAATTGTCCTAATATTTTAAGTGATAAAAAATTACGGTCACTGTCGATACTTTTTGAATGAAATATTTTTCATCGAAACTCAGTATTATGCAAGTGAAACCATGGCCCGCTGATAAATATGGCCCCGTATGTCACATTAAAGGCCGATTTGTAACCGGCCGATTGAAATTGAAACTAAAAACTATCAACAGATTGATCGCTCAGGTAATTAAAAATTTAAAAAGGGGCTTAACTTTAAGAATTACCTTTTTTGAACGTAAATAAATAATTCATAAATTTCCAGAGAATTTATCAGAACCTATTTTAATTTCTAAACATATTTTCAACACTAAAATGCATGTTTACACATTTGTTTTAAAAATTAAAACAATAAATAATTAGAGTGATCTCGCTTGAATGATTTTCAATTGCGTAAGCGATGCTTTATTTTTGAAACTCCATATTACATATTTTTGCTAACGCATTAATTGCATTTAGATATTGAATTTTAAAGTATTTTTGTGATATTTTTGTTTAACAAAAAATGGTTAACAAATGTGTGGCATTTGGCTGTTCTAGTGGATGTGATACAAACAGTGAAAAAGTCTCCACATTTTCTTTTCCTCTGGGAAAATCCGTTCTTATCGAAAAATGAATAAAAATTGTTAATCGAAATAATTGGTTTCCTACGAAAAATTCAGTTCTTTGCATCAAACATTTTGAGAATAAATATATTTTGAAAAGGTAAGAGAAACAAATTGAATTGGAATTTACAACCAATACCAACAATACATTCAGAAAAAATAATAAGACCATCTCTTTTGCCGACTCAAACAGATTTTAGAAAACCCCCAAAGCAACGACGGATTGAAAAAGATGAATTACAATATTTTCTTTCAACTGACACTATAACGGATTTTACCCAATTGACTGCGAAATGTTATCCCTCTGGTTTTGAATTTAAAAAACATGAAGATTATATTCTAATTTATAGAATAGTCTTTGACATTGAAACACGTTTTCCATCTCAAAAAGAATGTATTTGTATGATTGAAACCTTCATGCCCAGCTCCAATGTAATGGAAACCCTATACCATTACTACAATGATTTATACATGGAAATAATGCTAAACTTACAAAATTTAGCATGTTAGAAAATTTTCCAACGTGCATCAAAAACGTAGTGGAAGAAGACCCATACTCGATTTTAAATGAGTTACAAAAAAGACAACATTATAAACCAAAAGGCCGTCCTCCATTTTCTGCAGACCTAATATGTTATGCCTTACAACTGCGCTATACATCAAAGCAAGCTTATAAATTATTTCTGGAGAAATTTCCATTACCATCTTTTTCTTTATTAGAAAAAATCCAAAGTGGTGGTGTGGGATCAATTACAGCTGTAAAATCACTCTTGGAAAAAGGTCATCTTTCTCAGGACTGTGTTTTATTAGTTGATGAAATGTACCTTCAAAAAGGAACACAATTTCATGGTGGGGAGTATATTGGTGCAAATGAAAATGATGAGCTTTATAAAGGAATAATGGTATTCATGATTACTGGTCTAAAAAAACAGTACCGTCAGTTGTTAAAGCCTGTCCTGAAGTAACAGTAAATGGTGAGTGGCTTTCTCAGGAAATCCTAAAATGTATTTTTCAACTGATAAATTCTGGATTATTTATTAGGGCTGTTGTTGCAGACAGTCATTCAGCCAATGTGAATGCCTTTAACATTTTACTTGATAAATTTGAGGGCGACAAAATGCATTATATAACTCTTCCCAATCCTCCTCCAAAAATATTTCTGTTTTTTTTTATTCTGTTCATTTTAAAATATTCGTAATAGTTTACTGAACAAAAAGAAATTTGTATTTCCTGCTTTTACATTTTAGATCTCAAATATTTCTGTTTCTTCTAAGGAGGGATATATGGCTTGGTCTGACTTACACAAAGTATATAGCAAAGATAATACTCTAAATGCTAAATTACGCAAGGCTCCAAAGCTAACATTCAAAGCATTGCATCCCAGTGACAATAAACAAAATGTTAATTTAGCTGTTGCCATTTTTCATGAGACAACTATTGCAGCTTGTGAGAGCTATTTTCCTGATCGAGCTGACATGTCACACGTTATTAGATTGATATCATGCTGGTGGATAATAGCAAATTCAAGAAAAAAGCTCATACCTAATTTTTTGAACAATGCAGTCATTTTAAATGATGGAAAAATTGATTTCTACAAAAGATTATCTGATTGGATTGAGTCTTGGGCACAAATTTCAGATTTTTGTCTGGCAAAGCAAACTTCCAAAGCTTTTGTTATAACTTTGAGAGGACAGGCTATGTTTATGCAAGAACTTTTAGATGAAGGGTATGAGTTTATTTTCACCCGTAGGTTTCAAAGTGACCCCCTTGAAAATAGATTTTGCCAATATCGACAGATGCATGGTGGTAGATTTTTGGTGAGTCTTCGAGAAGTATTGAGCGATGAGAGAATATTGACCTGCCGGTCTCTTTTAAAACAAAACATCAACTTTTGGGAGGAAAACCTCAAGCCAGTTAAAAAAAAATGACAAACTACTTAATATTTTGGCCCAGCATGAATCAGAAATAAATAAGCTCTTCTTGTCACCAGACAGCAAAGAAGTAGCATATACAATTTCAAGATATATCACAAATAAATTAATTAAACATTTTCAATGTGAAATGTGTTCCCTGATCATGGTAGGCAATGATAGTGATAAGGCTACAGATAAGGAATACTTTGACTTACTTTCTCGAGGAGGTTTTACTGTTCCATCTAGACAAATGGCAGAGTTTGTCTGTGCTTATTTTGCTATACTTGAATATGCAGATCAATTTATAGTAAAAAATCATGAATCCACAACAAGAATGTCTGCAGAACAAGTTTTGGAAATATATTCTCCAAAATATAGTTTTATATGTGAAAAAGGACTTCTATTTACTATAAAAATTGTTGTAAATATATTTTACAACAATAAACAAAACAATTCATCAGATGAAGTTCGAAAGAATACTGTGGAATGTTTTTCAAAAAGGCAAAGGTCCAAAGAAAATCCATTTTAAAGAGAAAATGTTAAGTTCCTTTTACTTACGTTTTTGTATTACTGCATATTTTTTTTATCAATATTTGTTTGTTCGCCTAAAATATTTTATTATTTTATTATTAATTTTCTGGGAAAATATTTATAGATTTTTGCACAATTTTAATGTTTTTCAGATCAAATATACATGAATTGACAATAAAAGAGATCAGCTTGTTAGAAATCACCCCGTAAATGTGACATATGGGACCATATTTATCAATGGGCCATGGTACAACACCTTTCATATTCACCAGACCAGGCTACATATGACATTTTATTGTTTCTTAAACTGAAACTTTATCTCAATAAGACATACTTTGAATTTTATCAAGCGGAATTTAAGTGATTATAAAAGTAAAATTTCTGTCTTATTAATTAAAAAAAACAACTTAAAAGATATATTCCTACTTGTCATATCACTTTTGTTCACACACACACACACACACACACACACACACACATATATATATATATATATATATATAATGTTTCCGATCAGACTGCAATTCAACATACTTGGCACATCGTTTCTTATGTTCTTTTTTTTACAGTTCAATAAAAAATTGTAAAACAAATAAACCGAGTACCTTCTTGGTTGAGATGAGAACTTTTCAGTTCTTTACTACACATACTCACATGCGCACACACACATAATGAAGCGTTGAGAATATATATATATATATATATATATATATATATATATATATATATATATATATTTAGCTCTTTATGCCGACTTCATTACTTATTGTCTAGTCGGCTAGGGCTGTAGAATATACCAACTGCTTTTCTGTAGAGGGGTAAGACCCCGCCCCCCCAAAAAAAACGAGTGTTCTGCATATGACACTAAACAATCTGATGGTGAGGTTCCAGTGATACTGGAGCTTTGGGAAATGCAGAGTACCCCTTCATTGCCATCGCTTCCCGGTCCACTCTAGTCCGGGGTGGTAGCACCTGATAGGGTCAAATCTATGAGTTAAATAAAACTAAACTGTGTACATGCTAAATTGAATTTATTGAAATAGAACTGTTTTTACAATTAAACTACGTACTTATGCTCAACTGAATTGTTTGAAATAGAAGTGTTTTTATACTTAACTGTGTATAAACAAAAGTATACTTATACTAAACTGAATTGTTTGAATTACAACTGTTTGACTAAATTTAATAACTTGGAATAGAAATGTTTTTGACAATTAAAATGTGTACTTATGCTAAACTGAATTGTTTGAAATAGAACTGTTTACTTGTATAAAAATGGAATTGGGATTTGTAAGTTCGATTCTGCCTGAGACTCTGCTCAACTTATTTAAGCTTAATAATTGAAAATTTAAGGTGACAAATAACATCTTCAAAGAAGGAGGAAAAAAAAATTAAGGTTTTTTCTCCTCGTTATGTAATTTCGAGAGGCGTAAAAAGTTCAGCTGATAATTTGATAGACGAGTAGACTTATCAGTTCTATCAGGTCGTGATTAGAGTGTAGTATCTGTTCATCTTCTCCGGCCGTTTCCTTATTTTTGGATAAAATGAGACAAATTTTTTTCAAAACGTCGCATCGTCAAACGACAGTGAGAACTAGAGCTATTTTTGGTTTCTTTAGTTGCTTTGTTTTTAAACTACTTATCAACTATTGTGGGTTATTTAATACCAAAGCCATCCTTGTTAAAGAACAGCAGTGATTCTCGGTGAGACAATTCGTATTACAAGCACTATGCAAAGTGCATTCCGCTGAATAATACTCTTACACGAATTATGAACAACCAGGAGGTGCCCGTAATACAGCGGTTATCGTCGTAGAAAATCGTCTCGGCGACTCGAGTTCAAATCCTAGACGAAGCTAATCGCATTTCACGTAGCACTTGAGAGAATGTTGAGATGACTAAGCATTTTTTTTGTAATGGCTACGTATGAATCTTGATTCGAGCGTGACCTTCTATTATAAAATGACTTCGTATCACTTCTGGCTAAGTGAGAAGTTGAAAAAATCCATTATGATAACAACCGAAATGGCGGCATTTATCCCGAGTACATCAGTGTTTAGCTTAATGGTATGTATTTCTCCAATTTCTTTCGCCTATTGCGTAACTGATAAATATGTCAATCACGCAAACGTTAATAAAGAAGGAAGTGACGTGAACATGAACAAAGCAAGGAGGACAAAAGAAAGGAAGTGAGGTTTAAATACCGTAGTTTTTATTAGGCGAAACATACACGAAAGGTTTGCGTGTGTAGAATCGCTGCGGTTTCGTAGGATCCGTATTGACTCAGCGGTGATGAAAGTCGTTGTGGTCTAAACAAGTTCGGCCAAGTATCGAAAGCGTGAGACTCAGTTGTCTTCTTCTTGGCGTTAGCGAGTTTAGATCAGGATCGAATCTTGATGTTCCGGGTAAGTCATAGGTGTAGCTGCGTGGCAGGAATCTGGAGATCGCGGAGGCCGGATGATCGATGTCGCTAGTTAACCGGGGGTGTATGTTAACGTGGCCTTGGAGAGTTGACGATAGTCTGAACTGTGTCGCTGCTCGTGGGTTGCTCCTTAGCTCCGAGTGTCCGTGGCGTTTGGCTAGTTGCCACGTCTTCTTTCCGTAGTACCTGCAAAGATCCTAAAAAAGATCGATGATAGGAAGGAAGACTTATAAACCTGAAAAGAGCTGTTATTGTGACCTTCCGTATTGTAGCTTTAAAAAAAAGGCTGTTTGTTCGTTGGCTTTCAGAGTTTAGTTCTAAAAATAACTATTTTGAGACTGCAACTGTGATTGATCGATTCCTGCATCAGTCAGAGCTGAATCTGCGGTTGTGATTGGTTGGATCCTGCGTCGGCTGCTGGCTGGCAGGAAAAGGGCGTTTGGTAGGGCTATGTGCTGGTACCAGTCACAGATGGCTGTGTTTTTTTCAGCAGAGATTTTAGATTTGAGTTGCCGGTAGGGCTTCGGTATGCTACTGGCAGGATGCGACACAAGGTCAATTTTTTAAGTGGAGTATAGCTCTGGGCGAGGAGCAACCATGGGTGTAGATATAAGCCACACATATCATAAAGTAAGTAAAGTTGGCGATCATAGTCGAGGGCAAACCAAAGACTTCGTTTTCAATAGCTACTACATCGAAGTGTAAGGGAGGGCGCTACTCCTTTCTCTTGATTGTTCCACTTTACCCTTGATCCTTACCTTATAATGCTGAGTGTTAAGCAAGGCGGTATGAAGTACCATTTTTTGAGTCTTTGGTATGACTCAACCTGGGATTGAACCCCGGTCTCCCGGACATTGTCTCCATAAAAGAGACCTCGCTTTCTGGTTCGGATCAGTTTTTTACTGACCCTTTAACGCGCTTCCATCAATTAACATCAATCATCGGCTTCAGGCGACGAGTCGTTCACTCAAAATCACCGTAGGTCACATTCCTCACTAGGCTCCTCTCGCATGACGAATAAAATCGACCTTGTACTATTTTGCAGTATTTGTTCTTTGATTATTTGCAAAATTTGGTCCAAATCAACCAAATAACCGTCGATAAGAAAAATAACTAGACCACTTCACAAAAGGGAAAAGTATATCAGTCCGTTTGACCTCACTAGTACGGATTATTAATACAGTTAACAGAGAGACAGTTAGCCGGACTGAGAGAAGTTGTAGGCTAATAATACAACACTGTACTCTTCTAACACATATACTCCAGACATGACATGCCTGAGGTGGTTGTATATCAACTTTGTTTTACAATAACTTGAGTGGATTCATAAATGCTACGTTAGGAAAAACCCAAAGAAACGTATATATTATATTACGATTTATTAATCTGTCCTTAAAGAGAGGCTATCGACAACAACAACGACGACAACAACGACAAAAGATACCCGGTTGTACAGTAATTCTTATGTATTACTGTTTTATGACACACTTCATACCAGTAGTAAATGTTCGAATTAAAGTGACCAGGATTTCGAATGCTGACTTTTCAAAACCAGACAGGCATATTATCAGGAAAATCAGTTCAACATAGTCTTCGTGCCAGTATTTTGGTGTCTGATTTTAAGCGATGGTTAGCAAACAAATCCTCAGTAGATGTCCCACTGTTGTAGCCTTGTGTCAGACTTGACTTAATATTGTAAATATCTGTTTATACACAACCAGACATATACGTACGTACATCTAGCACAACTATACGTATTTTCCGTGGAGTTTAAACCGTTTACAAGTTTAGTGAGTTCGATTCTTGTGAGACGTCTTACTACTACTACTACTACTACTACTAATAATAATAATAGTGTTCGTCTATTGTCGTCGATAACAAATATTAAATAAGCCGAAGCTAAGTGACTTACACAGGTGATTTGTTTATAATGGTAAAGGTTTGTGAGGAACAGGCCATACATTTTGGTGGAGTTGATACCAGAAGAATAGCGCACCGGTGTGCCACAAATTCTCAGAATGACATTCCGCAGGTTCTGAATTCATTATTTACTTCTTCTAGACCGGTTGCCGTATCATGGCTCTGTTAGATTATGTTAAGTCTAGTCAATATATCTACTTGTGTCCGTAAAAAAATTCACGCTTTTACGTTCATTCATAATATTGGTGAATGGGAGAAGGGCTTTGTGTAACGGTTATCATGGTAGGAAATAGATTTTATTTCCCACAACTTCAAATCCTGGATGCAAATGTTTGCGTTTTACTTCGTGTTAATGTCACTAGAAAAAGTATGAATTATCTTTTCTACCGGCAGCTATGGGTGATTACAAGGGTAGACTGGATTATTTAATCTTGATCATGCAACTAGTCGAGGAGAATGAAAACTTTGAATTCAGACCAGCTTAGAAATTGACCTCGTGTCAAATCCTACCTGTGGCGGAGGGGTAGGGTAAATATTATTAGGGGTTGGGTCACTATTATGACTAGAACTAAGCCAAATTTAGTAAATAATTTCAATGAAAAGATCGATGAAGCTGGGTGACACCCTTTTGATAATCTTAAATTTTTGCTGATCTGTTCATCTTTACAACCACGTGAAAATATCACTTACCATCAACTTTCCTTAAGTGAACCATACTTCTTTCCACTTAAGTGTAGAGTCCAAAATTAAAGGCCGAACTCTTCATTCTCAGAAACCTAAAGTAACATATGGATTTTACCATGTATTATAAAGACTTGTTTATTCAGATAATTGTCTTTCATAACATCGGCTAGTGATGGGATCAGCTTTTTCAAAAGTTATGATTGCCAATTGAATTTCCAGTTCCTGATCCTTATCACAACCACTTGGGGTTTATTATTCGTCTAAATTTCTGAGATGAAACTTGATAATTTTTATCCCTTAGAATATTCGGATTATTGTCTTCATCTTTATTGTTATACTCACAACGGCCTTCTTCAGGTATTTCATGTCGAACTCGGGATGGTGCAGTGGATAAAGGCGTTTTGTTGAAAAGTTGGCCTGAGTGAAATTATCTGAAGTTTGTACGTTCAATTCCAACAACGGACAAATAACAAGAAATACTTACTAACATTTATACCCGGTCATGGTAAATGGAATTAGAACAATCAACCCCCGTGAATTAAATAAAGGGTTCAGTTCGAGATTCTCCCAAGTTCGACATGAAACACATGAAGAAGACCGAAGGACATATCGGCTGAAACGTTGTGAGTATAAAAATGAAGACAATAGTCCGAATATTCTAAGGGATAAAAATTATCTGGGACTTGTTTTGGGTTAGGTCAAGAGTTGGCGGTTTTGCGTCATCTTTTTTAGTTAAATCTAATTTAATTTAATATAATTCCTAAATATTTTTTCTAATTATTTTTTCTAATCACTTCTCTTGTTTAAAACCATATCTTACTACTCTAGTATCGTCTACTTGTAAAATCTAACCCATAGCAGGAATCTATACTGATATAATATCGAATGTGTACATCTGTGTGAGTTAACCGCATAAATATATAATAATTGTATATATATTTATTAATTTTGTTTAAGCCAATATAAGATTTGTATAATTTTAGCAGTTGGTGTGCTTTGTATATCAGCATATCTATAAATGGAATATTGAGTAAAGTTTAGAATGCAATTCACGGTATGAGAAAAGAAGAAGATAGTTTGAAAAATCAGATTGACATGTTTCGGTATAGCGTGACGCAAGAGCGAAATATGTCAATCTGATTTTTAAAACTGACTTCATACTTCTCATATTGAATTTCATTTACTAAGATTTGCTTAGTCTGGTAGACAGGCCCCAGATTGTCTAAAGTACATGTTATTACTAAATGGTTTTCCAAGTAATGAGGAGGCTCATCGAAGTTCGATGATCTAGCCGGAAATGGAACTTTCATTGTAAATTGACCGTTGTTTTTCAGTAGAAAAGCAGAACTGATACTATGGAGGCAGACCAGGGTAAGATTCCAAGAATGTGTTAACAGAAATGGTTAAAAGTGCAGATTAAAAAAGAATGAGGTCGCTATATACACGAGATCCCAATGCATACAGTTATTGTCGCACAATGCAAACTTTATCAGAAGATGAATCATGAAGTTTGAGCGCACTGGTAATGACTTGTGAGACCGACTCGCAAACTACCACTCCACTGAAGGAGCTCTTGATATTCATGTGTATTTTACGAATAAGTGAATGTATATTGCAACAATCAGCAACTCAGCGGTTTATGGTAAGCATTGTGCATATGAATTAGTATATTACTTTCTGTCGAAGAATTTGGCATTTACTTAATTTTTTTTTTTATCAATACAGCTATTTCTATGTTTCATGGTCTGTGAGACGTTGATGAATATGATAAGCGTAACCACATCCATTAAAAAAATATAATTATGTAATTGTTAAAAATAAATTAATCCATTTTGTGCCAGAAGTGATCTGATTTCTCGGCACACTGCACTAGTATATGTTTCGGCATAAATTTTGCACAATCTCCGTCTTGGGACAAGTTAATTATAGTAACACCAAATTGATAAAATTTGGTATGACAATATTTTTTGCTTTAGCCACCTAGGACATTAAAAGTAAATTTTTAAAGCGCTTTTAACGTCTTTACCGCAAAATATAAGATGGTAATACAAGGTGTGATAAAAAAAGGGATTGAGACTGAAGCTTTTTTTTTCTCGATTTGAAATTAATAAAATAAAGTGATGAATCATTAGATTAATCAGAGCCTATTTGAAAAAACAAATATGAAGGTAATATCAACACTTTTTGGCGAAACACAGAATTGTATAAGTGCAGCACCTTCCATATTCATGAGACTTTGCCATTTTTCCTTGTTTCCTAAACTGAAAATTTACCTCAAGTGTAAGATCTGAGGACGTGGAAGACATTAAAAGCAATACGACGACACACCATATTAAAAAAAGAAGTTTTAAACGTGCTCCGACCACTTACCGGGGTAAGATAATTCAAAAAATTATTTTAAGTTACATTTACTCATAAAATGATGATACTGTAATTAAGTATGAAGTGTTTACTTATTTAAAATGATTAAGAACGTATTTAATACATTAGCTCTTAAAACGTTGACATTGTAATTAAGTATGACGTGTTGACTTCTTTTTAAATGTAAGACCATATAGTCGCTTGCAAAATATTGGTATTTGATAAAAATACTTGAAACCAAATAATTGTGGGTAAATTATTAGAATCAGATAGGAATACCTGAAACTAGATAACTGTTGGTAAATTATTTGTATAAGTAATTTGAAGCTATGATCTTAGGCAAAGTATTTCTATTAAACAAGAATAGTTATTTGAAACCATAAAAAATGATAAAGCTAAAAACAAACAAAAAACAAAATAAAATAAAAAATCAAACAAAAATGTTAAAACAAAAACGAAACTGACTTCAGCATTAAATAACTCAACAAAGGTTGATATGCCCTAAAACCAACCAACCAACCAACCAACCAACCAGCCAAATACAATACTTATTTACATGTATAGTTGTTCGAGTGTTCGCCAATGGTCTGGGAGACCAGGGTTCTATCCCAGGTCGAGTCATTCCAATGATACTTGATTCCTCCTTGCTTAACACTCAGTACTATGAAGTACAGATCAAGTGTGAGTGGAGCAATCCAGAAAAAGGAGTGGCGACCTCCCGAACACCTCGGTGTTGTAGCTATTGAAAAGGGAGCCTTCGGGTCACCCTCGACGACGGTCAGCCAACTTACAAGATAAAACGAATGAATCAAACAAATAATGAAACTACTAAAAAAGAATAATTTCATGATAAACAATATTTCTAGTATAACAAATTCCTCTTTTAGATTTCTTTATTATTGGAAAGTACACCTTTCACTTTAACATTAGAATGTGCTCGAGTGGGTAAGGTCGGAAGGTAGACCGTTGTCTATTCCTTCTCATTCGTTCCAACTTTTAAAATAGATAAATATCTTTCCCCGTTTTCCCCGTGACACCCACCTAACATTCATTCGCAGGTAGGTAGGTACTGACCTGTATACTAAAAGTATACATGTATATATATATATATATATATGAAGTTAGATTTCACTTAGTCTTTTCCTTTAGCTCTTAGCGCGATGCAAGCCAAATCTAGAAGCTGATTGATTGATTGGTGTTAACGAATTCTCAACCATCCCGGGGTTATTCTATGCCTAGAGGTTAGGGGATCGTATTCATGGCAAGTTGATATTTACATTTTTTGTGGAGTTGGTTCTTAAGGGTTTTTTTTTGCATACAGTCCTATCGAATACAAATAATTTTCAAACAGTTCTCGTTGACGCACAGATGGGACTCTAAGAGATACTACTACAAAGGGTTAGAGTGGATCTGAGTGCAATGGCAATGAAGAGGTGACTTCACATTCTCCAGATCTTCAGGGCTTGAGTCTCTCCTTTAGATGCAGCTTAGTGTTATATCAAGGATACACATTTTTTTTGGGGGGAAGGGGTATCTTAGCCCTCTGCCTTGGATATAATCAGCATATTCTAAGCCCTGCCAACAGGATGTGCCGAGAATGAAGGTGAGGAGGTGGTTATAATGATATTAACATATCAATAATGTTTATGAACAGATTTAAGAATGAATAAAAGTCACAAAAAAGCTGATGATTCGGCATTGAATCATGCACACAGTTTCTCGTCGATCACTCTTTATTGTTTCAGACCCCCAGTTGATGAGACTACTTTTCTTACCAAGAGAAAATTTTTAAAAACTTATTAAAACTAAATTTGGATTCACTAAGTATGCATAGCAATTTTAGTTGCTCTACAAGGTCTGTCTTGAAAGAAATGAAATTGAATTTTTTAAAATTGAATATTCAATTTGACAATATGTGTATGGTTAAGTGTGTCACGAAAAGAGAACACAAACTGGTACCCACTGGATTCTATATGAATGAGTTTTGAGTAAAAATATGAATGAGTTTTGAAGAAAATATTCCTGTGGTACCATAGCTCTTTTATCACCATTATCTGAGGCGCTCTTGGTGTAATGGTTACCGTCATAAGAAAATGGACACGGCGACTCAAGATTAAATCCTGGATCTGGCCGTTTGCATTAAACATAGCACTAATACCCTTGGGAAAGGTATGCATCCAATTATTCTCCCTCTAGCTATGGGTAAATAGTAGAGCAGACTGGGGTCTCTAACCTTGGTATGGCAACCAGTCTAGGAGAAGAAAAACTGAATTCAAACCTGTTAACATTTTGCTTTGATAAACTGACCTTATGTTAAATCTCACTTGTATGGAGAGGTTGGGTTAGTACATGCCCTGATCTGATTTCTCATGATTATTTCCTGTTCCCAAAAGTCCATGTTATTTGATAACCATTTGGTAAATGTTGAGAACATGCAACAGGTCATGACGAATCAACTGAAAGCAGTGTCAGTTAAAAACTTCCAGCATTGTTTCCAGGAGTGTGATTTATCAAGTAAACTATTTTCTATAAGATAAAATTGATTTGTAATTAAGTAGATAGAATTTTTTTTTCACACAACCAGTTTCATTACTTTCTAGACAAATCTTGTATATTAAATCTTTTTACCTAATGACCTCATGGACACAACCTTAGATTTTGATAAAAATGCTTCTGTATCACAAGATGAAAATTTGTTATAACTCTTGAACAAGTTTCTTCAATCAGGCTGAAATGTTCAGTGTCGTTTCTAATAAAGGTATCATCTCCTAACATTTCATCAAAATCCAAAATAGTACCCATGAAAATTTTTAAAGTTTTAAGTGATTTGAAATAGAGGGACCATATATATATATATATATATATATATATATATATATATATATATATATGATATTAATTGTGCAGTTTGTTATACTTATAAATAAAGAATTCTCATTTTTGGTGATAAAACGCCTTTGATTCTGTCTACGCCATTCTAATTTAGATCTATTTATCTATCTATGGGCTAGAAAGAGTTCAATCTCAGAGTGCTATCTCACCAGGTAGTACATTCGTCTTCGTATTAAAGTGAAAGCATCATGTTTATTGTCTAGTATGCCTTCTTTAACAGGAAGTGCCGACAGGGCTTGGACAATTTCCCACTGTTCACTTGAAAGGGTCACGTTAAGCCGACCTTTTGTTACATTCTAGTATTTTAGTTGATACAGGTAATTTCTACTCTGTATTAAAGTGAGCTACGCATATATTCACGCTTAATTATGCTTAATTTTAACGAAGACGGATATTCTAATCAAAATAATTTGCTATTTATTAGATTGTCTTTTAAATTCAGCCGCTTTGCTCTTAATAAATTAGACAAAACAAAGTAATGATTCTTCCTTCCACCCAATCATTGACATAAAAAAAAGAAAAAAAAAAAGAAAGAAAAGTAAAATAAATAAAAAAAAGACTGATAGTTTCTGTAAGGACGATCAAGAAGAGATTCAGAAAGGTCATGGATATTCATCGATTTTTCCCGGCCTTCCAAGCTATCATGGTTACCCATCGCAAATTCTTCGCGATTGACAAATGTCAAAAAGTCTGGGCAGATTTTCATTTCTTGACAGCGATCGGCTGGAACTTGTCTAAAGCAACAAGCAATTACTTTGCCAAGTGCTTATTCCTACTGTGGACACAGTCTAATTGAGAAAATATCGACACATATGTAATGAACCAAATAAATGTGCCACACACATACATAAGTGTTTGCTCAAATTGCTTGTGTGCATGCAAATAGATGGAGACACATGTACTTGTGAATTTAAATGCACAAGAGATCTGATTTGAATGCATATATATTCCGTCGAGTCAGGTATTTATTTCTTTTCCTGTTTCTCTCTCTCTCTCTCTCTCTCTCCACACACACACACACACACACACACACACACACACACACACACACACATATATATATATATATATATATATATATATATAACCTGCAAAATTTCCTTGCGATTCGAATTTCATCAATGTCAAATCATCAGGTAGGCAGCAAAATGGATTTCTTTGGTTTCATATCACATATTAATCTTCGTTGGTTATTTAATGCTAAAGCCTTCCTTGTAGAAGAACAGCAGTGATACTATTTAACTTATTGCTGGGGGATATAGGGCTCATACTTTTCCCAAAGGTATTCATTATAAAGTAAACATACCAGTGCGGCTGGAGTTCGAACTGGCTTCCTTCCAGGCCGTAGTCCAGCACTTTAGCTCTTACGCTACGGGGACTTCTCCATAAAGAGTTAAAGCTCATTTGTTTGCTCACATTTAAATGGTTTTAAGTATTGTTATTTAACACTAATAATTTTATTTAATATCAATAATTTGTTTTCACACGGTTAAATGGTTTCAAGTACTGCCATTTAACACTAATAATTTTATTACTATTATTAATAATCCCGAGTAAAAGATTGACCAATTCTATTTGACACATAGATGGGACCCTAACAGGTACTACCACTTTGTATCAGAGGGAACCTGTGAGTAATAGTAATAAAGAAGTAGTCCACATTCCCTAGAATCCAAGACTGGTGCTTCACTATCAGCTGCAGTTAGATGTCATTCCCATGACACTAAATTGTTTCAAGTATTCCTCTCTAACTCTGAAAATTCTCTTTAACATTATTCATTCCTTTGCGCACAGTTAAATCGTTTCAAATATTGCTATCTGATACTAGTAATTCAATTTTACATTGATAATTCATTTGCACACTTAAATGGTTTCAAGTATAGTTAATGATTTGATAGTTCTATTTGACCTATTGATGGGACCCAAACAGGTACTACCACTTAGTGTCAGAGTAGACCTGGAGGTAATAGCAATGAAGAGGTATTCCACATTCCAAAAGCTTCTGATGCAGTTTAGTGTCATATCTTGGAAACTTGTTGAAGGGGGTCTTACTCCTTTGCAGAGGTGCAGTCGGCGTATTCTATAGCTTAATAGATTAAGTAATCCTATATAAGATTAACGAATTACTTACTTCATTTTGTTGTACAACAAATAGACAATCATAACACTCATGTCATAAAATTTTTTTCTGAGTTTTTATTCTTGATATTTATTGTATATTGCTCTACTTATAAAGTATTGAGCACTTTTTCGTTTTTACTCGTCATTCTATTATTATTATTATTATTATTATTATTTTAAAACATATATATGTGTGAGTGTGTTTGTGTGTGTGTAAAAATATCTATCTTTTAAGTGAGATTATGTGTCTCACGATAACAGAAAGTACGTCACCACCGACGTCACAATTCTCTTAGTTATTTACGTTATACTCTCAGTGATTATTGAGTAATCATTACTTAATCTAAATGAGGATCTTATATAGTAACGATGTCTCTATTAAAGTCATGCTGAGTTAGATTTGCCTTAAAACCGCCTCAATGTAAGGCTAGAGGAACATCGGAAAGCAGTATGTCGAGATGAAATCGAAAAGTCAGGTATGGCTGACCATATATGGAAAGAAAAGGGAAACCTTTATGGGATGAATTTGAAATAATAGATGGAGAAGAACATTGGAGAATAAGACGTCTTAAAGAAATAAAAACAATTAAAATAAAATAGAAATAGATGTAATATCTTTATATGGATTCTTATTTAGTTTCAGTCGTCTATCTAATTTAATATTTCATTGAATTAAAACTTAAACACTTACCCTTGGCGAAGAGCACATATTTTGCTAGTATATTTAAGTGTATAAAAAACAAAAAGAACTTTTTCAGAAACAAATTTATTGCTTTTGCTGATCCCCTTCCAAATGGTATCCTCTATTGCTGATTCACCATTTTGTCCTGTGAGTCACTTTGAAGAATAATATGAATGTTTCGCATTGCATTTTCTTTTATCTCTTCTTTGATCTTAAATTGACTAGCAAGCAGGTTATATATCAGCTTTAGGCATAGAAAATAAGGAAAAGACAACAAAGCCTGTAATTTGAGAATAAGGTGGTTGAGTGACGAGAGTTGAACCGTTTTTTGTTGGTTGGTTGGTTGGATTTTATGGCATATCAGTTTAGTATAAGTATAATTTTTGTCCACACACAATTAAAAGTCAAAACAGTTTTATTTCAAATAATTCAGTTTTGCGTAAGTACAGTTTCAATGTCAAAAACAGTTCTTTTTCAAACGATTCAGTTTTGCATAAATACGCAGTTTATGTCTATTTGACTCACAGATAGGACCCTATCAGGTGCTACCACTCCGGGCCAGAGTGGACCTGGGAGCGATGACAATGAAGAGGTGCTCCCTATTTCCCAAAGCTCCAGCATTATCGGAACCTCACCATCAGATTGTTTAGTATCATATGCAGAACACTCATTGGGAGGGGGGGGGGCTTCCCCTCTGCAGAGAAGCCGTCAGTGTATTCTACAGCCCCAGCCGACTGGGCAAACCGTTTTTTGGCAAAAATTCTCAATATTGTTTGTTGACGTTAAAGATTACCCAGATTTAAGATGATCTTTAACGAATTTTCTTTCTGATTTATGAAGTTAATGACACGTATTATTCAAATCCCAAACCTTAGGCATGTTGCGACATTAGAAATGTTTTCTTAAAAAGCTTTTTTTTCTAATTTGAATCAGAATTTCATGCAAAGATCTTTAATCGATAAAAAAAAAAGTTCGCACACGATTGCTCTAACATTTTTAGTTCCAATACAAATCCACCCAGTTGGCTAGGACGGTAGAAGTCTTACCCACCACCTCGTGTGTTCTGGGTATGATACAAGACTGCATCTGCTGGTAAGGCTTCAGTCATGTAGCTTTAGGGAATGTGAAGTGCCCATTCATTGTCATTATTCTCATGTCCACGTTGACCTGGATTGGTAGTACCTATAAGGGTCCCATCTTTGGGTCAAATAGAACAGTTCTATCATTTACTTTGGATTATTATTAGTTTTTTTAAACCATGCAGCAAATTATTTAGATTACATAGAAATACTTGATAAATAGAATTACTAATCTTAAATAGCAGTACTTGAAATCGTTTAATTGCAGGCAAACAAATGATATTGAATAGAATTAAAAGTGTTAGATAGGAATACTTGAAATAATATAATCATGAGCAAACAAATAAGCTCTAACTGTTGTGTAGTCACAACCATGACCAACTATACAAACACATGATACATATACATCTACATATGCATGCAGAATCATAACGAGACAATAAAGACGAGCGACACAGTTCTTAGAAAAATATACCTCTCACTTTATTTGAAAGGGTTGTGTGTGAGAGGGAGTTGGAGACTGAACAGAACTGCAACTTATTGATTCCCACTCTATTGGCCATAACCGCGTTTCTTTCCCGTTCTCGTGGACTGCTCAACCGGGGACCTGGGGCCTCAACCTCTTTGGGACATGGTCCTCATTCCAGCATCTTCTCTCCAACTGGTCTGGTCTCCAAACTGATTAATCGGGGACCTGAGGGCTCCCTCTGTAGTTTGCTGGCTTTCACTACTGTATCTTGCCTCTAACTGATCTGAATTTCCTGTGCACTCAGTTATATAATAGTTCAACGCCCACCTTCTTGTGGACGTCACAATCGCACTCATTCATTTCTCTTTTTTGATATTTTCTCTGGTCTTTCGTGAGTTTATGAAAGGACTTTATTCTTGGTTTTGTTCACATATTTTTTGCCAACGATTTACATCCGAAGAAGGCTTAGACTCAAAGAGTTATGTTCGCCTTTATTCTGTCTGTCTGTCTGTCCCCCTCTCTCTCTTATATATATATATATATATATATAAAAGCCGTAGTTATTAAATTTGTTTGGTTATCCAACGGAATATATCATGCTGAGACAGACAGAATTATATGAGATGAATGAATTAAAACTGGTGTGATTAGAAATCGAGCTGGAAGTTAGCGTGGTCGCAGCGTGCACGGAGATGGATGACTGGTTATATATTGTACTATTGAAAGGGTCGGCGAATGTAGTTAGCTAGGTTCCCATAGTGTTCTTAGAAACAGCGTGACCGCTCCCTTCCCACAAAATATTAAGGCTTCATGACTTCCTAGTAAAATTTCAAGGAAATAAAGTGACACTATGGTTGTCACATTTGTGTTTGTTGGGTTCTTCCGATAGCTTTTGGAGGCTGTTTTCACGTGTGCACGTTTTTCTCTCACCGCTAACGTTTCCCATGGGACTCTATATTTAGTTCTAGGTTTTGTTGGAATACACTTCGCTGTCGCCTCGAGGTGCGCGTTGACGAAATTCTCTCATTTGTCATTTGGGTACCTTTTTCCGTCTTCTCTTGTAGTGTCTCGAATCTTTTTCTCAATTCTAATACATATTTATCTCTTATATCCCTGTTGATTAGAAGGGCCCAGTCATAGTGTTTGGTGGTCACTGTTCGTGTGGCGTTTTTTCGTAGGCTTAGTCGTATTTTTGCAGTGACTATTCAGTGATCGGAGGACACACCCTCGAAAGAGGAGTATGCCTCGAAATTGATTGCTGTGGCATTGACAGAGTTTTTCCATGCCGATACAGTGGCTAGCACCCGAAAACTAAAAAAGGCACAATATCAATTACCAGGCACATATATAAAGGAACAGATAGAATACATACAAAATCGGTGGAAGATAGACAATCTAGGAGAGCCTGGCAAACAATAAACGAAGTGAGTAGAAGGAAGCTCACAGCCAAAGCAAAATTGAAAGCTGCAAACCAACAGGAAAGAATAAACCTGTGGAAACAGCATTTCAAAAATCTACTAGGAAACCCACCGAAAGTAACGCATGAACCAATCACCAGAATTATTAGTAAGCAATTGGACATTAAACTAGGACCGTTCACTCAAGAAGAACTCGACTCGCTTCTTAAAAAAATTAAAAATAGGAAAGCTGCAGGGCTGGACGAGATTCCCCCAGAAGTATGGAAGACCAGACAATTCGACGACATACTGCTACGACACTGCAATGCAGTCTATAATCAAAATCCGATAGACAGATTGATGAAGGGATGCAATCTCCCCTTCCCTAAAAAGGGTGACCTCGGATTAGCCAAGAACTACCGAGGCATAACACTTACATCCATAGCAGCCAAAATCTACAATGCCCTACTACGAAACCGCATAGAACCCAAAATTGACAACATCCTTAGGAAAAACCAAAATGGCTTCCGAAGAAATAGTTCCACGACCTCACAAATATTGACCATCCGTAGAATCCTTGAAGGCGTACGGGCAAAAAACCTACAGGCGACATTACTATTTGTCGATTTTACCAAGGCCTTCGATTATATTCACAGAGGAAAGATGGAACAAATCCTACTAGCATACGGCCTACCAAAAGAAACCGTAGCAGCAATAACGATTCTCTATAGAAACACCAAAGTGAAAATACGTTCACCAGATGGAGACACAAAATACTTCGACATTGTAGCAGGAGTACTACAAGGGGACACGTTAGCTCAATACCTCTTTATCATTTGTCTAGATTACGTGCTTAGAACATCGATTGATAAAATCAGAGAAAACGGCTTCGAGCAGACAAAGAAAAGAAGCAAAGCCATAGCTACCGTCATCGATACGTCCGCACAGCTTTGGCACGGCAAAGCCTTAGCTACCGTCCCGATACGTCTTCACAGCTTTGGTGCGGAAAAGCCATATCTACCGTCTCCGAATCGTCCACAAAGCTTTGGCGCGGCACAGCCATAGCTACCATCCCGACCGTCCGCACAGCTTTGGCGCGGCAAAGCCATAGCTACCGTCTCTGAATCGTCCGCACAGCTTTGGCGCGACACAGCTATAGCTACCGTCCCGACTCGTCCACACAGCTTTGGCGCGGCAAAGCCATAGCTACCGTCAACGATACGCCCGCACAGCTTTGTCACGACAAAGCCATAGCTATCGTCAACGATACGTCCGCACAGCTAGGGGCACGACAAAGCCCTAGCTTCACCGATTCACTCGCTCGACTTCGTATGTGCTAAGGCCTGGCAAACCTTAGCCACGGTTTCCCCGTCCGTTCACTTGGTCCGTAGTACTAAGACACAGCTCAGTCTTAGTCACTAGCTCGCTCGACTCTACACGACCAAACTGCTAACACCGACTTCGACCTCGACGCTCCAGCAATGCAGCATCCAGTTCACGTACGACTCGCTGTTACAGACTGCCCTAGCATTGCAACATCTGGCTCACGTACGACTCGCTGTACGGGCTAGCAACCAGATAGACCCCCCCGGTTTACCCAACGTACTGTCAAAACCGGGATATCGATTTACCAACTACGACCGACATCAACTCCCAGCAATGATCGTCTAGCTGCACTCTACGACTCGACCGACCTCAGCTTTCCGCTATGATCGTCCAGCAGCATCCTACGACTCGACCGAGATCTGCTTTCCGCTATGATCGTCCAGCTGCATTCAACGACTCGATCGACAACTACCCGCATCAAACCTCTAGCTGTATCTCCACGACTCGACCTACGCCAGCTACCTGCATTGAACATCCAGCTGTGCACACCTACGACGCGACCATACCAGCTATCGACATTACCTATCTAGCTGAAGACCAAATACAACCGCCACGGACTTTACACACACGTTTGTAAATCTGACAATAAATTGTCACTTTTGTTATATTTGTTTCCTGCCTTTGTTTCCTTCGTTGTCTTTGGCTGTCATTACTCGCACGCTTTAACTTAAAACATTTGCGGGGTCAACGTGCTTATCGGCTCCGCAACAATATCATGATCATCGCACGTATCCCTAACTTTCATATGGTTTTATTTAATTCCTATCAAACTTATGACACGACATAAATTCGTTTTATTTATTTTTGGTCTTCCTGTTCCGAAATGACAAGTGTTCTTTGTCATATGTTCGCAAGTGCATGGGCTTGATCTTTCTAATTTGACTTAGATTTCTACTTTTAGCCAACTTACAATTTTGCCAAACTAAATAATGAAATAATTAATATAATCAATCATCAATAAAACAATTAATACAATTAATTCTCACCCTAATTATTTTATAGGCCATGCAGGCACTTTAGAATGTGCATCATAAAACTTTAGGCAAATGGTACATTTATTTGAATCTGTCACATTAACAATTTTTCATTTGAATATATTTTTAATCCGAAAGACTATCGTGGGAAAGTAAATAAAAAAAGTTGGTGTCCAGAGACTAAGGGAAAAAAAAATGAAGAGAAATATAAATTTTAAGAATCGCATTAATGTATTCTTTCTTTCGAATTAATTATTATTCCAAGTGAATCTTTAAAAAAATATGATTTATTTCTAAGATCACTACCCGAAATGTTTGCTTTTCCTTAGCTTTTGCATTTCTTTTTTTCGATTTTGAGTGACCAGACGAGAATTTTACCGTTTGTAGAGTAGAAATGAAAGGTCTAATTAGATAATGGCTTCGAGAGGCAGACACGAGAGGACACAAGTTACTTTCTCCGATGTTATTAAAACAGCTGTGTAGCCAGAGACTGGGTGTATTTTTGGTTTTCGCGTCTCGTAATTTTACCGGAATAAATTAATTCAGGATGACCACTACGATTGTCGTTGTGTTTATTTTACAACTGTGTTATAAAAATGTTATTTTTCTCCGAAATATTTATTTTTTTATTTTTTATTTAGATATGTTACTTTTGAATATTTTCTTAAAAACAAAAGTATCTTTAAAAATAGCAACCACATTTAAAAAAAAATCTTCGATTACAATTTTACTTTTAGTTTTAAAATAATTTCAACGATTTAAGTTGTTTTGAATTTTAAATAACCTAATTTTAAAAAAATCGTTTAAAAAGCGTGAGATAAATCGAAAGTGCTCAAATAGTGGTCAGCAGAACAATATAAAAACTAAAAGAAATTAAAATCTAGCCTTCTTACTTTTGTCTTTAGATGAATAGTTTCACATGTCATGTATAAAATAGAAGGCATATAACTATTAAACATGAGATAAAAGTAAGGTGAGATTCTAATTCCTTTTTTCTCTATACAAATATATATACTATCAGAGACACCTGAAATTGCCTTGGGTGAAAATTACTTCATACATAACAATATTTATAGGACAAGAAAAATAAAGTATTGATGATATCAAATTTCATACAAGTGTCGTAACAAGCGTAATAGAAGCCTATTTTCATGTCGACATTTCCATTCGTTAAACTGGCAAGTTTTAATGCATAAAAATTACTTTAATACGACCTGTCATTTTAATGTTTATTGTGCACGAACACACAAAGAGAACTATCATTTATTAACACACACACACACACACACACAAATACACACACACACACACATGGATGTTTGTGTGATTGTGTTTTTCTGCATCTGAAGGCGACAAATCATGATCACTTATTGATCTGTTCGATCGATTATTCTCATTAAGAAAATAAGTCACTGAAACTGACAATTTTGATGGTTACACCGGAATATGAAGTATAATGATACAATTCATCGGCCGACTGGTCTAGTGGGTAGAGTGTTCGCCAATGGCCCGGGAGACCTGAGTTCAATCCCAGGTCGCGTCATACCAAAGACTTTAAAATGGTATTTGATACCTCCTTGCTTAACACTCAGCGATATAAGGTACGTGTAAAGAGTAAAGTGGAGCAATCCAGGAAAAGGAGTAGCGTCCTCCCTTTTGGTTGCCCTCGACTACGGTCGCCAACTTCACTTACATACACCAAAAAAAAAACTCAAACATATATCTTATTACACATACATATACGCACATACAGGAAGAGATAGTGAGTGAGATGGAAGAAGGGAGAATGTGTGGATTTATGCATTTTTATTCATATCATTAATTATTCTACAAAAGACGTAATCAACTTAGTAGCAACACTTCTGAAACGATTAGTTAAAATATGCGGTTTTGATTTCTGCTTATATATATATATATATATATATATATATATATATATATATATATATATATATAACGGTGTAGGGTTGTCACTATCTCACTGGGTGGGTCTGTGACAGACCAAATGTAGTATAATTTGGAGAGTGCTCAATATCTGTGATAGATCTATATAATAATAATAATAATATATTAGTTTTTATATATATTTAATAGCATAGATGCTTATCTGCGACCACTGGTTTCATGTCGTCTTATTACGACAATCATCAGGCAGAGAAAAAATATATTGGAAAAATAAAAAAAATCGAAAAATTTAGTCAAAAAAATGTTAGGGTTGTGTACAACTCTTTTTTGTGTCTATGTGTGTGTGTTTGTGTAGATTATATTTGCGTATCATTGTGTGTGGTCGTATAAGTGATTGTTAGTATGTGTGTGTATGATGATACATGCTCCGCGCGGCAAATTTGAGGTTGTCTCATGGATAAATGAGTCGCGATATGTAGCGAAAGTCGTGACAGACAAGGTTTTAACAGAATGATTTTTTTGTATTCGTGTGTACGTACGTGTGTAGTGATGATTTTAACTGTGGAACAAATTATCATCATCATTGCATTACGAAGAAAATAAGCTTTTGATTTGTAAGCATAATAGATGGATCAAAACGTAAGAATGGGTGAAGTGGAAATATCGTGGTGATGAGACATGTTATATTGTAATATACTATGGAGTATTATGCAATATTAGTATTTTATGTTGGAATATGTTTTGTGTTAGATTGCAATAATAATTTGTATTAACTATGTTATATAAATGTTATATTACGAATACGTTATTGTAATCTATGATTGTATGTACGTAAGGAATATGGTGAATGTATTGTCTAATGACAAACAATAATTGTTTGTATTAGCTATGACGTTTTAATGTGATTTTCTTTTGTGCGTAGTGATGATTTTAACTAAGGAGCAAATTATCTTCATCATTGCATTGTTAAGAAAATGAATTTTTTGACGTGTAAGCATGATAGACAAAAATGTATGCTGCGTCTGGAACGTAAGGATAATAGGTGAAGAGGGGATATCGTGGTGTGGAGACATGTTATATTATACTGAAATATATTATAGAGTATTATACAATACAAGCGTTATGTTGGAATAAGTTCTGTGTTGGATTACAATGATAAATTCTTTTAGCTGTGTATATTGTGTTAATGTTATATTACGTATAAGTTATTGTAATTTATGATGGTATTTGCGTAAGGGATTTCTTAAATATACTGTATGAAGACGTATTTCATGAAAGCATAGACTTTCGCAGCATATTGCGAAGCATATATCCAGGAGACAATGTCAAAATTGCCGCGCGGCGCATGTATCATCATACACACACATACTAACAATCACATACCACACACACACACGCGCACACACACCCACAAAAAGAGTTGTACACAACCCTAACATTCTTTTGAATGTATTTTTCTATTTTTTCGATTTCTCCAATATCGTTCTTTTTCTGTCTGATGATTGTCGTAATAAGACGACATGAAATCAGTGGTCGCAGATAAGCGTCCATGCTATTATACATATATATATATATATATATATATATATATATATATATATATATATATATATACTCCCCTACCCCCGTAGGGTCGAGTTCTCTAGCGAAGAAGTAATCGTGTTGCCATTAGCGCCTTTGCAAGTCTCTTCGTATTCGAATTGAGATCTCGGCGGCCGTTGAACGGATGTATGTAAACAATAGGAATTGTGATTCATAACCGTTTAAAATGTACTTCGTAGCTAATATCTCCTCGTAGCTAAATGGTTAGAAGCTTTGGCTTGGCGTTTGAGTCAACCGGGTTTCGATCCCAGCTACGGGAAGATACTGTCTAGCCACACTGATGAGTTCTGATAGAACGAAACAGATCTGTCTGTGGATGACTATATATATATGTATATATATATCGACCTCTCGGCAGGGTTTAGAGTACCCAATTGTATCCTCTGCAGAGGTATAAGAACCTCCAGAAGGGATGTCCTAGGTATAATGATAAGCTGCATCTGGTGGTAAGGCTTCAGTTATGGAGATCTGTGGTGTATGGAGTATGCCTTTATTACCATTACGTACATGTTCATTATGACATTGAATGCTTGTGCTTGTTAGGGTCTCAAATAATTCGTATTTGATAGAAACGTTCGAAAAAAAAAACTCTTATAAAAAAAGTTAATGAAAAATGTAAATATCACAATGAACGTGATTTCCTGACTTCTTGGCATAGAATAACCGTAGATAGGCTGACATATTCTTAAACTCAATCGATCATATACATACATACATATCTATCTATCTATATATATGGCAGTTATATCTGGTTAATGTCCAGAGACTATGAGTTTGGAATATTCATATATAGAACATATAAGAAACTTCATATGATTCCACAGGAGTGCTCGATGTTTGGCTATTAATATATAGATCTATCATGATATATATTTAAAAACTCACATACAGAGCGAATATATTGGTAACGCAAAGGAAGAACCTTCGTTTCTCAACAAAAAACCCCCCTGTATGCCATCTGATGAGGCAGGTAATAACTCGTCAAAATAAATTTATAATGGCTCGGTAAATATTGAGTTTTCTTCCTTTGCGTTACACACACACACACACACATACACACGCACACACACACACATATATATATATATATAAACCTTTATTTGATTATTTGTAATTGTTGTCAACGGGAAGAAAAGATGTTGACATGCAGAAAAAAGTTTAAATAATGCACATTATCAATAGATTAAGCTCCTATATAAGTAAAACGAGCATTAAAAATACAAACTAATAATAAGTACAAGTTTCATGCTCATAGGTGATCTTCAGGAGAGTTTTGGAATATTTCCCCTCACTAAAACACAGAGTATTTATATGTATTCACTCACACCATACCTCATTATCATCTATTAAAACGATATTCAAACAAAGTGATGTTAGTCTGCTGGTAGATGGTACTGCAAGAATTCTATTTCCTGTCGACATTTTTATTCAATAATTCATCTTGTTCAGTAAATACCACTATATATACATTTTCCTCAAAACATAGGTAGTTCAGTCGGCTGGGTCTGTAGAATACACCAATTGCATCTCTGCAGAGGAGTAAGATCTCGTAACAAGTGTCCTGAATATGACAGCTTTAGGGAATGTGGAGTGCCTCTTCATCGCCTTTGCTCTCAGATCCCCTCTGACCCGGAGTGGTAGCACCTGATAGGTCAAATAGAACTGTTCGACATTTAAATTGTGTGCAAACAAAAATTAGTTATGTTGAATTGAATTGTTAGAAATTGAACTCTTTGGCCATTTAACAGTGGGTAAACAAATGACTGTTTAATTGAATTGTTAGCGATACTTTGCAATAAATCATTTAAAAACCCTACCCAAATAATCAAAATCTAAACATAGGAAAACATCTGAGTTTTAGTTGTATGCAGATGTCCTTTTAAAAATCTTTCACTTCATCTCAGATGTACGCCAATTTTCGTCTTTCTTTTCCATATGAATTCAGATAGTTTTGTGCTATTATTGTAATCTGAGTAGAGGTGCGCTTAGCGTTACGGTTATCGTTGAAAAAATGGGAATCGGCTACTCGATTTCAAAACCTGGACGAGGCTGTTTGCGTTTGCCCTGGGAAAAAGCATGAATCTATCTTTTTACCCCAGATTATGGGCAAATACTAGGGTAGACTGGGTTCCCTAACATTGGCTAGGCACCTAGACAAGGTGAAAGTAAAAATCGATATTTCAACCAGTTTTATTCCACTGAAAAATTGCCCCTGCGTCAAATCCTGCCTTTGATGAAGGGGTTCGGTAACACATAAAAAACCTTCATAAGAATAGAATTTTTGCAGCACTAATGTACACTTTATTGAGTTAATCTCGTTTTTACTGCTACCTGGTAAATTATGTTGTTTGTCCGTATGTGTCTCAGGGGTAGTCGCACCTGTCTCAATAGGTTCAGACTTGAATGTCGGGGGTATCATCACTTTCATATTGTGCTATTCTTTTCTTTATTAAGTTAAAAATATTTTCTTTACTTATATAACTTATGTTAAATATTCTATATTGTTTACTATTTGGAGGAAGTATTCATCAACTAGATTGATAAATATATCTTTTTACTCTTGTCTTCACAGCCATGTTAGATGGTAGGTCGAATCATATTATATTTCGTCATCTATTTGCTCTTTTTTCTTGACCGCAATCTTAACGCCACATCATATTCTAATTTTACCTGATTGAAAATGCAGTTGTTATAAGAACCAGCAGACAATCTTCATCACACCGATCTTGGGATCTGTTTAAAAGTAACTGATTGATGACTGGAGGCTTTGTGGATGAATACTGAGTTATTTTTTGACTTTTTTTACGGACGATATATATATATATATATATTAGATTTTGTCGACAATCTACAATACACACATCCTATTATCTATTCAAAAGTAACTGATTGATGGTTAAAAGCTTTGTGGATGTATACTGGAATATTTCGGCTTTCAGTATGGATAAGAATTAGAATTAGCGGACAATCTACCACACACAGATTCTGGGATCTATTTGAAAATAAAGCTGATGTATACTTGGGCATTGCTCGGTTTTCTGTATGAACGATATACTTCATTTCAAAAAAGACGTTCATAAAATTTACTGTCCTTTAATTCGTTTAGACTTCTATTTGAAATCAGTTCTTTGATTTGCTTTCAATCCCTCGATCGTTAAATATTCTCAACGCCTCCAACCTATCGTTTTTGTAAATGTCAATCCCTTTCTTGCCAACTACTTCCTTCAATTCTGATAGCAAGCAAATATCTTCAAATTAACACACTTCAACCCGCCATGACTATTCACAATTACATTGAAATTCTCCTTTTTAATCCACACTATTGTTTTTAACCAGAGTGATTGGCGGCAGTGTTTTATAATTTTTAATTTATTCTTCATTTAAAGTAACGCAGTTATTTGGTCATTGCTATCACTTTGTCATATTATTGCACCAATAGAGAGGTAGAAAGCTTTTATGAAGAACTGTCGAGAAACACAATTTTTCCTTGTTTGTGATGGTCTTGAACCAGTTAATTGATTGTTTGATGTTATTCCATTGATCAATCTAAAGAACTTCTCAGCCTTTACAAGTGTTATCGAGTATATCTTTACTAATTTCTAATAATTAATTCTTTGTGATATTTAATAGCCTACACTCTGGTTTGTTCTGGAATTTTGTTTGCCGTCCTTATAATAACAAAGAACTCCATTTTTACGATACAGTTTGCGTGATTGTCCGACCATATTTTTCGCTTCTAAAAGGATATTCTTTTCTCCGTTATTTGGCGCCTTTTTCAAAAATTATCAAACATCTACATCTACCTGTTTGGTGTATAAATACAGTCTTACTTCACATTTTTCTTGATTTATCAACTGATATAAACATATTTTTCGATTTAGATATATTTTTCCAGACGGATTGTAGTTTGTTCGGGAAATTATTTTTCACATTTCGAAATTCCAACTTGTTTATTAAATTTAACATATCTTTCTCGAAGGCAACTAGTTCTGGTTATTTTTCGCTTGAAGGTGTGTCGCTCTCCTTATTGAGGAAGAGAAATTTGGTTTTAATACATAGCAGTGTGGTACGATGTGAATGCACAAAATGATCTGTCTTCCGGTGAGCAGGAATATTTAAAAATCGCCGGAAGATTACCGAGAGGCATGAAACATGTACTTACGATTAATTTGTATTTTTAAATATCCGTTTTTACCAATATATACTAGTATAGTACCCTATAGAAATGACAGGGTTATTCATGTATTGGTCGGGACTTTTGCATAAAGTCAAAATATTTGTAAACTCTTTCTCAGATTAAAGTTTACTCCTCTGACTGTCTAGGGTCTGAATGTATGAATCTACCTACCAGGGATAGAATGTGACGCAAGGTCAACTTTTAAGCGGAGTAAAACTGGTTTGAATTCAAAGTTTTTTTTTCTCCTAGTCTGGTGGCCTAACCAAGGCTAAAGAATCCATTTTACCCAACTATTTAACCATCAGTGGGGTAGGGTGGGTGAGAACAGATAGATGTAGACTTTTTTCGAGAGCATTAGTGTTAAGTGAAACGCAAACAGCTTCACCCAGGTTTTGATCTCTGATCGTCCGATTCCCATTTCCTACGAGGATAACCCTTACGCTATGTCCCTCCCCCGATCAGATTGTAATAGCTGTGCGATTTGTGAAAAGTGTTAGGCACAAAAACATCCACAATGATACGGAAAAAACATTAAGAGTGTCTTCCGGATAAATTGTTGATGTTTTATGAGCACGTAAAAGAAGTTTTAGTCGATTAAAATATGGTCTTTATGAAAAGCCTGTAACGTTTTTCATTGGAACCCGATGTCACTTATGCTCTCCTTTGGAAGAGGACACGTCAGCACAGTTATTCACTACTGATGTTGATGAAAGAAGGGTTTAACAGGTGAAATAAACGAAATGACTGCGCAGCAATGAAAACGGATATTACTCTGATATTATGAAGAATATTTCGTTTGCTTTTTGTCGTAAACATAACTTTATTTAAGAGCACAAATATCGAATGTTTCTCTTACACTCATATAAGTTGACAATGATTGGTTGGAACGATTTCTATCAGGGTTTTTTTTGTAATTATTCGTTTGGTGATAAAATGTATTTTTTGTGTGTTAATATACCAATTTGATTTTTAAACAAAATGGAATTTCCAAAAGAGGAACGAATATATGATTAAATAAATAAATAAATAAATAAATAAATAAATAAGAATAGAAACTTTTTTATCAATTTTTTAAAGGAAGGGTTGATTTATATTTCATGAAAATATTCTAATAAAATGATCAAATAACCTTATGGTTTTTGCATCTTTTTATAATAATTTCTACATCTAGGAAGCAAGCAGTATCAACTTTCTGACAGAATAAGAAAATGTATAAAGTAAAAACTCAACTAATGATACAATAGAAGAGTATTGGAAATTTAAAAAAAAGTACAAATCATTTTTTACAACAGAAATGAATTAGAAATAAACAAAAAAAAAGGATTGTCAATGTTCAAGAATTAATCCAAGTGTTACAGACAGAATGAGACGATAACTGATTTTGACTCATATCTTCTTTCATCTTTAATTTTATTTGTTTTTATCGTATTTCACACGAGATGTCAATCTGCAGTAACGAGGAACACTGCGGACCGGAAATAATGAAGGGTGAATTCTCGAGGCTAAACGATCTCTCTCTCTCTCTCTCTCCCCCCTCGCTCTCTCTCTCCCCCCTCGCTCTCTCCCCCCCCTCTCTCTCTCTTAACGAATGGAACGTGCCATATCGGCGTAATCAAATCTACAACAACAAGTATTTCTTTAAACTGGACTCTTGACATTCTCTTTTCTTAGGGGCTGTTGTAGAAGTGGACAGCGAAAATTTCAGGTCACTTGTGACGATGGGGTCGTATTGGGGGGATCAGTAATTTCCTTTATCAGAAAACTGCGTATTACCACAATTGGAGCAATCCAGGGAAAGGAGTAACGCCCTTCCCTACACCTCTACCTCGGTGTAGTTGCTATTGAAAAGGGAGCCTTCTGGTCGTCCTCGACTACGATCGCCAACTTTACTTTATTCCTCCCATTCGAGATCGACTCGAAGGCTCCCTTTTCAATAGTTTCTACACCGAGGTGTAAGAGAAGGCGCTACTCCTTTCTCTGGATTGACCATTTTCTTGAGTCTTAGGTATGACTCGATCTGGGATTGAACCCTGGTCTCCCGGATCATTGGCGAACACGCTAACAATTTTGTCAATTTCGTAGAAATATACAACTTTTCTGGACTTCATCAAGAATACAAAAGAATAATTTTGATTTCCTTAAACCAACCACGATCTAAATCTTAGAATGTCCCCAGCTTTGCTTAGTCTGATATACAGACAGTTTACTTACAGTGGTCACTTATTTAAGTACTGAACAGGCTAATTGATGCTTAACTTATTTTCAGGGTGATTTGACTGTAAGTCAATGCGATCCAAGTATTAACCTCTTACCTGGCGTAGACAAGTACTTCAACTTGTGTTTAATAAAACCTATATGCCTAGACACACATTTAATAAGTCACCAGTTGCATAAATAGCTAGGTATAAAATACTCATTATTATAGAAATACTGAAAAAAATATTGATGCCTTATGAATAGGTTGTCAGCTCATGAATCAAGATGAGGCTTGTAGAAAAACTCAGGCCCACTTGACAGAAAATAGGTTTAATGATAATACAGTGAAAATATATGCAGGAAAAAAGAAAAATGAAGAGATTGTGGTAATAATAGAAATTTTCGATAACAAAGGATTAAAATGAGTACCTGCTTGCTTGATTTTTTTTACCCGAGGAAAAAAATGAATTGAACAGAAAAGTAATCTCTCCCTCTCTCTCTCTCTCTCTCTCTCTCTCTCTCTCTCTCTCTCTCTCTCTCGCTCATATTCTCTCTGTTTCTTTCATACTTTCTTTTCTATTTTTTGTTGTGTAAGCCGAAAGACACTTGAAATATAAAAGTGGGAGCTGCTTTTTGCTTAACGTTTGTATCGCTTACTACTTGCCATCAGGTCCCAGCAGAAATGAATTGCATTTGGGAGAGCAAACAAAAAGATGACATTAACGAGTTGAATCGGTCAAGCCTCGGTCCTACGTTTTCTGATTAATTTTATCAGAAGATTTCGCACGGCCGGACATCCGTCACTTTTAATCCATTCACCGACTGCAATTTCCGTCAAAAATATACTCAATCAACCCTTCGATAGAAGAGAAAGACAAAGTAAATTAAAGTCATATTCCTTTGAATTTCTATCCATCTTATAAAACTCTTCAACCGATTGCGATCGCTGACCACTCGATGAACTGACCAAAACTTCGATAAGCAAACCTTAGTATTTCACCTCAATCTCTTTTTCTACATGTTTTAATATCTGCGTATATATATATATATATATATATACATATATATATATATATGTGTGTGTGTGTCTGTGTGTGCGTGTGCGCAGAAAATGTAAAACGAAAGAAAAATGTATGTTTGATGGTTTGTTTATTTACCAACGCGTTTCGACTTCAATTTTTTGTCTGAATACAAAAATATTTTATTAAAATTATTTTTGTAGGAGAAATAATTATGATAGATAAATTTTGATTAAATTGCAAGTTTTCATCTGGGCTTGTAGATGTTGCTAAGTGAAAAAACGGAGTAATACTGGCTGATATGTTTAAATTACGTCATGTCATGCGATGGAATCTTATTGAAAAGTAAATGGTGTTTTGTGGTTTAAGAAACAGAGTTGTGATATTTTATTGCTTTAAATGTTTAGAGAAAGGAAGGATAATCTTTAGTGAGAATTTTGAATTCTTTTAGTATCATTTTCCCCATAGACAGTGATATTTCGAAAAAAAATTGTCGTCGTGCTATTGTGTTGTGGTATGCTAGGAAATATACTTCTATTATTCTTCATTTATTTTTGTCATTAATGAAAGCAAATATAGCAGAGTTTTGAAAATCTAGCCACTCTTTCGATTTTCAGAAATCTGCCATATTTGCTTTCATTCCACATATTCATCACACAATTCAACATACAGTTTCTCAACTCAAAAAAATCAAGGATAGGCCGTTCTTTCCTTGACTTCGTGGAGTGCTTTAAAGGTATCCTGGAATGGTATTACCTGTTAGAGTTCCATATATGAGTAAAATAGATCTGCCTTAAAATTATTCGTATTCTATAGAACCGTGTGCAAAAAATAAAACACTTAAAAGAAATCATCATCATCATCATGTCGCGCTGGTAGCACGGATATCCCTGACCCTCTCTCGCCACTCCCCCCTATCGTTCATCGCCCTCGGCAGGTCTTCAGGACAACATCCCGTATCCTCACATAGCTGCTGAATGTATGTTCGTGCTGGTCGTCCTGCTTTTGCACGGCCATGTGTGGGGGTCCATAAGAGTACATCTCTTATGAGTTCGTCCCTGCTTCTCCAGCAGTGTCCTGCATGTCTGGTTCGTCTAACTTGAATAGTTTTCGTGATAGGAGGCAGGTGGCCGTACAGTTGGTGTCTTGTGGGGTGTTGCCGCCTGGACTTGTTCAAGATTGCACGCAGCATTCTTGTGTAATTGCCGTCTAGCTTCTTCTCCAGCCGTTTTGTTAGCGTCCATGTAGTGCATCCATATAGCAGTATCGATGTGACCGCTGCCTGGAAGAAACTGCGTTTCATTTTATCGGTTAGGTCTGATTTCCATATAATCGATAGCCTATTGATAGCTGTTCATGCCTTCGTTAACCTCGTTTCGATGTCCTTTTCGGTTGATTCGACACTGCTTCCCAGGTAAGTGAATTTGTCCACTAGTTTAAGAGGGGTTCCTTCTAGAGTGGAGATGTCCCCCGTTTGATTATAGCACATATATTCCATTTTGTGTGCATTAACACAGAGGCCTATGCCTGCGGCTGCTTGTTCCAAACTATGCAGTAGTGTTTCGGTTTGGTCGGGTGTATTTGCCAGTATCTCTATGTCATCGGCGTAGTCGGCGTCGGTAATTGTTTTTGCGGGGTACCTTCTGCTTCTTTTCTTCGTCAGCTCGAAGCCATTCTCTCTGATTTTGTCAATCGATGTTTTAACTACGTGGTTTAGACAAATGATAAAGAGGTACGGAGCCAGCGTGTCCCCTTGTAGTACTCCTGCTACAATGTCGAAGTATTCTGTGTCTCCATCTGGTGATCGTACTTTTACTTTGGTGTTTCTATAGAGAATCTTTATTGCTGCTACGGTTTCTTTAGGTATGCCATACGCTAGTAGGATTTGTTCCATCTTTCCTCTGTGTCCATTCACAGAGGAAAGATGGAACAAATCCTCTAAAGAAATAGCTACACATAAAATGTAAATATGAACGTGCGATGAATGTGATATCCTAACCTCTAGGCGTAAAATAACCCTAGACGGGTTGACATGCTGTTAAAATCAATCAATCAATCAACCAATCAAAAGAGATGGATTAACACCTTCCCCAAGGGCATTAGCGTGAAGTCAAACGCAAACAGCTTCGTTCAGAATGTTAACTTAATTAGCCATGTCCATTTCTCAAGACAATAACCGTAACGCTATTGGTCCGGAACTTTTTAGCTTAAAACTGACCAGGAAGGCCAATTTTATCCAGAAAGGAAATAAAACTGCCGTCTGCAAAAGCGCCCGTTCCTCTTTCGCTTGCGGGACTTTTTCGAAGAAGATACTTAAGACAGGACCCATTTGTACAAAATGCAAATAAGATTGTCATTTACTAGAGCAACCCCCTTAGAAAGATTGGAACTTTTTGGTAGAAGATTAATACAGAAATTATTCTCACAGAAGGCGAATAACGTGATTTCTTTGACAAAATGTGATTTAGCATATATATATTTTTTTATCTTGAGCATTTTAGGGGAAATAATTGGTCAATTTCTTCAGAGAATCAACGTTATTTATCATTTTCGATGCATTAAAAATTTTGCCATATACCTACAATGAACATGAACTCAATCTTACAAAAAGTACAAAAGCAAGTATTTACACACACCTTGGACAAATACTTTGTGTTTTCACTTTTAGCAATTATTACAGCTTTTATTATCTTAGGATGAGTTGTATTCATTTATTTGTTAAATCTTCTTAAGGTTCATTTTATCACATTTTTCATAATCGTATTCTTACCATTATTGAAAACTTATGGGTTTTCTCTCATTTGCAACTTTCTTTTATTTCTTCCACAGAGATTCTATCATGTTGATATCCGGAGACTGAGATAATCTTTCGATTTTGCTATCCTCGAACCATTTTTGAATTCTTTGAAGACTCCAGTTCTCATTTGATCATCATTCTGATTTGAATTTAAGCGATTGACTGCTTAGGAACAGTCGGTAGTACAAGTGAGCCGTGGTCTCTTACCGTACATTGTTTATAAAGTTCGTCACACAGACGTGTTCACTTGGTGCTATAGTAGTGAATCTTGGTGTGTTGCTTTCTGATGTGAAAAAAATACTTTAGTCTGGCAACCATAGATCTGTCTCCTCATTACATTAAGAGGAAAAAGGTTTGGAGTATACCGTGTTGTATGAAGCATGGACAAGACAAAACGGCAATTTTATAAACCTATCCACGGCGTCTGTTTGTATTTACCCAGCCCTTTCATAACTAGCAGGATGCGACACAAGATCAATTATACTGTATGGAGGACCCCCTAAGAGCAATGGATAACAGGGGTGGATGGAGAGAGAGAGAGAGAGAGAGAGAGAGAGAGAGAGAGAGAGAGAGAGAGAATCGGTGCTATCAGCATGTCTTGATGATGATGTTATATATATATAGAGAGAGAGAGACAGAGAGACAGAGAGAGTCAAGGAAATCGGTGCTATTAGCACGTCTTGATGATGATGATGTTATATAACAGAAATATCTTCTGATTTACAAATACATTTCAAACTCACTCACTATCAAAAAGAATAAATCCAACGAGCATACATTTCAGTTAAAAAAAGATAGCCTTAACTGGAATGATGGCTTATAACAAAATAAAACATGTTGCAGCGCAGTAGGCTCCGTCCATCCATTCGGTTTAAATGAAAAATAAACTCACAATTAAAAAGTCCTTTTTCAGCCAAACATAAACTTTGCCTCAAAGTTTTTCGGACCCGATTTCGATCCCAAATATGTCAATAAAATAGTCAACCAAAGGTTACGAAAAGGCAATCGACACTGATCTTGTCGAAAATTTGACGCCTGACGATTCTCTCCGATACCAGTCCCAGTGTCGATTGCTACCAGGGGTCTTTGATCTTGTGGTGGATATGCCCTAAACTTGGTTGTGTGCGGTGTGGTGATGCGGTGTGGGTTAGTAAGGTGTCAGTGATCTTTGATCTTGTCGAAAATTTGACGCCTGACGATTCTCTCCGGTACCAGTCCCAAAGATCACTGACACCTTACTAACCCACACCGCATCATCACACCGCACACAACCAAGTTTAGGGCATATCCACCACAAGATCAAAGACCCCTGGTAGCCTTCCAACCCACACTGCATCACGTGCCGCATACAACTAAGTCCCAGGCATTCCCACCACAAGATCAAGCACCCCCTGACAGCCTACCAACCCACACCATATCACAATGCCGCCCACAACCAAACCAGCTGGCAAGGACAGACTTACACCTGTTCACATCCCGACCCTTATCTGGCGGAATAAGAAAATCTGTATCTTTTCTAATCAACCAACTTTATTTATCTAAAATAAACGAAATTAAATACAATCTTCTCGTCAGTTGTCTCTTGCAGCCATACGCTTGTCTATAACAATGACAGCTTTTTAAAATTCAGAGTTTTTTTCTAGCCTGGCTGCAGTACCAAGACTGAAAAGCCCAGTCCACTATATCATTTAAGGAGAGAAGAGATTGATTCATGTCTTTCACAAGGGCATTAACGCGAAATGGCTTTGATCTTTGTTTGAACTTGAGTAACTGTGTCCATTTGCTAAGATGATAACCGCTACGTACGCACTTTCGTAGGCTTTGTGTCGGCATGTATGTAAAATTAGCAGCAAGGTTAAAGATGGTAAACTGAATATCTTTTCGCCCACATTTTGGTATTAGCTATTTAAGAGAGAGAGAGAGAGAGAGAGAGAGAGAGAGAGAGAGAGAGAGAGAGAAATACTCTTGTACTTGGGTAAGTCAAACGAGCTCTGTTCTCTCACGGGATCGTGTACACGTAATCTCCTAAAAATACACTTCCAATCCAAGGAAATAATTATTTTCTTTCTTCCCACAGTGATAACTGCGAGGAAAAATTGTGAATTGTAGCTGAAAATTTGCTCTATCCAACTAATTATCAATTATTTCATATTATTGCTTAAAGTTATGCCTTAACGAGATGACATTATTTTTTTTTAATTATTTGACGAGTTGCTTATGTAGAGATGAAATATCCTCTGCGTCTTTAAAACATTCTAAAGTGTGAAGCGCCCTGTCGGCTGGGGTTGTAGAATACGCCAACTGCACCCCTGCAGAGGAGTAAGACTCCACCATTGGGGCCGCCTGTTGGCCGAGGGCGGCGACCCGTAAAGCGCTAGGACAGGACCCTGGTGGTTGAGCAGTCATTGATCCGGCAACAGAGTGGTCAATGGCTTGCAACACACTACTTTGGCCCTTACTTGGTCTGACGGGCGGTCGGATTGGGCCCGATCCGATCAATCGGCTGGTCTTGCCATGCCCTAGCACCTGTATGTTTTTTCTCCCGAATGTAATATTCAATCTGCATCTGCGGAACAATTCCCAACCCTTTTATTTTATAGGTGCTAGAAGGCGGGGGCTGAGGGTCAATTGTGTTGAGAGTAGAGTTTTGACCACTGTTAAATTTCGAGGCACTAAAACCAGAAATTAGCAGAGACTCGGAATTTCGCTCTTGATACGAGTATACTGGTAATGTATCCCCGTCTCAGCCAGGGCGAATGTGTTTCCTCCTTGGCTTATTCCCAACACAAGTTGGACTCTGTGGTGGTTGGTGGAGCATAGGACCAATTAAAAACATACACCAATCATGGCTTCTTCTTTCAAAAAATCCAAAAGATATTTATCCGACTCCGACTCAGAAACAGAAAGTGACTTTCCCAGATTTATCATTATTGAATCATTACAAGATACAAAATTAGATCAACTGTCACCTTTTTTGATCGAAAAAATAATATCCAGTAGATCCAACCTGAAAACTGTAAAGAAACTCCGAACTGGAAACCTGCTTGTAGAAGTGGAAAGCAAAAAGCACGATCAAAACCTATTGAAAATGGAGAAATTTCATAATCTCAAATGTCTTGCCTATCCACACGCCAAATTAAATACCTCCAAAGGCGTTGTGAGAAGTAAGAAACTGTCACTAGCAATATCGGAAGAGATTGAAACGGCTTTCAAAAAACAAGGAATAAAAGAATACAGAGGGGTCACTATTCGCCGAAATGATGAAACAATACAGACCCATACATACATTCTGACTTTTGAGAAACCATCAATACCAAAAGAAATCAGAATTGGCTACACAATAGAAAGGGTAGAGCAGTATATACCAACTCCCCTGCGATGTTTCAAGTGTCAAAAATTTAGACACCACAAAGAAATATGTAGAGGACGCCAAGTATGTTGCAAATGTGGCAAACGTGACCCAGATCATATGGAAAATGAATGCAAGAGCATAAAATGCGCAAACTGTCATGAGGAACACCCTGCCTTTTCCAGAAGTTGTGCCATTTATAAGAAAGAAAAAGAGATAATGTTTATCAAGCACACAAAAATATACCTTTTCCTGAAGCAAGGGAAATTGTTGAAAGCTATATGGGAACCAAAACATATGCTAATGTAGCACAAAAAGTAAATCAACCACCCCAGGATAGCACATCAATTGATAAATACCAAAAACTAATAGAAAAATTGATAAATTTAAAAGCTAACAAATGGTTAACATTTCAAGAAAACCTTAAAAGAATGCATTCAACTGAAATGAAACAAAGAGAGCCTTGTTTGAAATCAAAAGTAAATACTAATACTAACACAGAAGAAAACCCTAAAACCACTGAACAAACTAAAGAAAAGCGACAAAGGTCACCGGTACGACCTCCAGACATTAACAAAGATATAAATGAAAATAAAACGAAAGATATTACCATTAAAAAACAAAACCCAATTAAAAGAATTACTCAAACAGAGCCCACCCCAGTAATCACATCAAACAAATTTGAAGAGATCGAAGAAATGGACATTGAAAATAAAACTCCAGCCAACAAATCTCAACCAAAAAAGTCTCAAAAATCTAAACTAAATAAATGAAATAATCCAATGGAACATCAGAGGAGCAAGGGTCAACTACTGTGAATTGTTACTACTTATCACAAAATACTGCCCAGCAATCATATGCCTCCAAGAAACTCAGCTAAAAAACAACACCTCCATCAACATGAAAAACTATTATTCATGTGACGTTCCCCTTCGGCCCCGACGTTACATCAACTTCTTCGAACCCTTTCACTTTACGGCCGGTGATCAACTAGTGGTTCCGATAGGGGTATCGCACATTTCCTTACGGCTACAAGAAATACAATCGAGGGAGCGGGAGGAAAAAGAACAAACGAACAAAACGAACAATATGCCTGGGGTTAATTCAAGCGCAAGAAGGGAGTCATGCAACACTGCATTTCCTGTGTACATATGTAAACTAACGCTAGCGTGGATTCTAGCCAAAATTCTACAACGCTACTAGGAATGCCAACCTATCCTGACCGGTCTTCCTCACTGTGGCTGGACCCTATCTCATGCCGACTGGTCTCTCTGCTTTCCCGTGTCGACTGCCTCTCGCGTCACCCTTCGCCAACTGCCTACTTCTCAGTCCCTTTTTGTCTCACTCTCTGACTGGCGTCCCCTTACCACTTCCGGTCACGCCGAGATCTCAAGTCCAAAACCCTTTGTCTGGTTTCGCGCCAAAACAGACAAAGGAATCGTCTGCTTGGCGGACCACCTACATAGTGTTACATTCATACAACTATATTAAACAGTACACTGATAGACCTTGTGGCGAATCATCTATAATCATTAACAACAACATCCCTCACAGCGAAAATACTCTAAATACAAACATGCAAGCAGTCGCTACATCAGCAACCCTCCACAAAACAATAACAATGTGTTCAGTATATATTGACCGTAAATTCTCCTTCATTCCATACATCAAATACTTGAGAACAAAATGCAACAAAACCATATAATTACTTAGAACTATAGTACACACAAACTGGGGAGGAAGCAAAGAAACATTATTAAAATTATATCACTCATTAATCAGATCAAGACTCGGTTATGGCTGCTTTATATATGGGGCATCCAGAAATACATACTTGAAAGAACTGAACACTATACACCACCAAGGACTTAGACTAGCCCTTGGAGCATATAGCACTTCTCCTGTTGAAAGCCTATATACAGATGCAGATGAACTATCTCTTACACTAAGACGTGAAAAACTGGCTCTCCAATACTCTACAAAGCTGAAATCTTGCCCATCCAACCCAGCTTATGACTGTACCTTCAACCCGAAATACAAGCAACATTTTGAAAGAAAAGAAAAAGCAATAAAACCTTTTGGCCTTCGGAAGAAGTTGACCCTACAAGAATAAGAAATACCACTAAATAATATACATGAAATTACTTTTCCACAAATACCACCCTGGATCATTAAAACTCCCAAAGTGATTCTCGAACTGAATGAACATTCCAAAACTAAACCCCACCCCAGCACTTATCAAGAGAAATTTCACAATATTCTCCAGCATCACTCCGACCACCTCTATGTCTTTACGGATAGATACAAGGACAATAGTAAGGCAGCGTGCGCGGCTGTTTTGAACAAAGCAGTTCTTAAGAAAGCTCTTCCAATGGAAAGCTCCATCTTTACAGCTGAAGCCCGTGCAATAGACCTAGCTCTCAACATCATCACAAGAAATTTATAATATTTTCAGACTCACTCTCTTTCTTGCTATCATTAAGAAATAAAAAATTTCAGAACCCTCTTATCATTGAACTGTTGAGTAGATTAGACTCAATGTCAAATAGAAAAGAAATAATTATATGCTGGACCCCAAGCTACATTGGAGTGAGAGGGAATGAAAGAGCTGACTCGGCAGCCAAATCGGCCTTAGATCTGACGCCTGATAAATCCAGGATCCCACATACTGACCTGAAACCAACAATTAATAAATTCCTTCACACAAAATGGCAACAACAATGGAGCAATAACATCCACAATAAACTCTTCCATATTCATCCCACCTTGGGAGAGTGGAGACAGCATCGAGAAAATCAAGAAGAGAACAAGTTGTTATATCCCGATTGCGAATTGGTCATACAAGGCTTACTCACTCTTTCATTTTGCAACAGGAACCACAATCACAGTGTTTGACCTGCCAGACAACTTGCACGGTTAAACACATTATTATTGAATGCAGAGCTTTCGCTGTTATCAGAAAGCGATTTTTCAAAATAAATAGCTTAACTGATCTGTTCGAGAATGTCAAAATTGATGACATTCTCTCCTTCTTGAGAGAGACAGAGTTGTACCAAAAATATGACAACTTAAAACTGGTTAATCTTGTGCAAACAAATGAAATCCTGCTAATAGAAAATTTTAAGTATTCACTTAAGTATTCGTTTTGAAATCTTTGATTGAATATGTATGTATATATAGACAGAATTTGGCGTTAAATGACCTGCAAGGGTTGATATGCCATAAAAACCAACCAACCAACCAACCAACCAACCAACTAAAGTGTGAAACAGACAACTATCAGCGTCTACAGTCATGGCGTACCGACTTTTATGGCCGAAAAATCCCTTCAGATAACTTTTTAACATATAAATGTATATATATAAAGAAAACAATACTGATACAGCCCATCTGACAAAGATAATTTACAAGGATCTAAAATAAATGTCCTGAACCTTAACCGGAGTAGCAGTAAAATATTCTCTATTTTCTTTTTTCTCTGTTTGCATTAATATATTTTTGCTTTCGAATTTATTTTCAGATGTTTTTTTTCTTTCATGTTAACTTCTGTAATAACAACATCCATAGTTACAACGTCTATTTTTTCTTTGTTTGTCATTCTCAAAGTGGGCGATAAGAAAGCAAAAGTCGGTTCGGATAGCGTAGTACCATTAGATCCAAGTGAATGTTTTTTTAATTGTTTTTTAGCAAAAATCTATATGAGAAAACCTTAGTCACAAATAATTAAGTGATATTTATACTTTTTACAAAGAATAAAATTAATAAGTCGCATATGACTAAAATTCTCATTATACATAAACATACACACACATACAGAGAGAGAGAGAGAGAGAGAAAGAGAGAGAGAGAGAGAGAGAGAGATCTAAGTTAGAATAACGTAGACACAGATTCAACAGCGCTTGGTGACTGTCAGTTTCTCGCTAGGTCTGTTGATCGCATCAGCGAGAAACAGTCACCAAGTACCGTCGAATATGTGTCTACGCTATACTAACCTAGATCTATATATGCTCCATCACGATATGGAATCCTTTTTATCTACAAACACAACAAACTACACTATGAGTTCTCTGGCGAAGAAGTAATCGTGTTACCATTAGCGTTTATTGCAAGCCTCTTCGTATATGAATTGAGGTCTCGGCAGCCGTTGAACGGATGTATGTAAACAATTGTAATTGTGATTCATAACTGTTTAAAATTTACTTCGCAGCTAATCGCTCCTTGTGGCTGAATGGTTAGAGGCTTTGGCTTGGCGTTTGAGTCAACCGGGTTTCGATCCCAGCTACGGGAAGCTACTGTCTAGCCACACTGATGAGTTCTGATAGAACGAAACAGATCTGTCTGTGGATGACTATATATATATATATAAGTACATGTCCGAAAATGACCGATGAAAGCATTTTTTGCCTGTTGATTACATTAATGTGTTGACGGCCTTGGATTCTTTTTTTCATGCACCCTTGTCGTCAACTACAGATCTGTGTATGTTGCTCGGCAGGAGTGATAAGATTAGGGAGAAGGAAATAATTTACCCACTTATCCCTAGCTTGACTGGCTTGAAGTTTAACATGTGAGTTTGAACGAAGCAACTTCAAGCCTTGAATGAGCATGAGGCTACCCGCAAGAAGGGTAAAAAGAAGCAGGAAAGTACCAAGTACTCCCTGTTTCTCGAGTGATGTTGAATGATTCTGAAAATACTGGAAAATTCGACTACCCTGACCAAGACCATAAAACTCGGTCCCGTTCTTCGGCGAACAGAAGTCCCAGCAACTGGTACTTACGCTACGCATAGAAGTTATTTCCTGCCCCTTCTATTTCGTCACGTGAGTGTATCAACGATCTCGACAGTCAAGGCTGAAACCAGCCCAGAGAAGGCGAAGTGCGATGAAACGTTTCATTTCAGGGCAGTGGGAGGGACTGCCCAGAATGGGGAGTAAGTGAGTTGGTAGTGACCAGAGAGAGTTGAAGATGGAAGCCGTTTCTTAGCAGCGACTAGACATAGCAAAGTGGCAAGGTGGAGTTTGCGCTACACGACAAGTGGGAATCAGAGAAGAGCAAGAAAAAGATCCCTTGGTGTCACCTCACCCCGTCCAAGAGCAAATTCATTCCTTCGAATCCCGTAATGTTTTTTTCTTTTTCTTTGTTCTTGTGACACAATTTAAGAATTTTTTTCCCTCTAGATTGTTCAAAATATATTTTTCGACCAATTAGAATCATCGATAATCACCAACTTTTTAAAGTCTATTTTAAGCCGACCTCAATCTTATGAATAATCGAAGAAATAAATATTTCTTTTGTTGGTTTGATTTGGTTTTATGGCATATCAACCTTTGTAGGTTATTTAATGCTTAATCCATTTTTATACATATAAACAGTTCTATTTCAAACAACTTAGTTTAACATAAGTACACAGTTTAAATATGAAAACAGTTCTATTTCAAACAATTAAGTTTAGCATAAGTACACTGTTTAGTTCTATTTAACCCATAGATAGGACCCTATCAGTTGCTATCAATCTGAGCCAGAGTGGACAAAGGAGCGATAGCAGTAAAGAGGTACTCCGGATTCCCCAAAGCTCTTGTATTACTGGAACCTCAACATCAGATTGTTTTGTCTCATATGCAGGACACTAGTTGGGGGGGGGGTCTTGCCAGTCGGTGTATTCTACAGCTCCAGCTGACTTGGCCATCTTTAGCTATATCTGCTCAATTACCTTTCGGTTCATGCCTTTTGAGTTTAAATCTACATTCTTTTCTTTTAAGAATGCATTTAATTTCATCACCGTTTAATTATCTTAAATTAGACGAATATGTTATTATTTATGGAAATTTATTGATACTGCTATTACAGCCTTCGCTTGCTGATGATGGAAATTTCAGTGGCAGCCTTATTCATGCTGACGCATAAATATATTTTCCCGCTAAATAGCGACACACTCATACAAAGATTTTTTTACAAATACAAAATATATTCCTTTAGATTTAGGTTAACAATAACTGTTATATTTTATGCATGAATCTTCTCTTTCTCTCTTGAAATATTTACTCTCTGACTAATATTATCTTTTCTTACTAGAAAAGACTTAGTAACTTCTGTTTTTCAACAAACTTTTCCCTTAATTTAAAGAAATAATTTTTATTTATTTATAGACTGGTGTTTTATTCATTCATTTCACACCTCTGTGCGATATAAATATATACCTTAAGTAATGTCCAAAATCTGATAGAATCGATTGAATTATATTTTCACTACTCAAAAATACAAAAATGATACCAATCAATGCATGTTAGTACGTATAGTTTTATACAAAAAGGTAGGAATCAACTCAGTTACTAATTAGGCTTTCCTTAAGACAGACGTGTCCACGGACTACACGACACTTGTAATTTATGTGATGTAATGAGCTAATTTGAATATAATGGATATGACCATAAGGATGACATGTACGGAGAACCGAGAGGACAACGGAGTTGACGATTGACATGCTGGAGGTCAAAGGTCACTCGCATTTGAAAATGGTAGGAAGATTGAAAGGCCGAACTTAGATTGGTTAATAGGTGATCACGTGGTGAAAAAAAATAACAGTAATCTAGTATTTAAGTTCCTTTTGAGTTTTATGCAGTGGCCGTCAAACCACAGAAATAGATGAACGTAATTTGAAAGCTTTAACAGAAATGAAGAAGAAAAATCTAAAGAGTTTTTCCTCTTTAAAATGAACGTAAAAAGCAAACCAAACAGTTAAGGCCGGCCTTTTCTAATGAAACCAATATGGAATAAATAAAAATGTAAGCATAAATCTCGAACATAAAAAATATTTCTCTTCAAAACTAGTCAGAAAATTTTCACAGAAGACTTCATAAAACATTCACTATATAAAAGATAGAATTGGTAAATCGTTTTTTGTGGATTATCTATAACACCAATATTGCAATATTTTCATAACGGGAGGCACAATCCGGAAGTTCTGGATGCCTTCGCTAAAGCCGTGAATTTGATGAACCAAACTGGACAGTGAGACACTGAGCTCGCCTGATACTTTCCAAGTACTACTTTTCGGATTTGCTTTTATTGCTTGAAGCGTGGCCTCGAAATCCACGGTTTTAGGCTTACTTCACCTTGCCTGAACGTCAAGATTCTTGCAACCCAATTTAGATTTCTTTAACCACTAAGTTACTGTACTGTGTTTAACTTCGGCTTCACCTTTCATACAAGAAATGTTTTTGGTCGCTTCTGTGGTGTTATGGCCCAGTTCAAACTTGTAAAAGCGCACCAACTACCATGATGTTAACAACAACAATAGCGGGTACTTCACATGACTTTAACTGCTTTGGTTACGTTATATACGTACGACAAAGTAGCACGGACCAAAAAATAGCCAAACTTTTGACCCACCCAAGAAATAACAATTAACAGTAGGTTCAGTGCAAATTTTTAATTAACAAAAGACTGGAGAAAAAACTAGATAGGAACTACACGTAAATGCTACGAGGTATTTTGAACAAATCCTGGAAGTAGCACCACACGAAACAACAGCAGTACGGCCACTTACCTTCCATCTCAAAAATCATCTAAATAAGACAAATAAGATATGTGAGACACAGCACCCCACAACAACACATAGCACTAATACCCTTGGGAAAGGTATGAATCCAGTTATTCTCCCTCCAGCTATGGGTAAATAGTAGGACAGACTAGGTTCTTCAGCCTTGGTTAGGCAACTAGTCTAGGAGAAGGAAAACTCTGAATTCAAACCTGTTAAACTCCGCTTAAAAATTGACCTTGTGTCATATCCTGCCCGAGCGGAGGGGTTGGTAAGTAGGATAAGATAAATATCTTTTTGTAGTTTTCAAAATGTGTAGGCGAAGGAGAGGCGCTAAAGATTATCATTGACCGATATTTTTCTATCAGATCGACCATTGAAAAATTTCTGATGCAAACAACTTTACGTTTTCGGATAATTTCATAAATAATCCAGATTTTAGTTGTCTAAATGATAAGAAGTGATTAAAATTCTCTAATAAGACCTTCCTGGTCATTTTTGGGAAGTGTAAACAAATTTGTTTCCTTTTTGATAATCTAGACATTTTTTCGCCTGAACCCGACTGGTTTTCAACGTTTTATTTGTCTAATACCTTAGATTTTTATTTGTCTAATACCTTAGATTTTCTCAAAAGTATGACTCTACCTCTTTCACTTGGTCTGCTTGTTTTCAATTGATTAATTCCACCTCCAAGCTCTAGTGTCATATCACTTCCTTACCCTTTTGTCATTTACACCAAAAACTCCACCTTCTTTTTTTTTCTTGGTGAAGTTAAAAGTCATTCATTTAACAAAATTTCCACAAAACTTACAGTGAAAATCATAGTCTTTCCTTTTCTGCTATCATGCACTTGGATATTTCTGTCCATCTTAATTATTTACTGTTATTATTTTCCTCTCAAGTTTCTACTAAACATGCAGTAGAAATCAAAAAGTCTTTCCTTTTCTTCTGTTATCATATACGTGGATATTTCTGTCCTCTTTTTAAATCTAATATTATTATTTTCTTCTCAAGGTTCTTCTAAACATGTAATAGAAATCAAAAAGTCTTTTACGCAAGCTCACAACACTCCTAACAATTTTATCCATTAGTTCAACGGTTTGCAACATCCTTTGCAATTTACTTCATTAAGTCAACATTTTTCATTGTTTATTCTTCCTATACTGTTTTCATTTCGTAGCGAGTTTTTATTTCACTTCGGCAAGTTTTAATTTTTCTTTTTTAGATGCTGATTCCATTTCTAATTCCGTTATAGAATCCTTTTTAGCCAAACTGGATTTGCTTAAACAAAGAATGCTTAATAGTATCTCTTTCACGCTCTTATACACACATGCCGCTACACCTTGTTTAACTACCCTTTTCTTACACCTCAGCGTTCATAGGGCTGATATTACCACTGCTATAGCGACTAAATTTCCTAGCAGAGCTGATCAGTTTATCATGGCCTCTGAAGTATCCTTCCAAACCGATTTTGCCCCTTCTACTGTATTTAATTCATCCTTTAACTGTTCAAAATTCATTTTCTCCGAAATTTTCAAACTTCACTTCAGCTTGATAATATGAAGGAGAGAGATGAATTCTCCAAATGCTGAGCATCCTATCGGTAATTCTATCACAGCTATAGGGGTATTATTTTTATTGTTTTTATGGATTTTCTTTCACATACTTTCGATAATACAAACTGCCCAGATCCTCTCAGATATACTGGCAGCTTGTGGTAATATAGTATTTGTCAATGCTTCTACTTGAGAACTGCTCTTAATCCCATCGCTGTCCCCTTTAAACAATACAAGCACACACAACCTACTATATAAATCGGATTCACTGATGTACACGTACATAACGTATCAGTTTTACACTTTCTTGCTTCTTCCTTTGTTAATTACATGAGCTAAGTTCTGTCCAAATTCAGGGGTATGAATTCTGTTTTGATTCTGTACTTAGCAATCACCACAATTCCTGTTCAATCCGAGGACATGGGATGGGCAAGTATGTTGCTTGATATATCTTAAAAATACTCTCCCTATCTAGCAATGAGACTGACACTTACACGATCTTCCAACAATGTAATACAGCTCAAAGTATTATAATATTTCCATAACTCTTTAGTGAGATCTACCAGCAATCTTAAATGATAAGGTGATTCGGCCTTTGCTTTCAAAAATAACTTTATCTACATCTTTATCGTTTGGGTCTACCTCAACTATTTATCCATATAAGTCACCTCATCTCAGTTGGTCTTTAACAACTGTTCCACCCTATAATCATACTCTTTGAGAGCCTCTATGTCTTCTTTCTTTACTTCATCGCTTCTCTATCTTTCAACTATTTTCCAAACGATTCTCACATTGTTTATGCTCCTAACAGGTAGAGTATGTCCCAATTTCTCCCCATGTAGACTCCTTCCACTACCGAATAAAAACACATGAACAAATGTAGTTGTTGTAGTCAAATTTGACGAAAAATTAATTTATGTAAATCACGTATTTTAAAGGTAAAGCACTTTATATCAATTTATATAATAGAAAATAAATAATGAATATAATATATAATTAAATAAACAAGATAAATAAATAGATAAATCCTACTTATATAATGGTGTAAAGTCACGTGTTCTTTGGAAAGTACACGTGACACTCACACGCGGAAAACCACGAGCACAACGCACGATACTTAAAGTAACGGATTTCTAGTGTTCATAATTTGATTGGGGGTGGGTGTATTCCTGCACCTTTTTTTACAAACTTTTGCACTTATCTTTTCACGTTATATATATATATATATATATATATATATATATATATATATATATATATATATATATAATAACTTCGGCTATTCTTTTTATGCAAAATATTTTCCTATTTGCAGTCCTCTCGCTCTCTCTTTACACACACACACACACACACACACACACACACACACACACATATATATATATATATATATATATATATATTAAGGTGACGCTTCCATCTATTTTCATGAAAAAATAAAACATACAGGGAGGAAAATTACACTGTTGAGTAGTGCAAGTTTTCAGCAGTAAAATGCGTAACAATAATTACCATTATTAACAACGCCTTCTTTCTTGTGATGAACGAGAGCTTGTATACCATGTTCGTAAAAATCAACAACAGCAGACAAATAATTTAAATGCACATACTGATTTTGTTTTATTGTAATAACCAGTGTGTATAAATCTTCTTTTTTTTTGTGACACAGAAAACAAGTTGTCTCTTCTTTTCTTTTTTTTTTCTCTTTTCTTTTCTCAAAATAAAAAAAAATCTTTGCGCAGTTACTTATATGACCCTCCTTTCACTACTTTATTTTCGACAACTATATTGGAAATAGAAAGAGATAAAAAATGACAAAACTTATCCGTCCGAACTTTTTTTCAAACCGTCTTCGAAGCAACTAACCACTCCTGACCACTGTGGTCCACGACTTACTTCAGTTTATTTTAATGATGCTAAATATAAGAATAGAAATAAATGTTTGCAGTAGAATTGCTACTTATAAGTCTGACATTTGAGAAAGTTGTTTTTATTTCTGTACCTACCACGTCGATTGTAATTTATCTTTAGTCATACCGAATCTTTCTTTACGATACCGCATGTATATTCATTGAACTTGTATATTTCTGAACCACGTGACGCTTGAAGTGAAAACACGACTTATTGGCCATCTTACATAGAAATACCTGAGGAAGGCCTGAGGTTACAGAGACTGAAACACTGTGGGAAAAAAAAAGAATGACGAGGATTTATATGAACTGTATCTTTTATTCTGAAATAAATTGTAAGACCTTAGCCTCTCACCATGCAAGTCTTGTCCTGGCATAACCATCCACTTACGATCTCGACTATTACTTAACGTTAATATTACCAAGAAAGACTTCCATTACTATTATAAAAAACAATTGAACTAATTTCAATAATGTGCGTCTGACTCGGCAAAGATTTAAATCTTTCTAAAATAGCACAAAAATTGCTCTAATTTCGTGGCTTTGTAAACAGCTCACTTTAATTTTATTTTCGTCTTTCTAATCAGCACTGGTCTTCTGTAAAGTTTTGTCTTGGAGCTTAAATGTAGTCAACCTTACCAGAGTTAGGATAAGAATAAATAAATAAATTGGTTTGATTTACATCTCTGAAATTCTTATCTGGGTTTAAATTTAATGTATGTTCCTTGTAAATTAAAGTACATAAAAATTTTAACGTTCAAGTTAAAAGAGAGTATCGTCTGATTTACCAAATCGATCTAGATAGTAATGAGACTGATTGCTTTTTGTTTTAGGTTGGCAACCCTGACTGAAAATCAGCTGATCAGTATTTATCTTGATAAAGTTTGAAAACATCTAATTTACGTTTGTCTCTCAGAATTCAAGATCATCTGAGTAATCTTGGATCATTACAAATGTATTTGGTTAAGTGTTTTAGGAAAATGGATACACAAGTTCGAATTTTGTGTCTCAGTTCTCAATGCAGAAAAAATTTAACTAGTTAATACAGGCTTATGGATATCAAATTCTATGCTAGGCACACGATTTTAAGTGGTACAAGGTATTTCACTCGATAAGAGATCGTTGAAGGTCACTTCACGAGCTCACGAAAATGTGATTGACGTTTGAGGGATCGGTTGTAAATTCGCATAGATTAGCTGATTTTCCGAGTAGTGATCCTACTTTTGAGAGTACAGTACTATAAATTATTTTATCTTAATAAAAACTAAGATGATGAAGCTATTTTCTTTGAGGTTTAATACTGGAGCTACTTCTTTATTCTCAAAAATAGGAACTCAACTTTTCGGTAGCGATAAAAGATCAGAAAGAGTCAGCTTCAGTAGTCGTCAATAGGTAAAGAGGAGTGGATGTTTCTCAACATAAAAATTGGTGACGTCAAAATGGGCCCACAACCGTAACATTGTACAGAAATGTGATTTTTATATGTTTTACCTTTATCTTTGAATTTCGCCAGCTGATGGGTTACCATGGCTAAATTATTAAGGTTTGTTCTTTTCAGACGAGCTTTCAAAGATAATGGATGAAAATTCAAATTTTATCGGATATTACAACTTTAGTCCGATCCCTGCTGTTCAGTTTAATGGTATTAAAATTTAAAACAACCTGGTTTGGTCTGGTTTTACGGTTTATCAACCATTGTGGGTTATTTAATGACAAATTCTGTTTATACATATATATTAAGTACATACGATTTGCAAACATTTTACAGATAACATTTTAAAACAAGCTTGAGCTTAACTTTTTCCCACAGTTAAATGGTTTCAAGTATTTCTATCTAATACGAATCATTCTATTTACAATTAATCATTTGTTTGCACACAGTTAAATGGTTTCAAGTATTGCTATGTAACAGTAATAATTTAATATCAGTCGTTTGAACATATTCTAATAGAGATACATGATATGTAAGAGATTAGTCTGTCGGTAATTTGATTTTTTACTTTTTAAGTGGATGGTTTGTAGGTAATGTTTAAAAAGAGATTGAGCTTATCTATTCGAGCGCAGTTAAATGATTTCAAGTATTGTAATTATTTACCATATCTTCTAGATTGAAGTTGACAACAACGTAACCACTGTCATTGTCCATACTTTCAATACTATAGGATCCTTGTAGGAATTTTATCGATACCTGAGCATTGCACGCGCTTCCTGGTCTTTCATCGTTCACTTTGGTGTTCATATGTATTTTCCAGTTTGGTCAATGGGAGCTTGTGTTTTTTGTTTGAGTGATTCTGGCTTTTTGGGAGACAAGTTTTTAGACTGTCTTTGACGGTTTTTAGAGAACGGATTGGAGACCTATATTATAGCAGTTTTGTTAGAGGAGAATCACTATTTTTAGGACGATTGTGTCATGTTTGAGTGGTAGATTCTATGTAAATTTTTCATTGGACTGCCTCATTGGAGTTCTCTTTATTTTTGACTACTTTTCGTTGAGTTTTTGCTTACTTATTCATTATCAATAATTTGTTTGCACACCGTGAAGTGGTTACAAGTATTGCTATTTAACACTAATTATTCCATTCAACATTACTCATTTGTTTGCACACAGTTAAATAGTTCCAAATATTGCTATGTATCACTAACAATTCAATTAAATACCTATCATTTATTTACATTCAGTTAAATGATGAAGCAGTTCTATTTCTGATTTAGCATGTCATTTGTTTGCACCCAGTTTGAATGTTAAACAGTTCTATTTGACCCATAGATAGGGCCTTATTAGATGCTACCACTCCAGTATTACTGGAGCCTCATCATCAGATTGTTTAGTGTCATATTAGGACACTCGGTGGTGTGGGGGGCCTTAGCCCCTCTGCAGAGATGCAGTCGGTGTATTCTACAGCCCCAGCCGACTGGGTAAAACAACCGGGGAATTGCTACAAAAATATCAATGAAGTTTTAAAATATAGTCAAAATTAACAATGAAAATGCTTCATCTGAAAAAAAATCACTCGATTTAAGACTGTAATGTCTCTTACTGCTAGATGTAAGCCAGAAATAAAAAATTAGATGAAAGAAAAACTATTGAAATATCTATGATTATGATAATGTTTCATTTATCAAATCCTGAAAAATATTTTATCTAAAAATACTAGGTATAAAGAAACTGTGTGACACTTATAAAAGTAGATATAGAAGAACATAGCGATACCTTAACTATATTTTCCAAGAAGGATCTAGGCTAGACCATTGTCATTGAAGTCACTGAGTATCCCATTCTTATGGCCTTATGCCTAACTATGTTAAGCTAAGTAAATAGCCATTTTATATTAAGATCTTTATTGTTTTTTAACGGTTGTATAATGTAAAACGCTGCGATAAAAAGTGAAAAGACGAATCCCCGCGGTGTAGTGGCTAAAGTGCTAGACCAAGACAATGTAGTAAGCGAGTTCGAAATCCAGTCGTGCTATTACATTCACTTTTGGTCTAATGCTCTTTAGAAAGGTATGAACCCCCTGATTCTCCCAGTTATAAGTTAAATAATACACTATTGTTCTTGTAAAAGGACGGCTTTGGCGTTAAATAACTTGGGAAGGTTGATATGTTATTAAACAAACCAAACCAAACCAAACCAAAAATGTAGAAAAAAAAAAGGAAAAGTTATCTAAATTAACCATGAAAATTCTTTCATCTGAGAAACTCAGGAAACTTACGACTATTACACGTTTTCTGTTTCGCTTAATATCTAACAATACTTATTCATGTTGCTATAGTAAAATATATCAAATCTCTTTTGATTCACCCACTGAACTCTTCACACATCTAACTACTAAAACACACAAAACACAGACCGACAGACATTGACATTGCTGAAGAAAATAACATCGACCGGATGTTGACTCAACAATGGCCAGTGTCAAACTGAGAAAATCATGGCTTCTGAGCATAGGCTCTGCGCATACCCTATTCAAAATCCCCAGAAAATTCTCAGTTATAAAATAAGGTCTTTTTTCAACCAATCATTTTTTTTCCACTAATAGTGTTTTCTGGAGCCGGTGTTTGAAGTCGGGATTATATAAATATGGTAAGCGGAGGTCACACCAGCTGTTGAATATCCAGCCGTCGATGAGAGCGTCATTTGACAACACCTCAGATCAGATTAAAACAATTGCTTGCTGCCGACCAGATAACCGCCCGTTAGCCGGTTAGATATTCCATTCACTTGTTTATTTTATTTATTCAATAAATAAAATAAACTAAATCTTCTTGTCAGGCTTATTTTTCGTGCCACCACGCGCTTGTATATAACAATGTAGAATAAAAGTGTTTTCATCAAAATCTTATTTTTACTGTGTTTAAGACAAACTTAAATAAGATATCTTTTTAACGGAGCATAGAACTATGAGTCTTGCATATTTTGTAAATTTAATACTGGGATATCTTGCTATCTTCTCACAAAGTTACATTTCGTAACAAAACATAAAGTAAAAATAGAATAAAAAGAAGCAGAAAATGTGCGAGTCACAGGCACAAATTTACGCACAAAAGGTTTGCCTTTGTTAATGTCCGTGTACTGTCTATATGAAGGCATGCAAAGTATAGTTTCCGGTCACTCGGGCTCATCTTTGGTGGGTAGATTGAGCGGTTCGTCTGATTCCAGAGGATCCTTCTCTTAGGCAATATCTGTTTTGTAGGGCTGGGTTCATGCTTTGGCACCTGAGGCACCCTAATAGCAACGATGGGTCTCGATTTGTGGGTGGCTCCCTACTATAAAAGACCCTGTGTCATATATCGGTTCGGTGGAAAGTCGGTTAAATAGCTACTCTTAAACTAGCCTTTGCAGAGTGTAAACACACCGTATATTCAAAGGTTAACGAACTGTCTTGAGACCAGTATCTTATTACTAATATGTCTCAGGTATATTTGTTTCCATCTTGCATATCTTAAAAATTGCATATTCTTGTATTTTCCATTCACAATGTATATGATAAACTGGTATGTTAATTTCCTTCAGCTTTCTCTCTTTCTCTGCAAATTGTAATTAAACATTGTTTTATATGTGTATCTGTTTTTCATTTCCTTCTTCTTTAGGGAGTTTCAACAATTTAGCATAATCCAACTTGCAAACTATGATAAACGCATGCATAATCTTAAAATGATAATCTTATTTAACTTGAAACACTCAGAACTTTAATAAAACCAACGTCGATAATCTCACGTAGACGCAATAAATTGATAGATTTTCAGTATTTTAAATGATCATCGAGAAACAACAAAAGGTTCGGTTAAAAATTCTCAGACGGCGACAGACACTTGAAGAAGTCCGGAGTTTACAATGGTCGAAACGTTGCTACTATATAACAACTAAGTTTAACGACATATCAGCACCTTATGGGTTATCTAATGCCAAAATTTTATTCATCAGTCAATGTTTAATTGTAATAACTGTATTTTCAATGTTCTATTAATTTTTGATATTTTTTTCTCATTTTTTAATCGCATTTCTTAATCTTTCTTTAACCATTTGTGTAAAAACATTTGTATGGTTTCAATTATTTCTATCTAATAGTAATTTACGCACAATTATATTTGATATTTATGGCGTTCGTGGTGTAATGGTTACTGTCATAGGGAATAGACGCAGCGACCAGAGTTCAAGCCCTGGACGAGGCTATTTGCATTTCACATAGTGCCAATACCCTTGTGAAAGGTATGAATCCCACTATTCTTCCTCCAACTATGGGTAAATAGTTGGACGGATTGGAATCTTTAACCTTGGTATAGCGACCAATGTAGGAGAAGGAAAACTCCAAATTCAAACATGTGTAACTCTGCTTAAAAATTGACCTCGTGTCGCATCCTCCTCGTAGTAGGGATTGGTAAATATAAATATGGAACTTAGTATTCCAATCTAATATTAATTTATACATTATTATGTTTTAAAGTGATTATTCCTATTTAAAAACTTAATTTCTTTACACAGTCGTATGGTTTTAAGTATTCCTATCTAACATCAATAATTTGCTAGCAATTATATCGTTTCAAGTAACTAATAATAATAATAATAATAATAATCCTTAGTATACAATTATAGCTTTAAGTAACTCAATTCAAATAATTTGCATGCAGTTCAATGCTTTCAAGTATACATATCTAACATTAGTAATTCTATTTAATAATAATAATCACTTGTTTACTGTTATGATTTCACGTATTTCAATCCATTATCAATAATTTTCAAACGGATCTAAGTGAACCATAAATAGGACTCTAACAGGTACTACCACTCCGAATCCGACTTGATCATGGAGTAATGGCAATGAAGAGGGTACTCCACTCTCCCCAAGTGTCATATCCAAAGTCACCCCAGTTTAGTATCATGCCCATGACACCCCAGGTTAGTGTCACACTCACGACACAACATAGGGTCACTACACAGAAAATGTAATCGTCGATTTGTAAGCCCTATCTTCAGGGCTAACAGAAGTTTTAAGCACATTGAATGATAATTTCTCATCTGAGAAATTTGGACAAAAAATATTGTCGCAGTTACATATAGACTCATATATTGTGTTTGTAAGCTTAACTGCCAGTTTTCTCTTTATAGATTTTTGTTTCTGGGAATTGATACGGAATAACATTAGATAAAATTTCTTTATACTAAGACGTAGCGTTTGTCAGAAATTGACACAATGAGTTCTGATTAGTTTTCTTTGCAAAAAGAATTACGTTCTGCCCGGTACAATGTTAAAAAATTTTTTTCCATGTAATGTCGTTGTCAAAAGGTCGGACTCTATATTCAACATAATTTGCATTGACGGCTGTCTAAATAAGATGTGACTCCCAAAGCTCGGACAACACACACACACACACACACACACACACACACACACACACACACACACACACACACACACACACACACACACAGAGGAATGTGATGTGATCACCATCTATTATGTTCTTGTCTTCGGATAGATATATTCCCCGCCAAAAATAAATGAATACATAAATAAAAAGTAAATAATAATAAAAACAACAACAACAAAGAAAGAAAGAAAAAAACAAAAAATAAAAAATAAAAACAGTCCAGCCTGATGTCGTGAATTTCAACTCTGTGATATCACCTTCAGTACGCAACCAAAAAGGAAGGGTCGGAGTTGTTATTAATTAAGCTTAGCTTAGTTGTAGCACAAGACCAACGAGAAATATGGTGGTACAGTTTGACAACACCTCAAAAGAGGAATTTCAGTGGTGTTTTAACCAATGGAAAACTCACTGGTATAAGAGTATTAAATGCTAAAGGGGCTATTTTGAAGAAAATTAATGTTTTATTCATTGTTCATTTACGGCTTGGTAATACAGTTTTAGACTTTATTCTTTTTTGAAAACATCTCGTACAACTTTCATGTAGTAAAAAGTGACGGCTCGTCTTTAAAATAAATCAAAGAAACAAACAGCAAAAATGGCTGTGCTAGTCTTTAATATGAGAATCATGTCTTTTGAGAATTATAGAGCGTCTTTGAAGAGATCCGCTTGATTTGGCACAAGATAACTTTGTATAGTTTCTTCTATATGCCAAGATGTCGTTCTTCTCGTTTTATGTAGTCGAATGATATTTTCAATTTTTCGGTGAGTTCCAGAGGACAAAGAATCCATCGATTCCGTAAGTTTACATTAGAAATCAAACAGATGCGTTCTATTTAATCGAAAGAGGTGTGTTGTGGTGGGGCTGGCGTGTCCAAAATATCTCAAATGCTTCCTGATTGAACAAAGATAAAAAAATATTAGGAATCGTACGAATGCTTGTAAGAATATACAGGAGGTAACAAGCGCCATGTTTGCTTTGATAGGGAAATACGAATGGCGAAATGGTAATCGTCGTGATGGATTCAACGAGACAAGTTCAAACCTGGACGAAGCTGTTTGAGTTTCGCTTCCCACTAATGCTCTTGAAAAAGCCTGAATCAATTTCTTCTCTCCACAGCTATGTTTAAGTAGTAGGGCAAACTGGGTTCTCTAACTTTGTAGGAAGACAAACTGACCGAGGAGAAGGAAAAACTCAGAATTCAAATCGCCCTGTCAGCAGGGCTTAAAATACTTTGACTGTATCCTCTGCAGTGGAGTAATTGTTGGATATTTACATGGAGACCATTTTGACATCTGTCGATGCAGCTGCGGAGGTTGGTGACTGAGTACAAAACTTACAGGAAATGCTCCTGGTACCTAAAGTAAACAGGATGCTAGTGTTCTGGGTGGAATGCCGTGTAAATTGAGTAAGCGGCATGCTAGAAGGAAGCGTGATCACGTGCATTGTGTAGTCGGCAGACAGGAAGTGTGACCATGAGAATTTGCGTAGGTGACATGCAAGAAGGAGGCGTGTCCACGTGTATTGTGTAGACGGCAGGCTGTAAGTGTGACTGCGAGAATTTGCGTAGGCGTTCGAAATATCATATAACTGGGAAGGTTTTGATCTAAAGCAGAAGAGATTTTACTGAAAATTCGTGCCTCGGACTCTGTGTGTGCAGTGCAGCTGTTTTCGACTCTTTCTCACTTTATTCATCAGTACATTTTTGGTAATAAAAGGAAAAGAAAAGAAGCTGATTATATTTTTATACACCAATGTTGTCTTTCTTTGCAACACAACATAAGACCCCACCTCTCCAAAAGATTTGTCCTGGGTATGACACTAAACTGCATTCGATGGCAAGACCCCAGTTCTGAAGATCTGAGGAGTGTTGAGTACTCCTTGATTGCAAATACCCTCTGGTCCACTCCGACCATGAATATTAGGGTCCCATCTACGGGCTGCATAGATTTGTTTGCAAATAATCAGTATCAGAGAGAATATTTGATACCATATTATTTCAAATTATTTGTATTAAGAATAGTTACTTGAAGCTATAATTGTTCACTAAGGATTATTATTTATTCGTTACTTAAAACCACACAACTATGTGGAAATTATTTGTAATTAAATAGGAATATTGGTTATTGCATAATCGTGTGAAAAAAACCCTGATACGTAACCGCCTCGACAGGGCAGGTGACCTTGCATCTGCTGCTCATATGCACTATAGATTATTTGTGCACTTTGTTGCATTATAATTCTTTGTGCACTTTGTTGCATTATACATGCCTGTGCACCTTCTTGCATTATACATTCTTTGTGCACTTTGTTGTACTATATATTCTTTGTGCAATTTGTTGCACTATACATTCTTTGTGCACTTTGTTACGCTGCTGTAGATTCTGTTGTGCCACGATGTCACGATTACATGCTGTTACTCCTCAATGCATACAATCAGGGCACGGTGTTGTCACACAGACAGAGAAAAAGAAAGACCATACAAGGTTTGAAGAACTGGACCCGGATTGGGGTGGGAGTGTCATAGCGGGATCTTTCCCCTGTTCTGCTCCTTGCCCCTCTTTGTGGGGCTAGATTTAACTGTAATATACTGGCTTAGCTGGCGACGGAGTGCCGTGGATGAACTAAGCAGATTCAATGCGGTCGCAAGATAACATCAACAGAGTGGTTTCACAGAAAGAGAAAAATAAAGGAAGATGGCGAGAAATAATTCATTGCTTGTGGATAGAGTGACATATTTCCGTTTGCAGATAAGATTAACAAATTACCGGGAAAAAACCGGAAGTATGTAAGTTCCAATAATCAGCGATAAACAGAAAATACGTAGGCGAAGAGGCGTGTTCATATTTCCGCCGGGGAGTTGAAAGACAATATAAGGTCTGTAATTTTGGACTGAGAGAGAGAGAGACCCACTGGTCACTCAAGCAAACCTGTCAACTTCCCCATATGTTGTCTCCGGCCGTCGCTCTAATACACACAAAGGGTCCCCGCCACAGAAGAAAGATATGTGAGAACTCTCTCAGACTGTATTCCTACAAACATCACCATCGAAGAATGAAGATATAGATTATATCATTGCCATTACTCCCAGGTCCTCCTTGACATGGAGAGGTAGTACCTGTTAGGATCCCACCTATCGATCAAATAGAACTATATCTGGGTTAAATAGATCTCTTTGAAAATCATTCGTGTTAGATTAGAATACGTGATTTCTATATAACTTTAAATCATTTGTATTAAGAATAGTGATTTTAAGTTATGATTATTTACAAAGGATTATTCTTAGTTACTTGAAACCATATAACTGTGTGCAAACAGATGACTATTTTTAATTAGAAATAATTAATTGAAATGATTTATTATTAATATTAGATAAGAATACAAAAAATTATACAACTGCGTGCAAATTATTTGTATTAAATAGGAATACTTGACATCCTATAACTGTGCAAAAATAGTAAAGGGTAACAACAAAAAATGTAAATATAAAGGTACAATGAATGCGTTTTCCTAACCTCTAAGAATAAAATAAACCAAGACGGGTTGACATGTCGTTCAAATCAATCAACCAATCAATCAACTATATACACCTGCCAACAATGAACAAAGAGAGAGAGAGAGAGAGAGTGAGAGAGTGTATGTGTGTGTGTTTGAGAGAGAGAGAGAGAGAGAGAGAGAGAGAGAGAGAGAGAGAGAGAGAGAGAGAGAAACAGTGTGTGTGTATGTATTTATGTGTGTATGTGAAAGAGAGTGAAAAATTGAGCATAGCATCACTGTTTACCACCGTTTATAGAAAACTACATATAAATTATTTTTCCATATTCAATTTCAGAACATACAGTAAGCAATATGAAATCTATGTGCCAGATTAACCAAAGCTTAGGAAATAACAGCATCAGTTTCAAGAATTCTTATTTTTCTTGACATCATAAGCTCTTTTGTCCTTGTGTGTCTATCAGCGAAATAATGCATATGTACTTAGGCGCGAGCATGCCTATGTCAGTATTTATGCGTATAAGTGTGGCCTGTATGTATATGCATGTGGGGGCGAACGTATCTGTACGAGTGTATGTGGGCATAGGTAGAGTATATGTATGTATGCACGGTTGTATGTGGCCATAGGTGCATATATGTACATAGATGTGCGTATAGTAGTATCAAAAAGATAGCCAAACGAGTTAGGGAAGTTGGCAGATTTTAATAGAAATTAAAAGAGAAGGATTCCTCCATATGGATGAAAGGGTTAGTTTTTTTAATGTCTGTAATAAACCTAAATCTAGTACGGTCAGAGGTCAGTATACAAGGGTATCATTTATTAAGGTACTTTAGAATAGCTTAACGTTGAGATGCATCACAAGTTCTAAAAAAGGGAATGAAGCAACACGTGCCCCTCGTTATCCGATCAAATAGTTTAACTCGCTCGTGCCATCAGAACCCTTCTTCTTCTATTACTCAACATCTATTGGCTAATCCCCCTTGCGCCAATGCCTATAACATGCTTACCATCCTTGACACCCCTAATAGCGAATTACGACAGTTGGTGTTAAAGGCACTCAATATCACTAAATATTAACCGACAGTCAGCAAACAAAAGGAATTCTACTATTTTCTATTGTTCAACCTAACTTACTGCACTCCAAATAAACCTGGTTTATCCGAAAAAATAAAATAGAATAAAATAAAAAAGAAGCCTTACGATTCCCTGCATGTAAACGGTTTTTTCTTCTTCCCCCCCTTTGATAATTTCCTCTTTTTTTTTTAGTTGTCAACTACCTTAATCTATTCCTCTTTATTGCTTGCTTCTTTTACGAAGTTCTCAGTCGAGACGTGACCGAAAAAATCTTCTTTTTTAGAACTTATGATGTATGTTTTACTTGAAGCCATTCAAAATTTTTGTACGTATCTAGGATATTTAAGGTACTTTAGATTTTTTGGCGGGGTCGACGTAGGAAAAATGGTTTTCTTTTCAAGAAACTCGAATCGCATCGAAGGTAGCAATCAGTAGTTAGATGAGTGAAACCTGACCAGTGACATTAGTTGGTCCCAAGAAAACTATCATAATTTTATTCAATCAACAAAACTGGACACTAGTATCAATAATAATATTAAAAATAAAATAAGAAGGCAAAAATAAAATAAGATAAGGGAGATAGAAATCCTTGTTTGAAATTCAAAGTAGTTTATTATAACAAAAGGAAAGTCACTCCAATTAGTTGCATATGTATACCAATGCAAATATGACAAGTAACTCATAAATACGAAAAAGAAGTGAAAGAAATTATTAAAAACCTTTTATCTACTGATACATTCACAAAACAGGGAAAGAAATCACTACTTCTTCCCTCCAGCTAAACAAGGGTTCACACGTATATCTTTTCTTTTCTTTTTTTCTTAGTGACCAAGTCCCTAAAGATGTCCTTTTTTCTCCTTTGTTTTCTTTGAGACCAAGTCTCTAAAAACATCCTTTTTTTTCTTTTCCTTTAATAAAAGCCATTCTCTGTCTTTCTTCTGCGAAACATTGTTGGTCATCTTTTCGCTCGATAGAGCTGGTTATGGCGTCTGAGACTTGTGTAGTTGTTGGAGTCGGTTGAAGTCGTTAATTCTTTTTCTTAGAGAAACCATTCCTCTAAAATATATAATTTATGTCGTAGAAACCTATTTTTTTCGTTTTTTTTTCTTTTATCTTCTTTTTAGCTTGTGTCGTAGAAACCTATTTTCTTCGGCTTCTTTCTTTCTTTCTTTTCTCTTCTTTTTTAGCTTGTGCAAACTTTGAATTCTCTTTGGGATTTTGAATGCAATATAAAATCCTTCAGGTGGATTTAAACTCTTTTCATTTCTTTTCTTTTGCTTTTTGGTTTTCAAGTCATCTTTGAATTTCCTTCTGGAATTCTGAAAGAAACACTACATCGTTCAAGTGAAGTTAATTCTTGTTACTCAGTTCCATTTGAGTTGAGGAGTAAAAAACGCAGCCTAATTCTAAGGTCTCCTGTTTTCAATTGACTACGGTTGACTTCGGTGGGTAACGCCAGAGGCAACAGCATCCCTCTCCAGATACTCCAGCCAATCATCTTAAAGCTCCTCTGCCACAAGCAGATTTTCACCGAACCCAAAAGGTAACCAGCAGTAAAAAAAAAAAAAGAAAAGAAAAAACTATACAATACAAATAGACCCAGAATTGACCCAAAAATGTTGGCATTCCATTCAATAAACCCATTTACCGATAAAATTTCCACAAAGCATAGACAGCAGAATTAGAAGTTGGTGGTCTAACAGAATGGGATAGAAAGCCGACCAAATCTTCGTCCATATCGCGATAGTGAGGGATCAGGACCAAAGATCATATTGTTAAGTATTGCGCGCACATTTCGACCAGGATAAGCCAGGAGAGAAATTGTCATCAATAAAGACAGTTATACTTGTGTATTCTGAAATTCGTTTTTGCTTCTGTTTTTCTTTTTCTTTTCATTTGTGGAGCTGACCTATGGTTTGTACGGTTTTAATCAAAACCTACGGCCGATTAATCTTTACTTAACAACAAAATCACGTGGGTTGAGTCGTTTAACCTCTGTTGACTGCCACACTTTCCGTTTCAGCTATTTATTTATTTATTTCAAATTTATAGTAAGAAATCGTGCCTTATCTCAGCTTGTTTTTGATTGGCTACTACAATTTTCTGTATTCAATTTAACCATCAAATAACACAGATTGGATTATGTCTTTGTCTGTGGAAATTCTTTTAACACTGCATTAGTATAAATTTCGGGAATTTTTCTGTTTATCTTTCAAGCAGGATTCTCTTGTCGTCACCGAAAATTTCTCTTCTATCAAAGTTTTGATGATAATTAGATATTTTTAGCCGGGGTGAATGAACTAACCTCGCGCAAAATTTGATTGACTGTTATTATAAATGACATCTTCATCAGTCTTTTATGAACCTTTAAAAATTTTCTTTACATTTATATTTTCTGATTTTCTTTCGCTTTTATAACAAAACATATTTTTCTACAAAACCCTTAATAAAAAAATGTACTTTTTTTTATTGAATATAACAGTTTATTACGCTTTATGATAAATTTTGGTTTCTAAGGAAAAGCTTAGAATTGTAGCCCTGTCGGTTGGGGCTGTAGAATACGCCGACTGCATCTCTGAAGAGGAGTAAGACAACTTTAACGAGAGTCCTAGATATGACACTAAACTGTATTTGATAGTGAGACTCCAGTCCTGGGCCTCAGGATAATGTGGAGTACTTCTTCATTGCCATTACTCCCAGGTCCACTCTCCCAGAGCGGTTGTACCTGTTAGAGTCCCATCTATGTATAAAATAGAAAAGTTTAACCATATAACTGAGTGCAAACAAATGACTATTAGTTATTAGGAATAATAACTGGAAACATTATGATTATTGGTATTAGACTGGAATACTTGAAACCATACAACTGTATGAAAATTATTTGTATTAGATAGGAATACTTGGTATATAGCTGTATGCAAAAGCTCTTAAGAAACAACTTCACAAAAATGTATATATGAATATGATTTGAACGCAATTCCCGAACCCCGAGGCATAAAATAACCCTAGATGGTTTGACATGGTGTTAAAATCAATGAGTCGTTTAGAAGATACATGAACGCATATTTATGTTTAAAACTTAAAATTTTTAAATCTAAAGATTCAGTATCGATATTTTTGTTTATACTTTGTATATTCTTATTTAACAGTCTATACACCAACCAATAATAATGCTTTTAGGATTACTTAGTCTGCTATTAAAGCCATTTGGGAACTGGGTTTTAACTCGAAGTATCCAGTTACTTCATATGCTTTTTGTATCATTGCGATGTTATCCAATACGATTTTTTCAAGCCTTTCTGTAACAGTAAATTTTGCATCTCTGGTGAAGTCATGGTCTGCTAAGCGAAGATGTTATATTCGAAACAGTTTATCATATTCTTTCGATTTGATTCCATGTCAGTAATTAATATCAATAAATAAAATTAAATCGTCATTCAGACATTCCAATATATTGTTTTAAGCAACGTGTGTATTCTAGCAGATAATTGTTTCTGCAATTAGAATTGGGGTAATTACATTTTTGGAGGGGGGCGGCAGGAGATTACAAAGCTAATAAATGAGTTGGTGAATTTAAAGTGGTTGCAGTATAGGTCGTTTCTAATTTTGCAAAGTTGACTCTTTTCATTGGATTTTACTTGGGTGAGTCAAAAGTTTTGCAATATTTTAGTAACATGAGGCACAATTCGGCAGCTCCAGATGCTTTTCCCGTGATTGTGAATTTAACGAACTACAGGAGACTGGAGGTGCTCGTGATGTAATTGTTATGGTCGTAGGAAATGGACAAGCCGACATGAGTTCAAATTCTGGACGAGACTGATGGCTTTTCAGATAGCACTAATACCCTTGGGAAAGATGTGAATCTAATCATTCTCCTTCCGGGAATGGGTAAATAGTAGGGCGGGCTGGGTTCTTCAGTCTTTGTTAGGCAACTAGTCTAGGAGAAGGAAAACTCTGAATTTAAACCTATTAAAGTCCGCTTAAAAATTGACCTTGTGTCATATCCTGCCCGTGTGCAGAGGTTGGTAAATACATATACTGGACTCTGAAATGTCGAGCTTTACTGATACTCTCCGAATGGTACTCTCCAAATTTACTTCCTTGGCTTTGAGCATAGCCTCGGAATCTATGGTTTTAGGCCTACCTAACTTTGCCTGATAGTCGAGATTCTTGTGAACCCAACGTAATTTCTTGAACCATTTGGTTACTGTACTATGATCAAGTATTGCACTTTCAACTTTCGCTCAACAGATGTTTTTGGTTGCTTCAGTGGATTTATGGCCCACTTCGAACTCATAAACCATAAGTTCCCGAATCAGGCTACATTGCATATTCATTTGTTTGATTTTCAGACCACACACGAAGTGAAGCAATGCATAACGTGTTAGCGTACCAATTATCACGATACTAGCAACCACAGCAGGTATCCCCCACGGCTTGAACTGTTTCGATCCCATGATATACACGCCACAAACTAGTACGTACCAAAATAGCGAAAAACTTTTGACTTATCCAAATATTATAAGATTCTTATTGGTTTCTTTATCATTTAATGTTTTTGCTTTCTCTAAAGTTCTTTCTTTCATAATTGGTAAGTATACTTGCTTCTTGTAAAATATCTTTTGAATAAATTGGATCTTTTAATTTGCAAATATCCTAAAGTTTCTTAATTATTCGACCTAATGATGAGAGAGTGTTACCAAACGAAAATGACCATACTGGCTTTTTAATATGGTGCTTCAAATACCATGTGTATTCTAGCAGACAAAATAAAATCACACACAAAAATGGTGGTGCTTAAATTTAAGGACGATATATATATATATATATATATATATATGGCTTTACGCGCTCCATTACTTTTGGAACTGCTCCAACTCCCGTTCACACCCCCAAAATTGGAGCTAGCTCCCCTCACACTCCCAAATATTTAAAATAGAGCCGCTCCAGCTCTAACTCCTTTAAAAAGGAGCGGTTCTTTTTCAGTGCTCCATAGGGAAAATATACCTTCTTTCATAAACGTTTTATTTCGCCAATAAGTGGTCAAAGTATAGGTGTAGGCGTCAAAGGATCTCATAAGTATGGGTGGGGATGTCACTTTAAGTGTAAGACCGTAAGATAAATATTTGACAAAATCTCGCTAAAATTTTGAGATTTGCTAAGATGATGGGATTTCTTGCTCCAAAAGGAGAACATGTCGGACGGAGCATAAGATTTTGCGTAAATTTTTGTTGCCTGAGGAATAAAATCGAAATAGAAATCCCTGAAATATTTTAAGCAATTTAAATGATCATTACATTAACAACCTATTTTTCTGGGTAGGAAAATTTGATCCGATATTTGTTCAATCCCAAGGTTTTAGCCAGATATTTTTGTATGAAATTTCAGGACATTAATTGGATTTCTGAATAATAGTTTATTGGCAATTTGTTGATATTTTTCGGCTATCGTTTATTCAAAAATACACACACATATATATATATATATATATATATATATATATATATATATATATATATATATATATAATACAATACGGATAAATACATATTATGTTCGGAGAATGTTGCGATAAGACAACACAAAAGTAAATATGAAGTTGCTCTGATTTTTGAATAGGAAAATTATTGAACGCTGTAATTTCCTTTTAGCCAGAAGCAAATCTTCTGAAAATACATGTGAATAAGGGAGAGAGTGGAATCAGAACACTAAAATAAATTTCTGACAATAGTATATATGGGTGAGACTTAGAAAAAAATGTCCTGTTATTATAACTATGATTTTCATAGTATGTTGTCTACTACTGGTTATAAAGACACACACCACTCATACACACATTGGCAAGCACACACACATGCACACACATATATATTGTTTCATCGCCAGTTGGCTTTGTTATCACGTGTTCCTGAACAGAACTTCAAAGCAGTTGATCTTCATTCCTATCCGGGTGATCAAAAGAAGGGGACAAACACATGATATTTTTCTATCTTCTCGTAGTTTTGCATTTTCTTCTGAAATACCAGCCTGTATCCAACTATCAGATTGGGTGAGGAAGAGTCCCCATGGTGTAGTAACCGAGTTCGAACTTCAATCACGCTATCATGTTCGCTTTTGGACGATTACTCTTGAGAAAGGTATGAATTCTCTTATCTCCCCAGCTCTAGGTTAAGTAATACCACTATTGTTCTGCATTAAATCACCCACAAAGTTTGTCATGCTTCACAAAAGCTTGAACTGAACCCTTTATTTAATCCACGGGGTTAGACTGTTCCAAATCTGTTAACCATGACCAGGTACAAGTGTTAAGTTATAGCAAGTATTCCTGGTTATTCTTACCTGTTGTTGGGATTGAACCCGTAACCTCCAGTTGATTTCACTCTGAAGCACTTTCCAACGCCTTATCTACTGCGCTATGTGTCCAGAAAGTAAGATTGAAAATGAACTATGTTGTATTATTTATTTTAACATTTTTTTTAACTTAGTGATTGTTTTGTTAACACCTTTTATGCTATTTTTGGCTGCAATCATACTGTTATTTATCTTGGTCTCCTCGAGAATATAGAATAAATAAACAAGCGACATCGAAGAAGAGAATTTTGAGAAAGAATCATAAATAGAAAAAACATTCATGAGATTTGCATGTTTAGTGATTTTAGCAACCACAGGTTACAATATATACGCAAATATATGTATTTATAGGGATCTAATTATTAAAACTGAACACTTCCGCGTTTTTGGTTTCATCTTAATTTATTAGTAATTTGTAAAGTATTTCCTGGTATTCTTTCCAGCATTTAATCACTATCTATCTATCTATCTATCTATCTATCTATCTATCTATCTATCCTTTCGACTTCTGTATTCGTTCTTCTTAGCTGGCAACTTTTAGCTTTGCTCTTGAGGTGCTCCTCTTTCCGCTCCCTTCATTTACTGTCTGCTATGCTATTCGTGATTGTCTATCTTCTACTGAATTTCTGATTTTATTGATTTGCTTTGAATGTATTCTAGTTGTTATTTTTTATATGAGTTTGTTCTCTGTGGACTTTCTTAAGTTTCCGCGCGTTGGTATTTTTTTTTGGGGGGGGGGCTGTAAGTATACCTTTTTGACGTTATCTTGTTTTATTTTGTTTTTTTTTGCTATTGACTCCCATGGAACTCTATATTTAGCTTTTGGTTTGGTTGGTATGCTCTCAGACACTGCTTCTATATGGGCGGTAACAAAGTTTTCATATTCGTCATCTCGAGTATGTCTTTTCGATGTCTCCTGAAGAGCATCGAACTTATTTCTTACAGTTGCCGTATATTGACTACTTGTATCCCAATTGGTAAGTGTAAACCAGTCATAACTTGTGGTTTTGATTGTTTGTTTCTTATTTCTACGTAGACTCATGCATATCTTTGCTGAGACGATTCAGTAATCAAAGGAAACTTCTTCAAAAGAGGAGAACATTTCACAGTTCAATGTGCTATTCATCCACTTCTTGTTTTCGAGTATATCTCCTAGCTGTGCCTTAGTGTTATTTGGGTATGTGTAGGTCCATAGTTTTCCCTAGCTTTTTTTGGAATTAAGTATTTAGGTATGCAAGACTGTTCTCAAGTTAAAAATCTGCTAGATATTCGCTATTTCTGTTTAGCAAGTTGTGTAAGCAAAATTTATTATTTCCGTCTTTGCCTGTTTGAGCATTCATGTCTCCGCTTATGATTAGAATGTTATGTTTAGGAATGTTTCAAGCAAGGGAAGATAGCCCGTTGTAGAAGGTTGTGATATCCATTACATCACTGGTTTGGTGGGACTGTAGCGAGAGACGATTGTTGTCCTGAGGTTGTCATTAAATGTAGTCCACATAATTCTCGGTTGGGTTTTCTCTATGTTATTTACTGATTTTAAGGTACGAAGACTGAGAAGTATTCCTACGCCTCCTATGTTTGAATTGACAGAGTTTTTTCAGGTAGATGCCGAGACAAATATCTACCCATTACTAATCTTATGGTGTTTTGATTCTTGCTCACTATGGTAATATCTATGTTCTCGCACTCATAATTTTTATATTGTGTTCGATGGTAGAAACTGTAAGTTCGGATAGCTAGTTTATTGTGTTTAAAATCCTCATGTTAAATGTCTCTATGTTAACAATGTTTTTGCTTCTAAGTAAGCAGGCTTTGGGTTTGGGCTCTGCAGCTGATTTTTCGAACACTGGGTTCAGTACCCCAACCCCACCTGAACGCACTTCTTGTTTACCCACGTACAGGGCGATACGATTTGGATGTAACGTTTGGATTAGAGCCATAGTAATCTTAACGTTTTCATTTTCTCATTAATAGATGCTATCATTAAACATAAGTAGCTGTAGTTTGCTGAGTGAAGTATTTGATACTGACCGTTGGCCTATAAGGTCCTTTTGCCCAGCATCTGATAAAGTGCACCAGTAACCAACTTGGGATTCATCATGCTGCCTTCCGCACTTTCCATTGTTATATGCCTGTGTCGCTCGCAGAATACTTTCCTCCCTCAGAGAGTGTTACCCAGGGACAAGCCGGGGCAGGATATCTGAGTGGTTATGGAGGTGAAACGAAATAAAATAAAATGAAAAATAAAAAAGCAAACTAGCAAAAACAGCACAAAACAAAACAAACCAACCCAAAAATTATTATGGCCAACTAGACATCAAACTGGAACAATTTACGGAGAAAGAACTTGATGTATTACTAAAAAATTAAAAGCTGAAAAGATGCTAGTCTCGACGAAATACCGCTTAAGGTATGGAAAATAAGAAAATTTGACATTTAACTTCGATATTACAACACTATGCATAAACAAAATACTTCAGAGAAATTAATAAAAGGCTACATTCTCCCTTATTCTAAGAAAGATGACTCTTACTGGTATAGCTGCTAAGGTTTATAATGGGTTCCTTCTTGATCGAATCTGATCTGAAATGGAAAAAATTCTTAGGAAAAATCTGATTCTGACGATACGTTGAATCATCGAAGGAGTACAATCAATATATAATTTAACAGAAAAAAAAAATCAAATTTACACCGTTTAAAGGGAGTTAATTATTAATAATTCTCAATTTTTTTTACAAATATATATATATATATCACTCAATGAATTACTATATAAATATACTCACCCTAAAATTATAATATTCGGTTATATATTGTTATATTAGATAGATATAAAATCACATAACATCTGATGACTTTCTCTATTCAAATAAATTTAATTGTAGTTATTATGTTACGTAATAATGATCGGAAACATGTTACGGTTTTTTCTAGAAGCAATTGAATAATCAATTAGATTTAATATGAAAAAAACTGGAATTTATATTAGACATTATTTAAAAAATATATAATAAGAACATATATATATATATATATATATATATATATATATATATATATAAATTTAAAAAGTATTAAAAAAAAAAATACGCTGTTTATAAATAAGAAATAACGCTCAATTCAACACAGAAAAAAACGAACTAGATTCTAATCTATAATCTATTGGATTAATATTTTTGTTAGTATGCAAAGATGCTTTCTTTCTATTTTTTTTATATATTAATTCATAATTACTTAAATATCTAACTTAAGGGATAGAGTACTATTTCCCGGTGTAACGAAGAAACTCCAATAAATATTGTACCCATATGATAAAACTGACTTTTAATAAAAAGTTCGATTGAAATAAATCTATAATGGAACATTTATTAAGTTTTACGCGCTATATATATATATATATATACACGTCATTCAAAAAAGGTGAATTTTTTAAAAAGTAGAATAAACATTTTTCTGAATTTTTTTCCGTGAGTGTAAACTCTGCATTGTTTGGAATTAGTTTGTAACAAAATCTTTCTAATCTCGCAAAAGTATTTGTTTTGAGACTATTCAAAATACCAGTAAATCAAACAGAGTGCTCTAGGCTTGAATAGACGTTTGTCAAGAAATTTTTGTTGGCTGAGAAACCCAAACCATATGAAATTTACCAGACTTGTGTGTGCGAAGCTTGTTTTAGCCAAAAAAATGCTGACACATTGGCTAAATTGTTTAAAGAAGGTCGAATTAGTAATCACGATGAAGACAGGTTTTGAAGGCCCACAGTGGTGAGCACGAACACACCTTAAATAGTGGATTTAGTTGATGTGCTCATTTTGGCTGACAGAAGAGTTACAGAGTTACAAAAGTGGAAATTTCTTAACAACTGGGACTTTCTGTGAATACAGCTTACAAAAATGAGCATGATTATCTTACCTTTTCTAAGATTAGTTCTCGGTGGGTTCCTAAAATGTTGACACCAAACCAATCAGAACAATGAGAACCACCAATCAGTTTGGGTGAAAACAGCTGCCACATACTCCTTACAGTACAGATCTGGCCCCGTTTTGTGTAGAACAGTTTTTAAATGAAGTGAAAAGCACCGAGAGTTAATGGTTAAAAGATCATTTCAAAGATTTCTATGCAGAAGGAATACAAAATCTTATTTTTCAATGGGAAAAATGTGTTGTTAAGAATGGACATTATATTGAAAAATAAAATCATTTTTTCTTGCGTTAAATGTAAATCGTTTTATTGTAAAATTCACCTTATTTATTGAATGATCCTTATATATATATATATATATATATATATATTGCATGGTATAGTCTGTGACCCTGGGTTTCAGGCAATCAGAAATCGTCGGACAGTGTGTATTTGGATAGAAATCCTTCTTTGATCAATGTTTCATTGAAGACGACGGATCAGAATTTTTTTGAATTCCAGTTTTTTTGTTCCGTACGTACAAGTGAAATCTTTTTTTTAGATAAAATGTGTAGAAGAATTAAGCTAGAAAACCCACTCTCAACTACATCTCTTAAGAACATGTCCATAATTTTCAAGTCGTGTTTGGCAATTAAAACTTATTTAGAATTAATGTCAAAAGCACATTTCTCACACATCAACATATAAAAAACTCCAATCTAACAACTCATTGATATGAAAATTTCTTGCCACACTTCTTGAAAATCGCTAAGAAAGTTTGCGAAAGCGTTTGAAATTAATAATCTTCTGAATAGTTCCTCCTTCCGCTTTGTCTCCGAAAGATTTCACTTGAATGTACACAAGAAGCGCTAAATAATAAAAAGAATTTGTCAAATCCTCTCTGTGAGTTATGAAATGTGTATACATGTTGTATAGCCATGAATACTATACATAAAGATATGCATGCAGAAACATAACGACGCAATGAAGACGAGCGGACACAGTTCTTTAGAAAAATATACCTCTCACTTTATTGAAAGGATTGTGTGTGAGAGGGAGTTGGAAACTGAACAGAACTGCAACATATTGACCCCCCACTCTTATGGCCATAACAACATTTCCTTCCCATTCTCCTGGGCTGCTCAACCGGGGGTCTGGGGGTACAGCCTCTCTGGGACATGGTCCTCATTCCAGCATCTTCTCTCCAACTCATCTGAACTCCAACTGCTTAATCGGGGGTTCTGGGGGCCCCATCTGCTGAATGCTGGTTCTCTCTACAGCATCTTATCTCGAACTAACTCAAACTTCCTGTGCACCGAGTTATATTCTTGTTTTACGCCCACTCAATTCAACCTGTCGACAATCAAGGTTATCCCCTTTATACCTTCAACTGGATGCACCAATTATTTACACAGGTGCATTTCCTAATTTGACAGCTCGGCCGGGGTCAATATGCAACACATACACATACATACACATATAGTTTTATATATGATAGAAATATGTGGAAATTTGGATAAATCAAACACTTAAAACCGGTTTAGAGGCACGATATTTCGTACTTTTATTTCATTTTTAAGAACTTTCTCAAACTCAAACTTAAAATTTTCTATCATATAGTCAGATTCACCACAATGTATCATTTCAACACACACATACACACACATACACACATGTATATTACTTTTAAATAAATTCGATTAATGTTTGTTTTAAAAATTAAAAACTAAAATGGCACTACTAATAGTAGTAAAGAAACAGTTGTCAATATAAAAATATTGCTGTCTTGATACACTCATAAAATATTGTTGATACACTGATATAAAAATATTGTTGAGTAAATACACTAATATTATAAAAAAGAAGAGAAAAAAAAGATAATCAATCAATTTACTACTTAGTTTCACAATTTCTTGATCCCCTGGTAAGTGTTGCTAAATCATTTTTTAATGATTATATATATATGTGTGTGTCTGTGTGTGTGGGGGGGAGAGAGAGAGAGAGAGAGAGAAACGTTTCATCTGACGACTGAGTTTTCTGTTTTATAGATAACGGGGTTGGGCTGAAAAGTACTTAGGCTGAAAAATTCATATCTATTGTTGATGACTTTTTTTACCCAAGGGTTCCATCACTGCAACACCTATGGAAGAAGTGTGTGAACCCAAGGGAGGGTTATTGTTGAAAAATAAACCTTATATGTTGGAGGGTTATTGTTGAAAAATAAACCTTATTTGGTCACATTACATAAAAGTATCTAGGTTACCCGATGAAAATTGAACTCACAAGTAATAGTGTGCTAGCCTAAACGTTACAACTCCCTACCTCTCTGATAAAAGAGAACTAGAATTCTTCCAATGATAGCCGTGTCAGTTCTACTGATTAGTTGCGCCATTTGGACTCAAACGTATGCCGGTACAGCTGTCCTTGTCAAACACAGGGGTGATTTTACTTTCAATCCACTGATCGCTCCGCTGGTCGGATATATCTTTGGATGACACGACCGATTCGTTATCTGCCCACGTTGTGTTTCATATATCCAGACAACAGATCAATTGCTAATCGGAGTCGCCGGTCGGTGAGTAAAGGAATGAGATTGTACAATTAAGAAAGTAAATTAGAATAAAAGTCGACGCCAAGAAACAGAGAACAAAACACAGCTTGCAAAAATAACAATATTTAGTACGAATAAAATGTCTCTCGAAAATGATACATATATTCTCCCATCCCATAAGTTAGTGACCAGCTGACGAATTAACAGTCCGTTAATTCCTCGTATAAGGTTTAGGCTTTTCTATTCTCGCTGTCTATAGTCTGGCGCAAGGCATTCTTAAATGGCGGCTATGTTTGCTTTCCTCAATCCTTGATACTACTTCCCAAGTGCTTATTACGTTAAGCTTCTTTGCTTATTCGCAGCGTTATATTATGGTCGGCTTTCTTCGCTGTCTATACTAGAGCCGTCTAGTAGAAAGTCAAACACTCAGAGCTTTGGGGAAACTGCTCACCGACTCACATGCTGCTCTTTCCATCTGACTCTCTAATATATATCATTTCGATTTCGCTTCGCTTCTTTATAAAGTCATCTATCTACGAAAAATCGAGGAGTGCATATGTGTGAAAATTGTGTGTGCATATTTTTTCATCTCTGTACAAAAATGCCAACTATTCGGGATTCATAATCCGGGTGATGTGTAAGGAAAAGATGAACGTTAATCAATAAGGATTTAATCAAAGAAATGTGCGCACTAAAAAAAGGGTTTTAGTGTTCATTCTTCCTAAAAGACTCCATGTTTAAACATTTCAAAGAAAGCAGAGAAACAAAAGAAAGTTGATAGGTCATCGAAAGAACACAACATGGAGGTGGAGATGAACATCAAAAGTCATAAAAAGAGAGCCAACTATACAAAACTGCTACGATGCACATTCGTAATATATTTCATTGGGGGTAGTTTTCATCCTTTGAATGTCCTGAACAAGAAAAATATATTGATAGAGAAAATTTTGTGATGCAATACCTACTTCTGTATTTCTATGTAACAATTAAGCATGACAGGCTGGTCATTTGGATGCTCTAAATATAATTACCTTGTGGTGCCCTATTAACATGTGAACACATATTTTACACACTTCGCAAAGAAAGGAAATAATTCAATGAATAAACCAAATAACAACACATTAATGACAAATATAAAATAAAATGATGGTTGGTTGATTGGTTGGTTGGGTTTTATGGCATATCAAACTTTGTAGGTTATTCAACGCCAAATTCTGCTTATATGTATGTGTGTGAGTGTGTGTGTGTGTGCGTGCGCGCGCGCGCATGTATGTGATTTGCAAACGAAATAGTTTGTAGGTAACATTTTTAAACGGGCCTGTGCTCCTTTCTTCACACATAGTTAAATAGTTTCAAATACTTCTATGTAACACTAATAATTCAATTTAATGATAATTCGCTTGCACACAGTTAAATGGTTTCAAGTATTGAAAATGATTACATAGTTCAATTTGATCGATAGATCAGACCCTAACAGGTTCTGCCACACCAAGTTCAGAGTGCTCCCGGAAGTAATGGCAATGAAAAGATACTCTATATTCCCCGAAGCTCCAGAACTAACCATCAAATAATTCAGTGTCATATTAGGACACTCGTCAAGGAGGAGGAGTCTTAACCCAATGCATAGATCATCCATTCAGTATATTTTACAAAAATGGGCTAAAAATAAAATGAATGTTTATATATATATATGACATAACAATGCAAGTAATCACACACACACACACACACACACACACACACACACACACACACACACACACACACAAACAAGAAAAATAACAAAATTTTACAAACTCGGATATTTTACAAACAGAGATATTCAAGTTGGGGGGTGGGCTGTAAATTTCATTGGCTGAAAAGTTAATACAATAACGTCATATCTGCTGTTGATGACAGTTTTTCTCAATGGGATCTTAGCACTGCAACACCGATTGAAGAAGCGTGTGGACTACAAGGGACACTATGTTGAAAAATAAAACCCATTAATCAAATTCCGTCAAAGTATCTTGGTTAGTCTATGAACTTTACAGCTGACCCTTGTACAAAGGCATTTTTCAGCTGTCGAGAAAAGCTCAAAATTCTTTTTGAAGGCTGTCTCATTCGGTGTAGGCAAAGAGATAGACAGGGGCACCAAAATTCATTCAATTATTTCAAAAAATGATATATTCACACTGGTCCTCGTAAGCTGGATTGGTCATGGGCGTGCTTACTCATACAGTCTGTCTTAGACGAGAACAACCTTACGGGGCCCATCCCTCTTCAGGTCTACAACTGGTTTTTATTCAGAGTTTTTTTCTCTTTCAGATGGGTTGCCATACCGTCTGTTTATAGCTGGAGGGAGAATTGTTGGATTCATACCTTACCCAAGGGTATTAGAGCTATGTAAAATACTTACAGCAGATGTAAAGCTCTGATAATCTTTTACACTAACGAAAAAGAAGCCACATCTTACTGATAGCATGTCATCTATTCGCATGGCACACACATATCTGTGCGAATACTTGTGTCCGCACACATTTACGCAGATATAATTGTACACGCAAATATGTATACATACACACCATTTTGTGTGAGTGGATATATTTATTCAACTCCTCTGCCACGGACAGGATGCGACACAAAGTTATTTTTAAGCAGTGTAAAGTTGGTTTGAATTTAGAATTTTCCTTCTTCTAGACTCGTTGCTTAATGAAGATTACTATTTGCCCATAGCTGGTTGGGGAAGGAGAAGAAATGGATTGATGCCTTTCCCAAAAGCATTAGCGCGAAGTGAAACGCAGACTGTTTCGTCCAGTATTTGAACTCCGGCCGTCGATTACATTTCTCACGACACTAACCGTCACGCTAAGAGCGCCATCAAATTGTATGTGTGTATGTGCACGCACGCGTGTATGTGTGTGTATGTGTTCGTTTGTTTATGAGCGCCGTTCGGCGTTATCTATTGCTTCGACATTATAAATTCCACTTTATTAAATACAATTGTCTCTCAATGAAGCGTTGCCAAATGACTAATATCGTGGTATAAAAAAATTTACATGCGCATAAATTTTATATTTAGGCTTGCGTCTCTTATGGATTGTACTATAAATTTGCGTTTTCTATGTTTGAATTATATGTATAATACTTGTATAAGAAGGAGCTGGTGTTCCCTAAGCAAATCTAACACTTGTCTACCACTTTGTTCTGGTAACTCCTTCGACGCCACTGGTACCAAATTGCATTGCTACTTGTCCTTCCTTTGGACAACATCGGCGGCGTCGAGAAGAGAGACTAGCTCAGATCCACGATCTCGTGAGAATAGCGAATGTCACAGCTACCAGGCAAAGAAAGAAACATGATTAAGCAGATAACCAACGAATCCTGTAACACGTCAATTCCTTCCATATTAATTGTAGATTATACCACCTCGTAATGATCAAGGGAGATAATCACCTTGCTTCATGTACGCACAGATGATCACTTGCCTTCTCTCACTTAATGCGATGTAACTAGTATCTATATATTACTAAAATTCTCGTTATGTTTATATACGAAGCGTGTTCAAAAAGTATCAAGACTGAAGCAATATTTACCAAAATAGAAATGAATAATGAGTGAAACGTTAATTTTCTTCAGAATACTTACGTTGGCATGCAATACACTTATTCCAGCGGGTTTTTGATTTGTCGAAGCATCTCTGAAATTCCTCTTTTGGAATGGTGTGAAGGTGCAGTGTCATATTTCTTTGAATGTCCAAAGAGTCGCACGAAGCTAAATCGGGTGAGTATCGAGAGTGTTGCAATTGCACAACTCTGTAATTTGGTAAAAGTTGCTGACTAAAAAAAAAAAAAAACTGATAACTCGACGTCTAGACATTATTATTCTGTTTGTGTAGTTGCTAAATTGTGTACTAATTTTCAATATTAAAATTCAGATTTTCAAACATAGTTACGCTATTTTTTTCATTACACCTCGTTTTTTGTTTGTTTGTTTGTGTGTGTGTGTGTGTGTGTGTGTGTGTGTGTGTGTGTGTGTGTGTGTGTGTGTGTGTGTGTGTGTGTGTGTGTGTGAACAATCTTCACCAAAAACAAAAACAAAAAAAACAGAAAAAAAGACTGCCCTAACCATTATAAGTCTTCTGAAGAAAGCCATAAAGTCTGAAACATGTGTAGAGCATAATTGTCTGAAATAAAAACTTAAGTATCACATTCAAATTCATTTGCAGACTTTTTCAGTTTAAAATATATGAAATTGTATTGAAATGACCAAAAAGAAAGGTCTTCAGAGGACGATATTATTTGTAGAAATATTCGCTAACGTGAAGCGTTTCGAGTTTTAGACCTTCATCAGGGCGTGTAAATTACTGAATGAAACGAAAAGTTGTGAAAGCTTTAAAACATTCCACTTCCGCTGGTAACGCTCTGTTTCAAATTTGTGTGTTGTGATTAGCGTTCCAAAATTTTATATAAAAATGAATAAATGAAAATTCGTATCACATCTATCTATCTATCTATCTATCTATCTTATTTAGTTCAAATCTATCAATTACTATCATTCTATAATATATCTATCCGTCTTTATAAGTGTTAACCTTCTTTCTATATTTGTCTTTTTAATTGGATTATCTGTTTATCTCTCTATCTTTCTAAATATCCGTTACTTGAAGTTTCGTGTGGATCACACAATCCTTAGAGGGAAATATATATATATATATATATATATATATATATATATATATATATATATATTTCCGTCAGAGGATTGTGTAATCCACATGAAACTTCAAGTTATAAATTTCGGGAGTTTATAAATCGAATATTTTAAGTTTCATACCAGCTGTGCCATAACAACATCAAGCATTTTTTATGCACTTTTCTTATTTCTAATTCTGCATTATATGTTATAACACACACACACACACACACACACACACACACACACACACACACACACACACACACACACGCGCGCGCACGCGCGCGCATGCTCGTCAGCCCAGTCATATGGGGCTGTAGAATACACCAATTGCATCTCTGCAGAAGGGTAAGACCTCCTCCTCAACTAGTGTCTTGGATATGACACTAAACAATGATGGTGAGGTGCCAGTAATGCTGGAGCTTGGGGGAATGCGGAGTACCCCTCATTGACATCGCTCTGAGCCCCACTCTACCCCGGAGTGGCAGCACTTGATAGGGTCCTATTTATGGGTTAAATAGAACTGTTTGACATTTAAACTGAGTACAAACAAATGACTTATGCTAAATTTAATTGTTTGAAATAGAACTTTGATCGTGTAAACAAATGACTGAATTTTAATTGAATTGTTAGTGATATATAAAAATACTTTGATCCATTTAACTGTGAGCAAATGAATGAGTAATACTGAATAGAATAATTAGTGTAACATAGCAATACTTGAAACCACTCAACTGTGTGAAAGAAATGAGCTTAGGCTCGTTTAAAAATGTTATCAACAGAATGTGTTACCAAATCATATATATCTTATCCTATATATTAATAGAATAAGCCCTTGTTAGTTCGCGCAACTATTACGCTTAGAGAATGATCCTATTAGTCGAAAGAAGGTCAGCAAGAACCAATCAAATTGGCGTCTTATGCAAAGCTTTATTAGGCATCTTGACCAAAGTAAGTATGTTTTTCTTAATTAACTTTTTATATAATATAATACTAGCCGAACCCCGTGTAAATTACACTGATTTTGCAAAATATTTTTTACACTATTAATCTATTTGCCTTCTTCCGATTTAAAAAAAATCAGTGTTATATTATATTAAAAGGTTACAGAAGAATGGATTTACGTAATGAAAAAAAAAATTTTAAACTTTAAAAAATCAAAATTATTTAATCACATAAAGGAATTAAAATCTCTTAAAAATTGATTTCTTAGTAGTTTTTTTTCTTTCCATTCCAATAAAATATAGTATATATTCATTAAAAAATTAAGTAAAATTTTTCCAAGCATAATATTATGGCATTTTTTAGGACTTTTTATTTCAAAATTCATGGCCATTTAAAAATAAAATTGTAAATTTAAGAATTTCTAAAAAATTCATGATATAATTATTCAGACTCTTATCTTTATAGAAAATTTTTTAAATAGTATGTCTACAATATATTTTTTCAGATTTCATAAAATGAAATATCGACTCAGTAAAAAAAAAAACGTATTCCTCCAAATATTTTAGTAAAAACTTATTTTAAACATAAACTCATTTAAAGGTGAATAAGTAACGAAATTTTCATGAAAATTTGACTCTTATTTCATTTTTCATGGATTTTTTTAAAAAAAAGACTGTACGCGTAACTTTTATGTGGCTACATTAAATTTCAATTGATTTAATGGTGTGAAAAAGTAAACACTGTTTTCGTTCTAAATTTTAGAAATCGGGAGAGGGGAAAATAAATTAATTGTGTAAAAAACACTTTGAAAAATCTGTGTAATTTATATGGGTCTCAGATAGTATGTATGAACAGAATTTGGCATTAAATAATCTACAATGGTTGATATACCATAAAACCTAACCATACCAAACCAGGCCTCACACACACTCACACATATATGTATATGTAAAACCTAAACCCTTCAAAAATGGCGTATCATGTCAAAATTTTTATTTGAACAATGCACTTAAAGAGAATAAAGCCACTTTTAGTTCAATTTGCAAATGAGTGATAACCTGTGAGGTACGCTCTTTACATTTTTTAATCGTCCAAATTCTCGATAAAATGGAGATAATTATGAAACGCTTATTAAAATCCTTCATCCGTTCATTTTAGCAGAAACATCAATATCATCAGTCACAACAGATGCCGAAGGAGTTCACAGGTCGTCTAGTTTATTTAAAATCTAACCGTGTTAAACTGAGGTTCGAGTGAACAAAAACGACCAATCGATTTGGTTAGTAAATTTGTTTACTGCCTTATAAAACCAATACAAAAAGGGAAAAATTCAATTCCAAATCAACTTTGATAAAATTTTATCAGTGGACATCAATTTTATTATAATGGGATATTACGAATCGAAATATTGCGTGACTACATAAGATACGTATATTGAATTAGGAAATTTGTAATAGATGTTACATCGATTTATATATGTTTGATAATGAAAACTCACATTATGAACTTTTCTTGAATAAGCACAGCACGCCGTTCGATTCATTTTAAAAATTGATAATTTGTATTTTCCTATTAGTTTCTTTTTTCAAAAGTTAAAAAAAAGAAAGAAAAAACTTGAATGGAAATCTTTAAGATTGGAGGATGTGGAGGGGATTTTTGCAGTAAATGAAATAGGATGAAAAAGATAAGAGAACAATATTTTATCGATTTATAAGTTTTATATCTTTTCATTATTTATAATGATCTTTGCAATATTTTCTCCTGAGCCGTGAAAAAAAAAGCATTGATCAATTCTAAAACTTTAAAAATACCCTCTAAAAGTGAATTCAGAACCAGTTATGTATGGACACATCTATATATAAAGCTTCTGTGTCTTTCCATCGATTTGATTATTTGTTTAGGTTCGAGTACAACAAAACCGATTTTCCTTGCCTGAAACAAATTTATGTGTGGCCTGCTATATAACTTGATTTTTGTTGGAATTTTTTTACAATCAGGTGTTAGCTTATTTGTTTTAAAAAATCCGAATTAAAAAGAAATAAAAAAAAAAACAGTTTATTAGAGACTAAAAGAAAGATTTAAAATAAATAACTATGTTACCAATAAAAAAAATCAAATTAGTTTATAGAATGTAGCGTCAGGAGTGTTTATTTTTGGACTGCAATTCATATTTTTGGTGCCAGGGTTTCAATGGTGCAGCGTTTGATGATAAATAATATCTAATAATACCCGTTTTAATTATATAATGGTTTGTTAAAGATAACAAAATACAAGAATCTTTGATTTCGAAGAAAATGATTTTTTTATCTAAAAAGTATTAGGGTATACATATTCAAGGGCGATACAGTATATATTTTAGCCATATTCTATCAATGCAGAAATATAAATATGATTCACAACGAAAAAGAAAAATCTTCATTAGTTTCTGAGAACCTTTTTGTACATAATATTTGATGCTATTACATTTTTTACTAATATATAGTCCTTTTTCAGTACTTATTTGTAAACATCGAACATATAGCTGCCTGCGTGAAAAACATGAACCTGACATCATCTGTTATACTGTAAAGAACATTTTATACTCCGTATCAAATTCCCTATTTCACTTCGTTTGATCAGGAATTGTATATTTTACAATTTCATAACCCTAGTGACCTAAAATATCATCGAAGGTAAACTTTATATAGTCAATATTGGGGTCTGAAGTTAATATTCATGCTTCTGGAACTTTGCATTTTGCTGAGACCCTTGGTCACACATACACACACGCACAAAGTAAAGATAAGGTTGGATTTTATGGCACATCACCCTTTATAGGTTATTTAATGCCAAATCCATTTTATACAAATTATCAGTTCTATTTCAAACAATTCAGTTTAGCATGAGTACACAGTTTAATTGTCAAAAACATTTCGATTTCAAGCTATTCAGTTAAGTCAAACAGTTTTAATTTAGCCTGTAAAAACAGTTCTAAATCAAGCAATTCAGTTTAGCATAAGTACGCAGTTTAGTTCTATTTGATCCATAGATAGGATCCTATCACATGCTACCTCTCCAGAGTGGATCTGGGAGCGATGACAAAGAAGGAGTACTCCGCATTCCCCAAAACTCCAGCATTACAGGAACCACACCATCAGATTGTTTAGTGTCATATCCAGGACGCTCGTTGGTGGCGTGTTACCTCTCTGTAGAGTGGTAAAACTTCACCAACTTCTACAGCCCCAGCCAACAGGGCAAATGAAATAGATGGTACGCCAGGTATTTGAGAACACCCATTTAGCGTTATATGAATGAAAGACGGCTTAACATAAAGAGAGCATTCCTGGTTGACACTCGACTCGAAAAGTCATGTTCTACTCGTGGTAGAAGTCAGTGTCTAAAAGGATAGCTAGCTTTTAGAATAATAGCTAGGTTCTTCCTGTTGAAGGTCAGGATCTGGGCAGAAGACTCTGACAGAGGGTATGTCATTCGTGGACAAATGAAAAAAATAATCTGGTCATTTTCGTCCCGCAAGCCCAACTGTTTACTTAGCAAGTTGATGAGTTCCATCATCAAGATACAATGAAGTAGAGTCCGCTATCAAACGTGCGAAACACGAAGACATAAGGTAGAAGTTCTACTCGAGAGGGAGAAGTCCACACGACCTGGTCGTGCCCTGTCGAGAATGTTCCCGATAATGTTACCCCTAATACACAGTCTTCAAGCTCTCCTGATTTGAACTTGCGTCTGGGGAATCATCGAGGAGGCTAGCCAGTGACCCTAAAAAGCAATGAGTCATCGAAAGTGGCCATCGTAGACGTAATGTTCGAAATGAACGCGATCCATCTGATATGAACATTCATATAATTACATAACCTAGCAGGATGTAACACGATGTCAATCTTTAAGCGGAGTACGGCTGGTTTGAATTCAGAGTCTTCTTTCTGCTTGATTGGTTGCCTAAGCTTAGCTCAAAAATTCAATCTGTCCAACTATTTACCCATAGCTGAGGGTAGGGGGAACAGATGGATTTATGCCTATTTCCTAGGACATTACTACGAAGTGAAAAACAGATAGTTTCGTCCAGGATTTGAACTCGGGTCACCGATTCTGTTTCCTACGACGGTAACCTTTATACTAAATGCACCTCCTGACAGGGACATGTTGTAACTCCCGAGGTCATCCTTGTGTAACATATTGGCCCTCGACCCAGCCGTCAATCAATAAACAGGTGCATTCGGTCGAAGATATCGAAGATATCACCTTGACCTGTGGACGGGTTGAAATCGGTGCAATTGCGACGCCCACAGGAAGCAGGTGTACGTAAAACAATTATATAACCTATAGCTGGGAGATCGAGTTAGTTGGAGTTTGAGGCAGGCAGAGTTCAGTTCGAGGCAGTGAGTTCCAGTCGTTGGGGACAAGATGTCGTTGTGAGAGCCAGTGCCAGACAGAAGGCTTGGGCCCTCAGGACCTCGGTTCAGCAGCCCAGCAGAATGAGGAAGAAGTGCGGCTATAGTCAGAGGAACTCGGGGTCAATATGTTGCAGTCTCTATTCCGTCTCCAACTCACATCTCACTCACAACCCTTTTGCAACCCTTTCGAATAAAGGTATATTTTTCTAGAGAAGTGTGTTCGTTCGTCATTATTGTTGATTATGTTTCCGCATATATATGTGTATAGTTATATATGTATTACGGCTATGCAACACTTTTTATACAAAAAAAACAACAGTTTTTATATTTTTCTGAATACGTGTATAAGTTTCTTTGAAACTTCATTGATCTACTACTGATTATTTTTGTTTTGGTTGGCCAACTAAGTACCACAAAATTTGGCCGCATACCTACCGTGTGGGAGAGAATTAACAACAACCTTCCCATTCAAGGCAGCACCTGCTCCCTCTCCTAAAAAAGGTAAGGGCTTGGTTTATTATCCTGTGAGTGAGGCGTCTCTGAAAGAGAATGCCGGTAGATGCAATTTTTGCACAGCCCCGCAGTAGATTCGTTTCCAGCGCGGCACCCCCACTTACACCGGCTCTATGTCACATTTTGACCTCGTGGGGAGTCAAATAAATACTCCACAAATTTTGACTCAGTGATCAAGTCTGAACTCTTGGATTCTATATTGTCTTGGTGATACTCGAAATTCTTGCAATAACGACTGATGTTAAACAACAAAAGCAGATCACCGAAAAGGGAGGTGAGAAACCCAACAACATTACTCTTACTTCTCTCTCATTTCCTTTTTTCTCTTCCACTTGAGGGGGTGTCCTCGTGGTGTAATGAGTTAAAGCGATGGACTGCGGAATCGTAGTAAGCGAGTTCGTACTCCAGTCGCGCTATTTCGTTCACTTTCGAGCAAATACCTTTAGGAAAGGTATGAACCTTTTTATCCTCCCAGCTATGGGTTGAATAGAACCATTACTGTTCTTCTAGGAGAATGGCTTTGGCATTAAATAACCTACAAAGGTTGGTATGCCATTAAAAAAAGAAACCAAACCAAACCATCTTCCACTTGATTCTTTTATTCGTCCTTGTTCTCTGACAAAAAATATCATTAAAAAATTGCGTTTATTTGGATTTAGTTTGTCCTTAATGCAATATGGTGGCAAATCAAGCAGAAATTATCATTCAAAATAGTTTGGCTTTAAAATAAAGAACGTTATTCTGTGTGTTCAGATGAACATGTTAATTAACACGTGAGGTTCGTGTTCTGCCATGATTTGAGGAATTGAAATGCTTACAATTATTCAATTGTTATATTGTCGACTCAACTTATCATCTGCTGATTAACACCCTCTCAGCTTTATTGGATGCAAACATAAACTCGTAAATATTTCGAGGAGTTAATGAGAGTTTGTAATTCTCAAATTGAAACAATATTGAATTCTCATTGCGTTTGTATATAATAATATTACCATGATAATACATACATATGCAGCAACCCCCCACAAAAAAAAACTTGCAGTATAATCAACAAAAGTTTCATCGGATATATATATATATATATATTCATGATGTATATATCCTCATGATATATACACACACACACACGCACACACACATATATATATATGGATGTGCGTGTGTGTGAGAGAGAGAAACGATGATCCTATAACTAAATCTAACAATTATTTTCTAAAAAGTGCTTAATCTTCCAAAACAGAACCGGAACAAAAGCTAAAAACTTCATGCAAAAAACTATGCGAATAAAATAAAAAAAACATTTAAATATTTAACAGGAACATTTTAGGTTTTACACATACACGCACACACATTTCATTATCAAGTCACGCTGACAGCACGGCGTTTCCTGACTCTCTCTTTCGCCATCCTTCCCTATCGTCCATCACTCCTAGTAAGTTTTCAAGACATCATCCAGTGCCCGCACAGAGCTGTTGTATGTAAGTCCTTGTTAGTCGGCCAACACAGGCACGTCCATGTGTAAGAGTCCATAGAAGAACATCACATTGTTCTGTCCTTGCTTCTCCAACAGTGTCCCGCATGTCTTGTTTGTCTTACCTGGATGATTTTTAGATGGGAGGTAAGTGGCCGTACAGCTGTTGTTTCGTGGAGTGCTGCTTCCAGGATTCGTTCAAAATACCTCGTAGCATTTATGTGTAGTTCCCATCTAGTTTTTTCTCTTGTCTTTTGTTGATAAAAAAATTTGCAACGAACCAACTGTTACAAATGCTAATTGTTATTTCTTGGGTGGGTCAAAAGCTTTGCTGTATTTTGGTCCGTGCTACTTTGTGGTACGTATATAACGTGACCGAAGCAGTTTAAGCCAGGATTGCTTCCAGGATTTGTTCAAGACAGCATGTAGTATTCTGGTGTTGTTCCCATAAAGTTTTTCTCGATATATTTCGTTAGCGCCCATGTGATGCATCCATACAGTAGTATTGACACAGACATAGCTTGGAAGAAATCCCGTTTTATTCTATTGGATAGATCAGATTTCCATATGATTGATAACTTGTCAACAGTATTCTATGCCTTCGCAAGATATATGTTAACATCACTTTCAATAGACGAAGTGTTGCTGGGCGACTAATTTTAGAGGCTTGCGATTTAAAGTGGAAATGGCTTCTTCTTGTTTAAAACACATGAATTCTGCTTTATTTGCGTTCACGTAGAGGCAAATGCCTCCTGCTACTTGCTCCAGGCTATGCAGTAGGGATTCAGTCTGGGCAGTTATATTTACGAAAAGCGGGAGATCCTCTGCGTTATCTGTTGCTGTCATAGTTTCTGTGGGATAATGTTTAAATATCATCATCATCATCATCAAGTCGTGCCACTAGCACGGATATCCCTGACCCTCTCTCGCCACTTCTCCCTATCACTCATCGCTTTTGGCAGGTCTTTAGGGCTACATCCCGTATCATCACATAGCTGCTGTATGTATGTTCGAGCTGGTCGTCCTGCTTTTGCTTGGCCATATGCGGTGCATCTTCTTGCAAGACTCCAGCAACCATATCGAAAAATTTGGTGTCTCTATCAAGTGAGCGAACCATTACTTTCGTATTTTTGTAGAGTACTATTATAGCGGTAACAATTTCTTTGGGGGACCATGTACTAGTAGTATTTGCACTATCTTTCCTCTGTACATGGATTCGAATGCCTTAGAGGAATCTACGGATAGTAGTGTTGCCTCGAGATTTTTCTACATGTACTTCTTCAATGATTCGTCGGATAGTCAGAAACTGTGAAATTGCACACACACACACACACACACACACACTCTCTCTCCAGTGTATGGATGTGTGCACACGAGTGCTAGACAAATCATGACTAGTGGAGCTGTCAGTTGTAACCTTAGTCGACCCTAGTCGAGGGTGACTCGAAGGCTCCCTTTTCAATTGCTATTACACCGAGGTCTAGGGAAGAGCGCTGCTCCATTCTATGGATTGCTCCACTTTATACCCTTGATCCTTATCTTATAATACTGAGTGTTAAGCAAGGCGGCATCAAGTACCATTTTTTGAGTCTTTGGGATGACTCGACCTGGGATTGAACCCCGGTCTCCCTGACCATTGGCAAACAATCTACTCATTTATATTGATGTTTCTATTTAGAAAAGAGTAAAGGATTCCAATTAGTAGTTCATATTTCTCTCTGTTATATCCTGTATTACAATGATTTAAAAATGATGTTAAGCTCAGACACATACAACACGAATGGATCATTCACTTACAAAATTGATAGAACATAGCTTTATTCTCTATGAGCATTTTAAGTCAAATACTCTCCTAAGGATCTTGTGAATATATGTTGTTTCTCCTAGGTTACTGTTACATATATCTACAAGCATAATGAGAATTTTAACAATATGCTAGACGACGTATGAATCCGTAAAGTAACTGATATAACAGCGTTTGATGATACTTCTATTTAGAAATGAGTGAATTTTTTTTTATTTGTGGTGATCTGTGGACAAGCTGAATGACATTTTGTTGCCGTCCTAATGTAGCGGAGATAAAGATACACTTTCACGAGTCCTCAAGATATTATTTAATACAGAGGATACAGTAGACAGGGAAAGAGAAGAATAACCAGGAGACCCAGTAGACTGGGCAATAGACGAATAAGCAGGAGAAACAGTAGTCAGGGCAAGAGACAAATAAATAGGAGACACGGTAGACAGGGAAAGAGATGAATACACAGGGGACACAGTAAAAAGGGCAGGAGACGAATAGCCAGGGGACACAGAAGATAAGGCAAGAAAAGAATAAACTAGGAAACAAGTTGACAGATTAGTAGACAGACAAGTAGACAGAATAAGCGAGGAACAAATTAAACCGGGCGAGGGGCGAATGTTTAAACCGATTAAGAGACGAATCAACGGAGGTCGAAGTAGGCTGATAGAGAGACGATAAATCAAAAATTGTAAATATATTAATGTCAAGATGAAACAATTTTGTCAGTAAATATTCATAAATATTGATTTTAAATACCTTTTTTCATAATGTGTCAAAGTAGATTATCAAAGATAGTAAGAACAAAATACAAACAGTTAAGAATTATGAATGTCTTGTCTCAAGCAGAAAATCTTTTAATGTAAAAAGTTGACATTTAATTTTCAGAATGTCAAATTTCGATTTCGTCTATCAGGGTATTTTTTGTCCAATTTCACTCTTATAAAAAAAAGACGTTTTTATCTAGACTTTCGTAAAAGATTTTTGATGAATTTTTTTTCCAAAAGAGGTTTAAGACATAAAGAAAAAGTTAACAGGAACAGATGCTACACCTGAAACTTTTATCATCTGAAAGTGTTATAAAATTCTTTTTACAAAAATATAACTCTCGCACTTTATTCCCAAAAGGGGTCAAAACTTCTGTAGGTGTGTGAGAGAGTCAGACAGAGGGAAAGAGACAAAGACAGACTACTATACTGACCCATAACTTCTTAGCCGCTCTGTGTTATCTTCAAGGCCTTACGCCTTCTCTTCCAACGAGACGTACTCAACCGATCCTCGCCAGGTTCTCTACTTTCCGACTCGATTGACTATAGCCTTTCATAACGCCTACGATTTCTGGTCAACCACGTGACTGCTTCCACATATTTTCACCGGTGGGTCCAGTGCAGAGAATCTCTGAGTGATGGCTCGGCCAAGGGTCAATATGCAACAAAAGAAATAAGGAAGAAATAAGGAAAGGAAATGCTTTATATTCTCATGTATTGGTCGAGTTTCGAAGAATAAAATTTTATGCAGAAAAGTGAGGATTCGTGAGTAATAATTTTGTAAATCTGAAATTCAAATTCAAAAGAAAAGAGTTGGGCTAACTTTAAAATTTAATTCCATGGTTTTGTAAACGTATATTTAGAGTTAACCAATACATAGAGTGGGAAACATCGTATTAAGGTTCAAGAAGACATGCAAAAACGTTTTATTAGTACAAAAGAGATGAAAAAATTTAGTGATTTGAAAAAAAAGAAGAAAATATCCAATTTAGTAATTTTCGCTTTGTGTTTCCCAAATGCAATTAAAGAGTAATTATTAATTTTGTTTTGAGGGAGAGGATTTTCCTTCCTTCACTAATCTTATCAAATGTATCTATCACAAAACCTAAATTGCTGTTCAAACAACTTAAAAATTATTGGATGTCGGCACTTGTTCTCTTTTTTCAATGAAATAATTCATGAAATCATCATCATCGTCATCATCAAGACGTGCTGACAGCATAGATTCCCTTGACTCTCTCTTACCATTCGTCCCTTTCCGTCATCGCTCAAGGTAAGTTCTCTAGACGGTACCAGTGTCCCCACAGAGCTGATGTATATAATATTTTGCAGGTTGGCCAACACTGATGTGTTGTGTAGGAGTCCATTGGAGAACGTCACTTATGAGTTCATCCTTACTTCTGCAGCAGTGCCCAGCATGTCTTGTTCATCTGACTTGGATGGTTTGTGTCATGGGAGGTAAGTAGCAGCTGTTTTGTGGTATGCTACTTCTAAGATTTCATCAAAACAACATGCAGAATCCTAGTGTAGTTCCCATCAAGCCTTTCTTAACGTGTTTCGTTTAAGTCTCAGGGGTGCAACTATGCAGTAGTATTGGCATAGCTACAACCGTTTACCCTAGAAGAACTAGACTTGGTACTGAGAAAAATTCAAAATAGGAAGGCAGCAGGGCTCGATGAAATACTTCCAGAAGTGTGGAAGACCAGGAAATTCGACGACATACTGCTCAGACACTGTAATGCCGTATATAATCAAAATCCTATAGACAGATGGATGAAGGGATGCATCCTCCCCTTCACTAAAAAGAGCAACCTCGGATTAGCCAAGAACTACCGAGGCATAACACTTACGTCCATAGCGGCCAAGATATACAATGCCCTACTATGCAACCGCATAGAACCTAAAATTGACAACATACTTAGGAAGAACCAAAATGGCTTCCGGAGAAATAGATCCACGACCTCACAAATTTTGACTATCCGTCGAATTCTTGAAGGTGTACGGGCAAAAGACCTACAGGCAACAATAGTATTTGTCGACTTTACTAAGGCCTTTGACTCCATTCACAGAGGAAAGATGGAGCAAATCTTTCTCGCATACTGCCTACCAGAAGAAACAGTCGCAGCCATTATGATGCTCTATAGAAACACTAAGGTAAAAGTCCTTTTTCCAGATGGAGATACTGACTACTTCGATATTGTAGCAGGTGTACTGTAAGGAGACACATTAGCCCCATACCTCTTCATCATATGTCTAGACTACGTGCTTAGAACATTGATTGATAAAATCAAAGAAAACGGTTTCAAGCTAACAAAAGAAAGAAGCAGAAGGTATCCCGCTAAAATAATTACCGACGCTGACTACGCCGATGATATAGCACTTCTGTCAAATGCACCCGCACAAGCCGAAACCCTGCAACATAGTCTGGAACGAACCGCTGCAGACATCGGCCTCCATGTCAACGCACACAAGACGGAATATATGTACCTCAATCAAACAGGCGACATCTTCACACTAAACGGTAGAGCACTGAAACTGGTTGACAAGTTCACCTACCTAGGGAGCAGTGTCTCATCAACCGATGCAGACTTCGACACACGACTAGCAAAGGCATGGACAGCTATCGATAGGCTATCGGTCGTAGGGGAGTCAGACCTGACCGATAAAATGAAGCGCAGTTTCTTCCAAGCAGCGGTAGTATCGATACTGTTATATGGATGCACCACGTGGGCGCTAACAAAACATATGGAGAAGAAGCTTGACGGCAATTACACGAGAATTCTGCGAGCAATATTAAACAAGTCCTGGAGACAGTACCCCACAAAACAGCAACTGTACGGCCACCTACCACCAGTCACGAAAACTATCAAAGTTAGACGAACCAGACATGCGGGACACTTCTGGAGAAGTAGGGATGAGCTCATAAATGATGTACTCCTGTAGACCTCTTCACAGGGACGAGCAAAGGCAGGACGTCCAGCTAGAACATACATACAGTAGCTCTGTGCCGATACTGGATGTAGCCCGAAAGACCTGCCAGGGGCAATGGACGATAGGGAGGGGCGGCGAGAAATATCTGTGCTGATGGCGCGACATGATGATAATGATGATCACAACTTGTTGGAATTCCAGTTCTATTTTATCCAAGAGAATAGTTTTACTAATGGTCGTTAACCCGCCAAGAGCAGTCCATGACTTTTTTGTGTCTATTGACAGCGCTTTCAGTTACACCATGGTAGCAATAACTCATTTGTAAAATACAAATATAATAAAATGATTAACTGCTGCTAAAAGCTTTCTAAAAACATATTCTCTCAAATTCACCACCCTTGAAAGAGATCGACTCATACTCCCGCGAAAGGATCTGTTCACCGGCTCCTTGCTTAAAAGAAAGTAGCTGTTAGGAACTTCAGAAAGAGAGCAAAGGTGAAGTGTGTGTGTGTGTGTGTGTGTGTGTGTGAGAGAGAGAGAGAGAGAGAGAGAGAGATAAGAAAGAGAGCAGAATGAAGAAAAAATAGGGTGTTGACTGAGCGAGTGAGAATTTTTATGTATGTATGTATGTATGCAGATTTCATTTGAGTTGGGACAATAATATTTTAAAGATAGAATAAAATGTGCGTTCTATACATTTTGCAGATAATCCATGTATTTGGTGCAGGGCAAAATAATTATGAAAAATGAATCTTATACACCACGGTAATAAAATTAGGAATAAGACATTCTAAGTAATTCCCTTTGGACAGCATTAGTAATTCTGAAATCTAGAGAATGTGACGCCATTTTTGCACCATGACATTCTGGTCACTCGAGGCTTTGGAACACCCCACTCCATGCTTACAATTTCAAGCAAGTCTTTTATGGAAAGATAAAAGTCAGAATGAAACTTAAAAATTTGATTTACTCCTCTTTAACCCATAATGTTATGATTATTTGTAACCATCTAAAATGTAAACGTTTTATTGAAAATAAATTCTAATGTCTTAAGTGTGTGGCCGTTCACTGTCACCGCTTATTTTAATTCTGCTTTTGTTATCATGATTTTTGAATGGAAAAGTATTCAATTACCAAGTCATGTACTAACAGATGGAGGAGTAGGTAACCCAATAGTTATTGTCGTAAAAAAATGGACACTTTAGGCAAGGTTCAAATTCTAGACGAGGCAGTTTACCTTTTTTTATCGTCGTAGAAAATAAACATGGCCAGCCAAGTTCAAATTCATTCCTTTTACGACGAATGTTAACATCACATGATTTTCTAAAGTCAGGATTTTTTATTGACATTGGAAAAAATGTCACCAGAAAAAAATAATCGGAAAGGATCATAAACTTGGTTTCTAACTTAGGAATTTTTTGCCAAATGTCTTATAAAAAGTTTGGGCATTTTCGAAATATGCTAAAAAATGCTATCCAGTCTCATAAATTACTAAGAACATTTGGTGACCATAAATCTAACCGTTTTTAAATCATTTGATAATTAGACAGACAGATTAAAAAGAAATTTCGGGAATTATAATAAGATCTATAAAACTTTGCTTAGTAATGCCTAAAGCTACAATAGCGGAGTTCCCAAAATGGTCTGGACTCACCTTAACATTATATACCTGAGCGTAATGGCTGAACTGTGACATCGTAGTAAGTGCGTTCGAACTCCAGTCGCGCTATTACGTTTACTTCCGGATTAATACTCTTGAGAAAGGCATTGACACTTATTTCCCCACCTATAGATTAAAAAGTACCACTACTGGCTATTTAACCGACTTCCCACCAAACCGATATATGACACAAGGTCGTTTTATAGTGGGGAGCCACGCACAAATTGTGATTCATGTATGGTGAGACTAAAAATGCTTGGGCTCGTCGGCATTTCCTATGCTGGGGCGCCTCTGGCACCAAGCCATAAACTCAGCCCTGCAAAGCAGATATAACCTGAAAAGAAGCCCCTGGGACCAAGTAGTGAGTAGCTTGACCCACGTGATAATTGATCTGTTTACAAAAGCAGATCACTAACATTTTTTTCTACAAGGATCACTTTAGCATTAAATAACAAACGAAAGTTGATATGACGTTAAGAAAAAATAAAATAAAACAAAACAAATACCCCCCCCCCAATCCAAAAGCCCAAGAAACCAATCTTCTAAAACCAATGTGAGTTCACCTTTTCAATCTCTTTGATCGATTCGGAGTAAGAATTTTGAAGGAAAGAAATTTTTTTTATCATTAAATAATATCATATTAAAAAAATTCTTTCCATAAATTTAGCATTCAAAAACAAAATCAAAAATAAAAACAAAACTAAATGCAATACTTGTTATGAATGATTGCAAAAAAAAAATAGTTCTTATGGTGTAATGTTCCTGTTTTTAACTTTCCAAATAAAACGATAAAAAGCAAATTGTCTGTTCAAATACTTATAAAAGTTACTGTATATACGTATGTACGAGGATCATTAAATAAGTTCCCAGACTTTTTTCGTATGGTCACATTTATTGATAGTACACACATGAAACTCTAGTCCCCTTCAAAGTAATCTCCTCCGGCTGCAATGCACTTGTTGTACCGTTCCAACAACTTCTAGAAGGCCCCACAGAAGTCCTCTTGTGTGAGCATGTAAATGACCTTCGTCACAGCCTCTTTCATCTCCTCAATTGTCTCATAACGACAGCTTCTGAGCTTAGAGAATAACCAAAAGTCACAGGGAGCAAGGTCTGGACTATAAGGAGGGTGAGGAACTGTCTTGATGCCCATCTTGGTCAAACAGTATGTGACAAGGATGGAGTTGTGGACTGGTGCATTGTCCTGGTGGAAATGCTACTGACACGATTTCATGAGTGTTGGCCTCTTCCGACAGATTCTCTTCCTGAACTCCCTTAAAACCTCAACATAGTAACCCTAACCCTAACCCTTTGGCCAATCAACTCTGATATATTGACTTCCTTACTCCTCCCACACCTTTAATCATCCCTCACAGACTCCCTGCCTTCCTTGAATCTCTTATACCACTCAAAAACTGATGCTCGAATCATGCAAGATGGTCGAAAATCAGGCTGAAGCATTCCATACGTTTCTGTGGCATTTTTCCAAGTTTAAAACAGAATTTTATTGCATATCGTTCTTCTAAAGTGTCCTCACGTCCAGATTGCATTTTTGAAATTCACCGGGTGTGACAATCAGGCTTTAGTTGGGTATAGCACGCACGTGTGGTGAGAGATTCATATATTCTATCTGTAAGTATTTTTAACTGATATCTCTCTCTATGTAAATATTTACCAACCCCTCCGCTCGGGCAGGATATGACACAAGGTCAATTTTTTAAGCGGAGTTTGACAGGTTTGAATTCAGAGTTTTCCTTCTCATAGACTAGTTGCCTCACCAGGGCTGAAGAACCCAGTCTGTCCTACTATTTACCCATTCCAGGAAGGAGAATAACTGGATTCACACCTTTCCCAAGGGTATTAGTGCTATGTGAAAAGCCATCAGCCTCGTCCAGAATTTGAACTCATGTCGGCGTGTCCATTTCCTACGACGATAACCATTACACCACGGGCACATCTCTCTCTCTATATATATGTACATGTATTTCATAATTGATATCTTATTCTTATATTATTTTTGATTATTCAGTAAAATATTATCTCTCGTTCCATCGTAATTTAAATATCTAGACAAATCCTTTCAGTCCATGGTTTTTTCGTTTCCTATTTGGATGAAGTTAAATTAGGCCCGAATCAATCTTATCGTGGAAAAATCGCATTTGATTGGTTTGGTTATTTAATGGCATCAAGTCGCGCTGGTAGCATGGATTTCTCTCTCTCTCTCTCTCTCTCTCTCTCTCTCTCTCTCTCTCCACCCGTCCCTATAATCCATCGCTCCAGATTGGTCCTCCAGACTACATTATGTGTCCGCACAGAGCTGTTGTTGGTAAGTTCTTGTTAGTCGGCCATCACTGGTACGTCCATATGAAGGGGTCCATAGGAGAATCTCACATGTTCATCCTTCCTTCTCCAGCAGTGTCTCGCATATCTTGTTCGCCCTACTTGGATGGTTTTACAGATGGGAGGTAAGTGGCTGTAAGTGCTGAAATTTCATTAATTTGTAAATGTTTGATAATAATCCTAGCTATTCATATTTTCAACGTTCCATTGAAATCACTTTTTTTAATCATACTTTTTTATTTGCCAATAATTATAGTTATCCTTGCCTTCAGTTCCTCTTTGGTATTATCAGAAAATTTGTTGGTCTCTCGATGAACCGCGCTCTACATATGATTATCAAGGAAATTGCAAGTCTTGTGAATTAGATGGCCAGATGTTAGGAGTGATGCAATCGCAGAAGTTTTCTTACAGCCAAGACTGGATTCTCCTGCTTGTGTGGCATAGCGCAGATTCCTGTTCCCAGAAGTACGGTCTTCCAGCAGCCACCTTCTAAATCCAGAGAAGCACTACCGTGTGGGGTCTAAGACCACGTGGGAAGATGAATGAAGGCATAATTTCACCATTGCTAGTTACCACGCAAAACACTATAATACATGTATTTATCAACCCCACTGCACGGCTAGAATGTGACGCAAGATAAATTTTAAGCAGAGTTTAGCAGGTTTTAATTTAGAGTTTTTCTTCTTTTTGACTGGTTGCCTAACCAAGGATAAAGAAACCAGTCTGCCCTATTATTTACCCATAGCTGGTGGGAGAATAACTGGATTCATACCTTTTCAAAAAGTATTAGTACTATGTGAAATGTAAACAGACTCGTCCAGGATCTGAATTCATGTCTCCGTGTCCCTTTCCTACGACAATAATCATTGCATCACGGGTACCTCCATGATGTACATAGGGTGTTTGATTTTCATCACCATTGGTACATCTTGTGAGTTGAGCGCAAGCCAACGTTTGTTCTGTGGGTTCATCATCTGATCCTGGTAGAAATCTTTCTTTTCTGAGAAAAACCAAAGCATGTTCGGTTGGAGTAGATGCTTGAGTTTGTTGAAAAGCTTTGCAGCGTGATTTTTCCTCTTGTCATTTTTGGCCTTTTTTGAAAATTGGCCTTTTCTCATCTTGTTCGAGAAATAAAGAATGTCTTCATGCAATACCTGCCAGATGAGAAACTCAGACAGTTGTATGTCCCTGGCTATGGACCAAATTGACTTGCTTGAATTGTTGTCAATCATGGCTTGGATCTCACCAAAAAATTCGAGTTATTTTCTTATTCGAACTATCAGTGTTGCCATGTCTTCAAATTCTCCTTTGGACTCGTCCAACTCTTTTCAAATACTCTGTGCTATCCTTGGATTTTCATTCAAACACTCTGAAATCGTCGTATTGTACTTTCCGGTGATAATAACAAGCAGTGTAGTATGCCGTTTCCAAATTTCTTGAGGAGTGAATTGCATCATTGTACTGCTCTCCTCACACACCGTGCCTAATTGATTCTTGTAGAAAAAAACCCTGAAACAAATGAAGCACATGCACGAAATTAATATTAGAATATGGTGACAATTTCCGCATCGTATCCTATATACTCCGACATATCCATCGCATCCAATATCCTCATCATCATCATCATGTCGCGCTGGTAGCACGGATATCTCTGACCCTCTCTCGCCACTCCTCCCTATCGTTCATCGCCCTCGGCAGGTCTTCAGGACAACATCCCGTATCCTCACATAGCTGCTGAATGTATGTTCGTGCTGGTCGTCCTGCTTTTGCACGGCCATGTGTGGGGGTTCATAAGAGTACATCACTTATGAGTTCGTCCCTGCTTCTCCAGCAGTGTCCTGCATGTCTGGTTCGTCTAACTTGAATCGTTTCCGTGATAGGAGGCAGGTGGCCGTACAGTTGGTGTCTTGTGAAGTGTTGCCGCCAGGACTTGTTCAAGATTGCTCACAGCATTCTTGTGTAATTGCCGTCTAGTTTCTTCTCCAGCCGTTTTGTTAGAGTCCATGTAGTGCAGCCATATAGCAGTATCGATGTGACTGCTGCCTGGAAGAAACTGCGTTTCATTTTATCGGTTAGGTCTGATTTCCATATAATCGATAGCCTATTGATTATATGGAAATCAGACCTAACCGATAAAATATACTCCGACATATCCATCGCATCCTATATACTCCGACATATCCATTGCATCCAATATACTCCGACATATTCATTGCATCCAATATACTCCGACATATCCATCGCATCCAATATACTCCGACATATCCATCGCATCCTATATACTCCGACATATCCATCGCATCCAATATACTCCGACATATCCATTGCATCCTATATACTCCGACATATCCATCGCATCCAATATACTCCGACATATCCATCGCATCCTATATACTCCGACATATCCATCGCATCCAATATACTCCGACATATCCATCGCATCCAATATACTCCGACATATCCATCGCATCCAATATACTCCGACATATCCATCGCATCCAATATACTCCGACATATCCATTGCATCCTATATACTCCGACATATCCATCGCATCCAATATACTCCGACATATCCATCGCATCCTATATACTCCGACATATCCATCGCATCCAATATACTCCGACATATCCATTGCATCCAATATACTCCGACATATCCATCGCATCCAATATACTCCGACATATCCATCGCATCCAATATACTCCGACATATCCATCGCATCCAATATACTCCGACATATCCATTGCATCCAATATACTCCGACATATCCATTGCATCCAATATACTCCGACATATCCATCGCATCCAATATACTCCGACATATCCATTGAAAGCTTTTCAACGAAAACAATGCATTTCTCTCAGAATACATATCTCGGTGATGACTCGACACACACACACATACACACCACCACCACTACCTCCAATAATCAGAAAGACTGCAAGATATGCCCACAGTAAGAATACGACATTGTTCGATGATATTTTATATAATGAGGACAGTAGTAGGTTTTATAAACGTGGATTTATAGTAGATAACAAGGCCAGTGTCACCTGATTGACAAGTGACACTGCAAACGGGGTGGGATGGATATATTGGAAAGAAAGAGAGAGATGATACAGTTTCAAATGCATAACATCATACCTTTATCTCCAGTGACCCGTGTCTTACTTTCCCAACATCTCAGAAATAAAGTGCTAGGGAATAAACGAGGATTGTTGTGTTGTATTTTCTTCGTTTGTTTTCCCGCGTTCACGAGATGATCACACCACCGTTTGCTCGCTTCGTCGACCAACAATAATAATCAGTGTTCTCTCTAGAGCAAAGTCACTGAAAGCGACTGGAGTCTCTTGTTTAGTTCAGATGATTACATAGCAACATAATGTTGACAAGCTGAGAAAAAGGGTTCCACGTAAAGACTTGTCTTTCTCCTTATATACATGTGTGTATGTGTGCGTGCGTTTGTGTGTGTGTTTTATCAAAATCATACCATGGTGACGAAAATCGTGGTTAGGCACAACTCATCCTTTAACATTTTTATTATTTGATTTTCAGTTTTATTTTTGGTTTCTTATAATCCTTTACTGGGTCTTTACCCAAGACTTAAGTTGAAGAAAGGTTGTGATTATATGCATTTTATATATTTTCGCCTTTTGCTGCTACTTTTTGCTGATATTTTCCAGTCACATTGATTGTACTTTCCTAAGGAGATGAACAGTTTTTTTTTATCTTATCGAGGCTGCGACTGCCAAGTTGTATAACCATTATTTTACTCTTTTGAGCTTTTCACACCAGCGTTAGCTGATGATTTCTCACTGAAGTTCGAGGGACAACAAGTCTCTTCAAGTTTCCAGGACTCTTCTCAGTATTCTGACTGATCTTAATAATGCTGCAGTTTGGATGTTCTCTACTTGTCCTCTTATTTCCAAGTCCTCCATGTTGCATACATATATATACTGGATACATACCGACGCAATGATAACAGACGCAGTAATAAACGACGCATGAAGAAAGGACGCAAGAAGAATTAAGATGCAGGAAGGAAGACACAAGAAGACTTCTTTAGAAAAATATTCACCTCTCACTTTATTGCAAGGGTTTGAAAGGGTTGTTTAAGGGTTTGCATGTGAGAGGATGCTGGAGACCGAACGTAAACTTCATATTTTGACCCCACTGTTATGACCGTCACGTTGTGTTTTTCTTGTTCTCTTAGATGCTCAACCAGAGGTCTTGGGGTCCACTCCATCGGGGCTTTTCCGAGGGCCCCCTCGGTCGGGTGTGGCCTTCCCTACCACATCTGGTCTCTACTGTCTGGAAGTCTGCTGGCAACTGCATCGGGGGTTTTCGAGGTCCCCCTCGGTCGGGTGTGGCCTTCCCTACCACATCTCGTCTCTAACCCTCTGGTAGTCTGCTGGCAACTGCTTTGGCACCCCAAACTCAACTGAGTTAAATAATAACTCAACACCCACACGATCGCCTACTGGATCTTTGAATCGGATGTTTAATCGTCATTAAGCGGAAATAACTGTCATGCAGTTCAGAGGTTACTCTCTTTCGGTGCATGACTGTAGTGGCACAATGAGACCTTCACCTTGTCCCATATCATAAGCCTTAATCCGCCCACGCGATCTCTTTCGATTACTGGCCATTGGAATGTGTCACTTCCCTCCGGTGTATCACCTTGGAATAGTATTTTTGGGCTGGGTCGAAGGTCAAAATATAACACTCCAGTCCCAGTACCAATACAACTGGTATCACCGTCACTTTAATGTTCCATAGTTTTTTACTGTTCTCTTGCCAGGTCTACCAACTTATTTCTCTTTTCGCTTTATTTTGTTGACTATCACAAGGTCTGGTCGTCTGACCAAGATTAGGTGATCCGTTTGTGTCTCAAAATCCAAGAGAAGTTTGTGCGTCTCATTCTCCAGGACGGATTCTGGTGTGTGCATATACCATTTGATTGTAAGATCAAATTAAACTTCTTGCACAGTTCCCAGAGGATCACCCTCCAAACCTAATTGTTTCTAGTCTCATATACCTTTTGCGCTAACTTTCTGCATTCGCTTATTATGTGATTGATCGTTTCATCTCTATCACTACATAACCTACACCTGCTATTTTATTGCGTCTTGTCTATAATTGCTTTGGCATAGTTCGTCTTTATGCCGTTGTTCTGTACTGCTATTAGAAGAGATTCAGTTTCTCTCTAAAGTTTTCCCTTTTTTAGCCATATCCAAGTTTGTTTTTTTTTTGTTTTTTGTTGTTTTTTTTTTGTGAGATTTTGCTTTATTGCCTCTTGAAATGTCCATACAGTTGTTTTTCTTCCCGTTTTTATTTTCCAGTTATTTTTGTTCTGTCGATACTTGTGCTTTCTGCATTGTTCCTAGTCGCTGTAATCAGTCTTCCTCCGTGTTTATTATCATTATTATTATCATTATTATTATTTCATTCCTTGCTTATCACGACAGTGGTTGCTGGTAGCTTTTCACTGAAGTCTGAGTGACAGCAAGTCTCATCAAGTCTTCAGGGCTCTTTTGAATATTCTAACCGATCTCAACGCTACTGTGGTCTGTATGGTTTCGTTTCTTCCTCTGATTTCCAATTCCTTCAATCTTTTTTCCAAGCTTTTGGGGCCGTCCCAGCACAACAACTACAATTGTTCATGTTCCACGGATTTTTTTTAGCTTTCGGACAAGATCGCTTTCTTTTATTTTCACTCAGTGGTCCCCTGGAATTGCAAAATTCATTCGTTGATAAATTATGTTTTTCTTAACTATCTCTAAATCTGGTCTTCTCGCTGAGATTAGGGTGGTTCGTATATGAAACAACCCACAAACGGCGGATTTTTTTTGGTTTTGCCGTTCGTCTAGTGGTGTGGACCCCGTTGTTAATTCTCACACCCGGCCGTGTGGGCATTTCACTGGTTGTACAAAAATCTTTAAGAAATAATAAACAACAAACAGAGGGTGGAAGGAAGAACAGGAAAATTTTGATTTAGAACTGCAAACGCAGGAAGTGAAGCTGGCACTCTTAAGCATTCCTGTATGTATTTCATGAGTGGCTATCGCGAGAACTCAACGAAAATCCTACACAGCTACCAAAAATGCCGACTCATCTGGTCAGCGTCTTCATTGATCTGTGTCTTCGTTCTTCTCCATGCCGACCTCTGACCGTACTGCTCCAGAGTTTCACTCCTAACTGACTAACCCTCTGCTCTGGTGTCTCACTCCCGAATGACTACTTGAGAGTGTCACTCCTAACTGACTACTTCGGAGTCTCACTCCTGGCGGACTGATGTCCTTCGTCCTTTCTTCTGGTCTCGCTTGTTTTTCGCGGGCACAGCTCTTTGCGTGGTATTCGCGCCAAAATAGACAAATGTCTTCTGGACACTTCTTAGCTCTTTTTTGCTTCCCAGAAGCCTTGAATTGTTGCGTCTTAATACAGATGAGTCCTCTTTCTTCTTATCTTGACTTATACAATCAGTCTATGTCATCTGTTGGATATAAGCCCTCATGCATCATCATCAATTTTCTTGTCTTTGGGTTTATTTGTCTGAATACCTGTCTATGTCTATTTTAAGAATGATGCAGAGTATCTTATAAGAGGGACTGTTCAGGTGTTTATTCCTTTGATAATATTTCTTTTACATAATTTGGTTCCAAGAATGTTTCTTAATCTTCTTAAGTACTCTTTCTTACTTTTTCTTTCATTTCTGATCGTTTGATGGTGTCCGCGTCCAATATTCCTTGATACTTGTAATTTTTCTTTTCTCCAAGTGTTCTGATGTTTTCCGATTTGATAGTTCTATTCGTTTTGTTCTTTTGCTTTTCTCCTTTTCTATAATTAAAATGGCACATTTTTCGATTCCAAACCCCATTTCTTTATCCTGGCAGTATATTCTTATGGTTTTTTTTATAAGCGTTCCTGTTTTTTTTCATTTTGGGCAAATATATTAATATCATCTGTTTACATAAGATAGTTTATCTTTTCTTGTGACGTAGTCAATTTGTAGCCTCCAGTACAGTTCCTATGCCCATAATTGAGTGCTATTATCATTAATATTATTCACATCAGAAATAACCGGTCGTTTTCATTGAAATTTGAGTGACAAGTCTCCACAGCTCTCCAGGGCTCTTCTTAGTATTCTTGTCAATCCCGGCAGAACTGTGATCTGAACGGTCTCAATTGTTCTTGGTATTTCTAGTCCCCACATTCTCTTTTTTTTAAGTTCATACGGATTGTTTCGAGTGTTCCCACTATGATTGGTATCACTGTCACCTATGCTCCACAATATTTTTAGCTCTCTGGCAAAATCCAGATATTTATCTAGCTTTCTCGCTTTCTTTTTTAAAATTTTTTTCATCAGCTGAAACAACGAAACTGACACCATTTCTTGTTCATTACAACCAAGTCTGGTCTTCAAGTCGGGATTGAGCAATCCATTTTTTGTCTCAGTCCTAGAGAATTTTGTGGGTCTTATTTTCTAGCAGTGTCTGGTTTGTGCATATTCCATTCGTCAGTATGGTCAAATCTTAATCACTTGCTCAATTCTCGGTTGATCCCCTTTCCTACCCAGTCGTGTTTGCTCTTGTACTTTTTCTGTGCCGGTTTGCTGCACCTATTTATATGGTCACCTCTCTCTCTCTCTTTCTCTCTCTCTCTCTCTCTCTCTCTCTGATTTTATTCAGTGAAAATACCCGTTTTCTTGTTAGAAATCCGACACAGTAAAGAATCATTGAATCGGGAAGATAAATTCTTTCGCATATTGCATATTCTTCAGACCTGTCATTTTCTGACGACCGCTTTTTTTACTCCATACAACATACTTTGGTCAGTGCTCCCTAGAATTTGAAGATTTGAAGAGATAAAAACATTTCTTCGAAAAATCAATTGAAGGAAAACCGGTATCATTCATCTATAATGTAATAGACAAATTAGCTAAAAAGGAAGCATAAAGTCATAGAAAACCAAGAGAAATAGATGAATGCCGGGCTTCCCAAAGTGATCCATGTAGACCCTAGGGGTGAATAAAATTTTGGTAGGGTGAATAAATGAATTGGAGTCCACAGGAAATGAATTTAATAGTTTACATTTATAAATCCCTATTTAATAGAACAAAAATCGCTGGATCATAAAGACTAGTTACCAGTTATCGTACACCTGACGGGGTAGCTGATAGGGTGTGCTGGCCACTGATGATGCATCATGCACATACGACCCGTTCAAAACATCCGGTTCCTTTAAAGGAAGGAATGATCTGACTCTGACCAAAAAGGTCCGGATCTTTTCGCAGCCGTTAACGACGCATATATTTTCCAAAAAGAAAACATTTAAGAACAATTATTTTAAAGGAATTATTGTAAAATATCCCTTTTCATTATGAAATGTCTTTAGAAAAAAAAAGAAGTTTATAAAATGTTTTTTTTAATGGGATATCAACCTTCATGGATTATCTAAAGCCAAATCTAAATAGTACCATTACTGTTCTTCTTTGTAGAATAACAGTAGTGGTACTATTTAACCCATAGCTGGAAGGTTTTACGGAGATTTATACCTTTTCCTCGGTTGTTAGTCTGAAAGTAAACGTAATCCTACTTACCAACCCCTCCGCTCGGGCAGGATATGACACAAGGTCATTTTTTAAGTGGAGTTTAACAGGTTTTAATTTAGAGTTTTCCTTCTCCTAGACTAGTTGCCTCACCAAGGCTGAAGAACCCAGTCTGTCCTACTATTTACCCATAGCTGGAGTGAGAATAATTGGATTCATACCTTTCCCAAGGGTATTAGTGCTATGTGAAATGCAGTCATTCTTGTCCAGGATTTGAACTCGAGTCGCCGTGTCCATTTCCTACGACGCTAACCATTACGTTGGGCACCTCCATAAAGTGAACGTAATAGGGCCACTGGAGTTCGATCACATTTATTACAGTGTTGTAGTCCAACACATTAAAGAAAAATGGTGTAAAACTAAAATCAAAATACAACGCCTGAGGTTTTAATTCCTATCTATGATAGTAGATATTTAATTAAAATGCTGACGAGACACTTTTTGTCCACGATCGTATTTACAGGTAAGTTCTATCATTAAAAGAGAAAAAAAACAAGAAACTTGTGAGAATAGGGAAAATACGATCTACATCAAGCGTAGCGGTTCATGCAGATTTGGTATTTTGAGTCGTAATGAAGTTAGGGTATTTGTTTATTTTTAAAAACATTATTATTATTTATTATCAACTATTTCTTATACAAAATCTCGGCTCAAAGAAGAAAAAAATCGTTACCCTGAAGAATGGCAAAGGATATTCTCAGAAGTGTCCATTCAATTTGATTGGACTATCAGTTCGAGAACAAATCTGGCAGATTAGAGAAGCTGTTCGACGTCCGAGGACACCAGATGTTTCAACTGCAACAGGTACAAAAATAAATCTGTCTGAACGTGACCGGTCAGCTTACGAGCCTTAGTCTGTCTGATCTGTTGGTAATTTAACGAAGATGCAGATGGAGGTAATAGACATCTTCCTGTTTTGTGGTTGAGACAGTCGATTATTTCACAGTGTCCGTTGGTCGAATCTAGGTAAAAAGCACAGATTTGGATTGCTGCTTTTATAAGCGAAGCGTAACCCATTTGGAAGGATTGTTGTTACACAATCTTCCGACCCACATTCATTAGTTGACTCTGTGCTCAACGAAGATTAGTTAATATATATATGAAAAATCAATTGATTTCCATGCAAAATATGTTAATTTTTGTACAAAATTAGCTATAATTTTTCTAGCATTTTGTCTACCGAGCCATTGGCCAAATGAGTAAAGTGTTTGCCAATGGTCTGGAAGACCGGGGTTCAATCCCAGGTCGAGTCATACCAAAGACTTAAAAAATGGTACTTCATGCCGCTTTGCTTAACACTCAGCATTATAAGGTAAAGATCAATGGAGGTGCCCGTGGTGTAATGGTTAGCGTCGTAGGAATTGGACACGACGACACGAGTTCAAATCCTGGACGAGTCTGATTACATTTCACATAGCACTAATACCCTTTGGGAAAGGTATGAATCCAAATATTCTCCCTCCAGCTATGGATAAATAGTAGGGCAGACTAGGTTCTTCAGCCTTGGTTAGGCGACTAGTCTAGGAGAAGGAAAACTCTGAATTCAAACCTGTTAAACTCCGCTTAAAAATTGACCTTGTGTCATATCCTGCCCGAGCGGAGGGGTTGGTAAATAGGATAAGGTAAAGATCAAGGGTAAAATGGTGCAATCCAGGGAATGGAGTAGCGCCTTCCCCTACACTATTGAAAAAGGAGCCTTCGGGTCACCCTCGACTAAGGTCGCCAACTTACTTTACTAACTTATTTTTGTCTATATTGACCAACCGGCGCCTTTAAAAAAATTTTTTTGAGATGGCAGACATTAATATTTGAATTCCCTTGCAGATTTTGAAGGATCAAAACTTTACATAATTCAAGAATTCTTTTCCCTCCTAGATAGTTAAAAACACATTTTTAACCTATTAGAATCATAGATAAATCAACTTACTTTTTATCTAATTTGGCGCCTATCTGAATCTTATAAACAAAGAAATAAAATAAATCAACCATCAGTAGATCTAATTATTTCTATTTTTGCACAACTTTCGTTTCTTTTTTTCTCTTGAATTAATTTCTGCTATTTATTCAAAACAATTCATTGGAACTCGTCTAGATTTACTATTGTTAAACTAATTTTATAAACAAAATATTATCATTTTGTTTGTTGACATTTTTGTACAGGAAATATTGTACTAATATAAAAAATCTTCGCCTGCTGATATTTTATTGTCTTGAAGGAAAATTGACGTTGGCGTCATAAACGTTACTTTCGCACTACATAGTAACATATACATCGCAAGACCATATACACTCACAAAATAATATAGTGTTTGTTTAAGGCTGAACAAAACTGCTACAGTGAATGCATGAAGTTTTCTTTTTTTGTAATATAAATATTGAGGTACATTAACGCTCTAACAATTATTATTTTTTTCTTTCTCAAAAAGACTTTGTAGTTTTTTAACAACAAACTTTCCACTCAAGTTTAATGAAAAAAGATTCATTGAATTTGTAGAACTGTGTTTTATTCAATCATTTACATACTTTTCCTTTAAATATGTATGTATCAAATATGAAGACAAGCAGCATTTTGTATGCATTTTGTATGCATTGACATTAATCTTGCTGGAATGACGACTGAAATTACTTGTCTATGTACTATATACATATTTGTGAAAGCATATACAAAACAGATGTTTGTGTATAAGAGAACGTCTGAATATTTATTGCTCACTCATGCGTGTGTTTATGTGTGTGTATGTGTGTGTGAGAGAGAGAGAGAGAAAGAGAGAGGGGGCGAGAGAAGGAGATCGAGTGTGAGTGAAATTTAAGTATTAGGATATGTGTGTGTGTGTGAGAGAGAGAGAGAAAGAGAGAGGAGCGAGAGAAGGAGATCGAGTGTGAATGAAATTTAAGTATTAGGGTATGTGTGTGTGTGTGTGTGAGAGAGAGAGAGAGAGAGAGAGAGAAAGAGAGAGGGGCGAGAGAAGGAGATCGAGTGTGAGTGAAATTTAAGTATGTGTGTGTGTGTGTGCAAGAGAGAGAGAGAGAGAGAAAGAGAGAGAAGGAAAATGCGTGTTAGTTATATTTAACAAAGTATTGATGCATATATGTTTGTTTGTATGTTTATGGGTGTGTGGGTGGGTGGGTGTGTACGCGCGTGTGAGACTTGTATACTTGAATTGAGACTTTTCTGTAAGCACTTGTGTCTAAATGTCCTTATAACGTAAATTTCAAGGAAACCGGCGTCTATTAATGGATTTCGGTAATCCACCCAAGCATATCTTTTTTGCCTGTTTTATTTGCAGAGGGCCAGAAAGAAATACCCTATTTTGAATATGGCAATTGAGTTGAAGAATTTCCCATCTCCGAAATTCTGCATATTCTCCAGCCTATCATTTCTGTTGTATAGTGGCTTGCACCATGTGACTTCCGGTATCATGGAAATATAAAAGACGCCGTGTCTCTTAAGAAGCAGAAGAAGAAGTAGAAGCGGAAAGCAGCAGAGAGATAGCCCTGAAGGACGTCGGTCAGTAGTAGAACAACTTCGGACGTAACACCAACAGCGCGAAACTTATAATACTAGTCAGACTGTACCACTTGAGTCAATAAATAATTAACTCTATTTCACTGTGTATCTTTTACTTACCGCGACACAACAAGTTCTTTCATTCCACAAAACGCTACTTTTTTAGTTAATGATTCCATAAAAACATATTTTGGTACCTTTTGATAATTAATTTGTATAAAAATTACTATATGAATTAAAAAATAGAACTATATTGTTAGTTGATCTCATAAAAATTTCTGGGAACAAACTGTTATTGTCTATTGCTACAATGGGCAATTGACTCATCTGAATGACACACCTGAAGAGAAAAAATCATCTCCAATGATTCTGATGCATGAAAGATTCATCTTTATGTTCCAAATACAACACCATGAAATTGGGATGATAGGTTCTTCAACATTCAGTATATACTAGAGGCTATCACTTGCCGTCGAATGGTGGTTAGCAAATCAGCTTAAGCTGGTGTTTTATTCTATTTTATTTGTAAAGAATCAGAAAGAATCTCCCAATTTCAAATATGATCATGGAGTTGAGATGAGAAGTCCTTCAACATTCTGCCCATTATCCAGACTTTCACTTCTTTCATTTCATACAACATTTCTTTTCTTATTAGTGGTTACACAAAGTTCAAGATATGAAGGAGGATTCACTAAATCAAAACTGGATTTGTTTTTTTTTATAATGGAATACATAATTTAGGTATTCATTGCAACAGAACCCTTTGTTATCCATAGCCAGAGAGAAAGTACGTAGCTCAGCTTCAGGGAGCCATACACACAGGCTGCACCTCCTCACTTAAAGGGGTTGAGTTAAGCACCCCAAAAAAGAAGAATTCCGATGGAACTGAAAAACATTTTAGTCTATCTTCATATAAGTGTGAGGAATTTTACTTTAAACTGGACCTTGTATCATATTCAGATGCTACCAATGAGGTGGATAGATACTTGTGTTACATAAGAGATTGATCAGAACATTATTGACATATTAGTAAAGTTGGCGACCGTAGTCGAGAGAGACCTGAAGGCTCCCTTTTCAATAGCTACTACACCGAGGTGTAAGGGGGGGGCACTACTCCATTCCCTGGATCGCTCCACTTTACCCTTGATCCTTACCTTATAATGCTGAGAGTTAAGTAAGGCGGCATCAAATACCATTTTTTGAGTCTTTAGTATGACTCGACCTTGGATTAAACCCCGGTCTCCCGGACCATTGGCGAACACTCTACCCAATTGGCCAATGGCCCGGTTGGAATGATATCATAGAGTGTCACTCGGTGTGAATGACGGACAATGATCATAGGGGTGAGTTTGAATCTACGGTAGTGATTGGTTAAGCAGTCACGTGATCAGACACCACTAGGAAAATAGTCTGAAAATCAGTTGGTTTTCCGACGCCGAACTGCTCGTGTGTGCGAAGATTGCTGTGTGCATGTTCTTTTCACCCATGTTCCGAGAAGCTCCCCTCGAAAGTACAACGGGTAAATTGTAAGAAGACGTCGTTGTTAAAAATGCTATAGAGTAGGAAGTGCACAAAGGTAAATGGTTGCTTATTCTTCCTGACAAGAGAAATCCTTGAATTCACAGTGGATCGACAACGAAAAGAAAGAAGTTGGACTATCATCATCATTAAACACAACGTGAGTAGACCGAATGATCATTGGCCATCATAAGGGGGCAAAGTGCTATCCAACACTTGAACATTTTAGCTGAAAAGTTGATGAAAGTCATAGAAAGTTACGGGAAAAAATACGTCAATGATTGAATAATGATACCTTGAATTCAAACGAATAAAAGAGTTTGTAAGTAAAGAAACTTTTGCATTAACCTAATATTTGATTCTGTTCAGTATATCATTTCTATTTTCTTTTATTTGCGGAAAATTGGAAAGAAACACCCGATTTTAAATATAGTCATGGAGATGGAATGGGAAGTTTTTCCACGTGCCGTTTATTCCCTAAATCTGTCACATTCAGACTATAACTTGTTTTACTTCGTGCAACACTCTTTTATCTGACCAGCAGTTTCAGATACTTAAAAAACTTGAAGACTTCATCAAACCAAAACTGGAATCGTTCTTTTATGATAACATATACAACTTATCTTAAATTTGATGTGAAGGTATAGAAAGCCAAAGACACAAGTTTGAAAACTAAATAAGGTTGCTACGAATATTCATGAATCTTTAAGATTGGTAAAAATTGCTGGAAACTTTCCGATACGCTTCTTATTTTCTTTGTATGTACCACCGATGTATATCTATGAACTTGTAAGTGAAATAGAGAATGTTAGAGAATGTATAAATGATTGGTTGTGATGATGATGAAGCCAATGGTGTTCCAAAGAGTGATCAATTGTCTTTCGATAGAAATAGCTGAACATCAATTTAAAAAAAAGTGTAAATAATAATCCAATCAAATATATATTCACTTATTTTCCCACCTGGTAATTCGTCGGGTCATAGTTTACAATTAAAGAGAAAGAACCTTACATATTATACAATTTAGCGATTCAAACACTTAGGGTTTTACACTGACCACAGAGATAAAATTGTTTCATATCACCCATCTGAGCTTTTTTTTTTACAATATATATATGTCAATAATTGGGAAGAGTTTGTCAGTCCTTCATTAAGGGAAAAACGGTTTAATGTAGAACTACCTAATTTTGATTTCTTATACGAACTAAAAGAAAGTTTAAAGTATTTTGGTAGTCATGAGGTAGCAATCGATAGTGAACTTCAATCAATAAAGAAATACACTGGCCTGCGTTAAATTTTTTTCTGAAAATCAAAGGTTTCTCAAATTATATATGATCGCCATTTTATAATGAATTCAAAAATACCATTCATTGTATTTGGTCAGGTCTAGTTTTTAAGAAGTGCTTGAATACTTCACAACAATTTTTACGCAATAATAATACTTATTCCAAAACCAGTGGACTCTTCTTGTCACAGGTGATCGTGGGTGCCAGATTATAGCATATAATGTTGTATGTGTACCTACCTACAGTGTACCACCATACTCGCTAATACCCACATACCTAGAGAGGGTGGGGCGTATCCCTCTGCTTAGAATGATTTTAATGTACAGTGTCAAGTGTTAACGACAAGCCCAGAGCTGATTTATTTTTTCTCTTTTCAACTTGACAATTGTATTCCTGTAAGAATGGATCGCAAGTGTTAGAATAACCCTGATAGGTGCTGTTATATCTGCGGTAGTGTGGTTCTTCCAAAACGTCAAGCAAAAATCACTGACTTTGGGAAGGAGGTATATTGCGATTACTTTGGAGTCAAAGTAGGGGATCAGGATAAGCCATTCACTCCTCATGCTTGCTGTAAACACGTGTGGAAAACTTGAGGGTTTGGAGAAATGGTAAAAGGAAGAGTATGCCATTTGCCATTTCAATGGTCTGGAGGGAAGGAAAAGATCACATTAAAGACTACTATTTCTGCGTGATAAATCAAAAAGGGATAAATCACAAGAACATGCATCATGTCCAATACCTTATGGCCTAGACCTTCCTGTTCCTGAGCCAGGTTGTAACACGGAATATAGCTCGGATTCCGAACATAGTGACATGACTGTTGTAATTGGGGATGATGCATGCAAGCCGGAAAAGATGACTAGCTAGTACTCTTGACCCAAGCAGAACTCAACGACCTGACAAGAGACCTGAACCTTTAAAAGGTGTCTGCTCAGCTGCTGAGTTCACGTCTCATAGTGAAACATCTGTTGGCACCAGGAACAACGTTCTACTGGTATCGAGACCGTGAGAGAGAATTAAGACAATTTTTCCCGTTCTAGGATGAGTCATCATTGGTTTATTGCAAGAACATTGTTGGATTGATCATATCAATTGGCTTAGAATATGATGCTATGGAATGGAGATTTTTTATTGACTCATCCAGCAGAAGTCTCAAAGCAGTTTTTCGACATAATAGGAATAACATTTCATCAATCAAAGATTTCCCTAAACTGGACGCATCTGGGTAAATAAGCGGGAGCAGTCACGTGGTTGATCGGATGTCATGAGCGTTATGAAATAATATATGCAGATTCCCAGGAGTCAGTTGGAGTCGTGAGTCAGTACCAGCTTGCAGTCATTGAGAGTGCCCTGTTAGGAGCGGCGGTCCACAGCGGCCTCCGGTTGAATACCTCCCGGCCGAGAAGCAGAAGAAGTGCTAAGTGATGTCTTAAAGATAACACAGCGTAGCAAGGCCAAGAAAAGAAGAAGTTATGGATCAATATAGATGTCTGTCTTTGTCTCCCTCCGTTCGTCTGTCTCTCTCACACCATAGAAGCTTGAACTCCAAAAATAATGAAGAGAGTTATATTTTTATAACGAAGGGTTATGGTCATTCATCCACCCATGTTTCTTCATCGATGTATATTCACTCATTATGGCTATACGACATATCCCTATTGGGCATTCTGTACAAATGAAAGAAACTCACAACAGCATTGATTTTTCGCTGTTTGCTGTTAATAACCTGGAGCCCGTTAGTCCTAAAGACAACATTATGTCAGACAAGAGTGGTCGTTAAGACAAGGGTTAAAACTTGGCTCACATAACGTTCAGTTTCACCCTTTCGTTGAAACGAACAAAATACTGCTTCTACTCTTACCTATCAAGTTAGGAGTAATGAAGAACTTTGTGAAGGCAATGGACAGGGAAAGTTGCGGGTTTGCTTTCCTCCTGTAAAAGTTCCCACGGATAAGCCTGGAGAACCTCAAGGCTGGCATATTTAACATCCCACAAGTAAGAGAACTCATGAAGGAACCTATGTTTGACGAAGCACTGATCGAAGCTGAACTGTCGACCTGGCAGTCACTGAAGCCAGTAGTTACAAACTTCCTGGGAAATCACCGGAGTGCGGAATACGAGAAGGAAATTGAAAAGCCACTAAAGAGTTTCCGCCAACTCGAAGCACGAATGTCAGTCAAACTTCACTTTCTGCAGTCACACTTGGACTTTTTTTCAAAGAACTGTGGAGATTTGCATGAAGAGCAGGGCGAGCACTTTCACCAAGACATTCGCATTATGGAAGAGCTCTTACCAAAGCTATGGGATGTAAATTTTCTCGATGACTATAGCTGGTACTTGAGACAGGATGTGGTGGCTACCGAGCAAAGGAAGAAGTCCTTGAAAAGACCTTTCATCCATGAATAGCGTCTTTTGTGTATTTTTCCTTTTACTATGTCACAATGTGAGATTTCTGCGAACATATCAGCCCTAAATTTAGCATTATTTGTTCAATTCAACAAGAAAATAAATTAAGTTATCATACTGTTCTATACATTTCAAATAAGAGCTTGTATTTAAAAAAAATTGACCTGATTAGAAAAAAATGAGTATGATTTTTAGATGCAGCGTAAACAACTGCCTTAAAATCAGTTATTATATATTCAACCTTGAAAACATTGCAGGCCAGTGCAGAGAAGCCATGCTGCTGCAAGATGCAACGACTTGTACTGGAATTAAATACCGAAACTTATTTTTAAATGCCCCGAATAAGGAATTATTTGTCTTTCTAAAATACCATTCGTATCTGATCAAACATTTCTAAGAATATTTATGCCAGTTCTTCTAACTGGAGATGTAAAATAATTACATAGCATTATTGTTCGGTTAGGACTAACCACTAATGAAAAAAATCACTGTCTGTGATTGCCACGTACAATGTGTCATGGTTTTAAACAGCATAAAAATTTTTATTGAAAATACATTGTTTGAAGACGCCATCAAGATGTTTGAAAACAGTCATTTTTACAAACATTTTTTGATTTTTAGGATTATATATAACCAGCAGTCTCCATCAGTTTTGCATAACTTGATTCTTGACACAAACAAAACTTACCAGTTCATCATCAGTATTAAGGAATCGTTTTACTGTCATTATAACCAGCCGGTCTTAAAGCCTTGGCATATTACCCGGCACAGATGGGATCTTCAACTAGAATATATATATATATATATATATATATATATATATATATATATATATATTGATGATATAGTTCGCTATATTTATATATAAAACGTGCTCAATGTCAGTGATCGAGCCTTGTCATAGAATCAACGGTGCCTGTAAATTGTCTATTTCTCGACTATGCTATCATCGGACCAAATGAATGCACATGGTTGGCGTCTCTTTATATAATGTTTTCTGGTGAATGGTGAGAAGAGGAGTTAAGTTTTTATTGTATGATAGAAAGGGTAGCTAATTTTGTTAGGCATTCCGGGAAGGGTGTTCTACTGTTACATTATGTCTGTGGGGTGATGGTGCTGCTTTGTTTAAGATAGTTTTAAATCAGTCCATGAAGAGAAATATATAAAAAAAATGACCTGGTCAACCAAGGGAATCTTAAGTGTTGGTCAACAAATAAATGAATAAATAACCGGTCGGCCAACACACAATAGGAGTAAATGACTAAAATTCCATATAGGGTGTGTGGTAATATTAAAAGGAAGACAAGAACCGTTGTGGATTAGACTCAGATCGGTAGCCATCTTCATTTCTCTGTGTGTGTCTCCTCGACTAAGGGATATAACTGAGATCACAAAAATTATTTGTTTATTCTATTTATACAAGAAATATGAAAAATAAAAAGGAATGTTCCGTTGTGTTTTATTTAGCAAATCTTGCAGATGGCCTTATTATCTGTCCAGATTTAGTTGTTTTGTCTGTTGTTGTGCCAGTAAGTGTATGTGTTTAATGTGGCTCATGTTTAGTGTGGAGGTTGCAAATTTAGGATGGGGTATTAAATATTTTGTTTAGTTATTTGGTGATGGGTTGGTTTCCACTCTGGATATAGTGATCTCTGGTGGTTATCTTGTGACTTTAAATGGGTCTTCCTTCAGGTGTTTTCGGTTTCTGCGGAAGACTTGTCCAGATGGGGTCTGAACGATATAGAATCTTGGTTCAGTGCACATTTGCATGACAATTGTGAGGCTCCATATACTTGCATCCTTGTTGTGCACCCTGACGCGCAGTCCTATTCGGATATCGGGAATTTGATCTATTAAAGTGGAACAAGTCTGTGATCACTATTTACTGAGATCTCAAGCGGCATCAGAGTCACTGCAATTTGTATTTTTTGGTGTTCCTGGCACTCACCACTTAGCTGGATTAACCTGTCAATGTCTTGGGTGATGTTGTGTCAGAACACACAGCTTTTTGCTCTCAACTTACACTTCTTGGTCTTCAGAAGTATCTCCCCTTGCATGGATTTTGGGATAATGATACTCTAAGCCTTGACCAAGATCCCATTTTCTATAGCGAACTCATCTCGTAAGGACCAGTATGGTCGCATATTCTTTCCAACTTCTTTGAATGCGTCGGGCCAACCTCCCTTAGTTCGCACTGTGTTGAATCAGAATTAATTGCCTGTTGTACTCGTACTAACATTTGTACTGAAAATTATCAAAATCGACTTTAATGTCCAGATTGATTGTCTCTTTTGCTTTTTATTCGAGAGCCTGGAAAAACCATCGACGTGTCATTTTTTTTGCCTCGGTCATAGACAATGGCCATGTCATACCCTTCTTAGCGTAATATCATTCGCTGGAGGTTAGGCGGGTTGCAACCAAGTTTTTTTTAGGTTGATCATCTGTAGAGGCTTATGATCACTTTCTTCTTGGAAGGCACGCCCATAGATATACGTTTGGAAGTGCTCAGATCCAAAGACAACAGCTAGGAGCTCCCGTTCAATATTGGCATACCGTTGCTCCGTTTCTGTCAGAGATTTTGATGCAAATACTATGGGTTTCGCATACTGCAACATAGCTGCGCCTTTGCCTCAGTTGGATGCGTCTATTTGGATTACAATTTGTTTTTAAGATCAAAGTACGTAAACAGCATTTTTTGCAAGTCAAGTCTTTGATTGTTTAAAGAGGCTTTTGGTGACTTTTAGTCAACCTGTATTCAGATTATTTTTTAGTTGATCTCTCATTGGTGATGTAAGGTCAGAGAGATGTAGAATAAAAGATGCCATGTAACTGATGATCCCTAACACTTTTTGTAGTCCGTGATGCTTTTCGGGTTGGGTGACATCTTGATTTCCTCCACCTTTCTGGGGTTAGGGTGTATTCTGTTTTCATCCTTTATCATTGTGCATTTATCACTGTTGTATCTGAGCCCTTCAATCTACGCAATCTTCATTAGGTTGTGCAGATTCCAGTCATGATCCTATTTGGTTTTGCCATACACTATGACGTCGTCAATCAGTCCTAATGTACCAGGGCATTTCTCTAGAATCATATCCATTTTCTGCTAGAATACACCCTGAGACATCACCAGGCCTGGAAGCAATACCTTCCAAAAAAGAGTTGAAAGTGGTCAGTAGCTATGATTCCGAATCGAGCTTGATCGACCAGTATCCATTTTTGGGACCCAGTTTGAAAAAGTACTTGGTATCAGAGAGTTTGTGCGTGAGCTCCTCCATTGTGGGAGTCTTATGATGACATCGCATGATAGCTCTGTTCAGATCTTTGGGTTCTAAGCACAGACAGGAGTTTGCCATTACTTTTGCCGACATACAATAGGCTGTTAGTAAGCTCGCTTACTCTGCGAATTTTGTCCTATTTCGTCATGTCATCTAGCTTGTTTTTTTTATCTCATCTCTTACATGGATGGGACTTTTCCTAGGAGCGTGGATGACCGGATGGTTATCCGGTTTTAAGTCAATGTGGTATTCACCTGTGAAACTGCCTATGCGGTTGAACTGATCTGGATACATGTTTCTCAGGTTTTTCACTGAGTTGATCTGAACTTAATTCTCTTGAATGACCCAGAGCATCGTAACAAGTTCCAGATCTCTGAGTGATAGTAGTCCAATTATAGTTGGTTCCTCTGAGGTTACCACGAAGATCTTCAGCATTTTCCATTTCCCTTTGTCAGCACATTATGTTCATGGATTCATGCTGGGAGATGCTGGAGCAATTTTACGTTGTCAGTACGGATGACTCCTTATGCGTTGCACCAGGGCGTAACTATCCAGAGGGGCTGACTTTGTGAGGAAACATCTTGTGGAATACACATAAGAGGAGGGTATTGCCTTTAACTCCAGTGTCAACCTTGACTTTTAGTTTATGAGTGCCTGCTAGATTGGGAAGATTGATATCAAAGCCTGCAAAAACCTCAGTCCGGATGTCTTATTTTGCCTTGCTGTTGAATTGTATAAAACGATATTTGCGTGAATTGTTCGTACAACTCATCACAGTCACCCTGACAGGTATTTACTGAATTGACAATGTTTCTAAGTTTCCTATCCTGATGCCTGTGTTAGTGATTTCCATGTGCTTCCTGGTTTAAATTTTGGACCCTTTTATGTATTAATCGTTTGCTTGTGTCTTTCTTTGTTCTCGTGTTTGTCGCTGCAAACTTTTGCCCAATGATTCTTCCGTCTACATGCTGAACATGAAGTGCCCCACGCCGGACACTTTCCTTTTTGGTGGGAATGCGTGCTGCCACATCTCTAACATCTTTAATATATCAATTTCCTGACACTTTCCATTGTGGATTTCGGCCATTTCTATCATGTAACTTATCGAAGCTTTGTGGACCCAACAGATATTCAGGGCTTCCTGAAGTGTTAATCATTCTGCTTTAGCCAACAACTGCTTTTTCTGCTCTGGGTGCTTCGTTCCTGTAATGACCTGCTCTGTTAACCGCTCTTCGGTATCCGTTGCATCTCGGAACTTGCATTTCTCTTCCTGTAACCTTCATCTCGCTAAAAAGTCGTCCATGTTCTCCATATCCCTTTGTGTATACAGATGCAGGTAGAACCATGTGATGCAAAAATTCACCTGAGGCTCTAAACGCTCCTCGAACTTCAGCCAAATAATTTCTGGGGTATTTTTATCGGCTTCGTTTGTGAATGATCTGGAGTTGAACCTTCTAAGGTCTTCCCCTTCAAATAGCAATATAATGTGGTCAACCAGTTTGTTAGCTGTATGTTTCTCACATAGAAGTGACAAGATTGCAACGTTGCTTAAAAAATCGGAACGAATTTTCCAGGTTTGTGGATGTCCGGGACATTATCGGATCGCATATGTTTTTCGGGAAAAAAATCCAATCATTGTGAAATACTATAATAATGAAATGTATGCGACACTTACTTATCTTGTTTCAGTAAAAAGTGTTTCGGTGCAAAGTCTCTTTTTTCTTCTTTTTACAAACGACATTAGTAGTTCTAACTGCTTCCGTCTAGAACGTTCAAAAGAGACCTAAAGTAATTCGACTTGACATAATCTTTGGCTTTTTTATCATTCGGTTGCGTTTACCTTATCCTCTGTGATTATTTCCATCTCACTGCTGCCACCATGTGGTCATACGAAAAGAAAGACAAGAGACATGGATTAGACTTAGCTTGGCCGCCATCTTTATTTCTGTGTGTGTGTGTGTGTGTGTGTGTGTCTTCTTGACTTGGGGAGATATCTGGGGTCATACTATTTGAGAGTGGAGACTGCAAAGAGGACATTTTGAAGTTCAAACAATGGAGAAAGCATTAGCCTTTGACTGCTGATCTCACGGGTTAGTTACAGATAGAGGAACCAACATAGCGGTCCGGCGCTGACCACTAACACACATTCTTCTAACCACAGCCATCTGTTCCCGTGGCTACTCCGACACATACACTCATTTGGTACCGTGTGACAAGATTATACAAGTTTATGTTGCATAGTTATTTACTCGGCTATATTGTATTATTCTTGTGATTTGTCAATGTATTTACTCTATTATGTTTAATCATTATTATTATTGTTGTTATTATTATTATTATTATTATTATTATTATTATTATTCCTTGAGAGTTTTTCACACCAGCGTTTTATTGAAGTTTGAGTGACAGCGACTTTCTTCAAGTCACCAGGACTCTTCTCAGTATTCTAGCCGATCTTAATAATGCTGTAGTCTGGATGGTTTCTACTTGTCTTCTGATTTCCAAATCTTCTAGTCCCTTTACCAATCCTTTGGGGATTGTTCCGAGTGCATCAATTACTATTCTTACCACCGTTGGCTTCATGTTCCATATTTTTTTGTTTTCCTGCAAGGTCAAGATATTTATCTCTCTTTTCACTTTCTTTTAATTTCACTCTGTGGTTTGCCGGGACGACAAAGTCGACCTTTTTGTAGGTTCTTTTTTTCTAATTATTTTTTGTTGACTATCACTAGGTCTGGTCGTCCGGCCGAAATTAAAAGACCCGTTTGTGCGTTTCATTCTCCATAGTTTTTTTTGTTTTGTCTTTAGCAAGGTCTAGATGTTTATATCTCTTTTCATTTTTGTATATATATATATATATATATATATATATATATATATATATATATATATATATAAAGCCACCAAAGCCTTGTGGAACGGTGAGGTACTGCTGGGGTGCTCTGGGTTTGCAGTAATAATACTTAGGTCCCGAAACCATGTGCCTGAACCACCATTTAATAAATGCTTTTTTTTAAGTAACACTGTTGTTTGCACCGCGGTCATTGTATTAATTTATCATGAAAAAGATTTCCGCGAAAGATTGGATGATAGTAGGGAAGACTAGTGACAGTAAAAAAAAAAAAACTACAACGTGGTGTAATTAGGGTTCGTAGCCCAAGTTCCATAGCGCATTTCATAGAGTCTTTTGATACAACTCATTCTGATTGTTCTACGATACCATAAATCAATTACATCTTGAAATAAACAAACATGCCTCCAAGATGATATCGTAGCCGCTCCGGCAACTCAAACCTAAAATCCTCGGTGAAAGAAAAACACTGAGTCACCCATGACGTTAGCTAACGAAACGTAATCCCTAAGTATACAAGTGAATTTCAGTTGTGAACACGCGAACTATTTTCCAAGATAAACTAATTCTACCGGCCGTTTCGGAGACAGTTCTTAACCACAGGATAAAATTTCATCGTATTTAAAAGCTCCTCTTCGAAGTAAAATGAAATATCTCATTATTGCTTATATTTAAAAAAGGAACTTCCTGTATGCGATAACACAGAATTCTCTCCACTCAAACCATAAAATAAGCAATCTGTTACTTCCATATAAGAATAACCGTCAGCGACTGAAAAATGAAGACGTCACTGGGTCCACTTGCTTAGAGGATAGGTATCTGTACCTCTCCCAGCAGCCAGCAGCAAACGTGGGATCTGCGCCTCTACCACTAGCCAACAGCCAGTAGCCGATGTGGAACCCAACCAATCGCAGCCGCAGACCCAGCACAGCCGATGTCAGCTTCCAACCAACCATCGCGGCTCTCTCCCTCAAACAGGATTTTTTCAAGGCTAATTTCAAAAAATTATAAAGCAGGCCTTTTAAGAGCTAATTTCAGAAAGTTTTCTGAGGATCACCTCTGGTTTCCTCACTACATCTTTTACAGATGACGACGACGCAGCAGCTAGTACGATTTGTAGCAAGTCTGCTGCACCTCTTTCTGCATCAGCAAGCAGCAGACACCTGCAAACCAGCTCCAGCTTCACTCAGCAGCAGACACCTGCATCACCAAGCAGCGGACACCTGCATCGTTTATTGCAGCAGACCAGATCAGGCAACAGTACGAGCGATAACTCTGCTCGGGCCAGCATCAGCACTTCGAGGCAACATCGACATACCCCGATTACCTAAAGCTACGTCTACAACCTGACCCTACAGCTAACTATACGATCTCCACCAAGCACCG
>OY757919.1:58456871-58564371 GCA_963585895.1 Sepioteuthis lessoniana
GATCTCATATTGCTATTTGAAAGAGTTTCCAAACTGGTAATTTGGAACACACCCACACAAAATCATTAATGACCCTTACAATCTTAAATAATACAGAGGGAATCCCTGTGGCGCAGTGGCTAACATGCTGGAGTGCAACATTGTAGTAAGCGAGTTCGATCACCAGTCGCGATATTATGTTCACTTTCGGACTAATACCCTGGAGAAAGGAATGATATTATTTATACTGTATCCCAATGGGTTACATAGTACCACTACTGTTCGTATAGAAGGTTGGTTTGGCATTAAATAAACCACGGAGGTTGATATGCTATTAAACAAAGAAATCAAATCAACCATTAAGTTATACGAAGGAAATTTTGTGTCTGTTCAGGTACTTCTGATTATTACTTTCTGAAAAGGCCAACTCACATTATTTTTTGGATAAGTTGCCAACTTGTAAGTTGATTTGGATCTCTCCCAGTTCAAAATCCTTACTAGCTCCTTTAATCTTAGTCAATATAAGATAGATTATTATTCTTGTTCAAATATTTCTGAGTAGAACTTTCCATTTAATTTATTTCCGTGAGAGCTATAGACATTTATCATTCACAAGCATAAAATATCTCAAAGCTGTGTGATGCTGATCGCAATCAAATTCCTGTTATCAATTCTTAAACATAAATGATTAGATATAAATTGTTATTTATATATATATATATATATATATATATATATATATATATATATATATATATATATATATATATATATATATGATTGCTAACGTCACAGGAAATGGGCACGGTGATCCGAGTTCAAACCCTTCACGAAGCTGTTTGCCTTTCACATAGTGCTAATACCCTTGGGAAAGGTATGACTCCAATTATTCTCTCTCCAGTCATGAGTAAATAGTTTGGCTGACTGGGCTCTTTAACCTTGATATGGCAACCAGTCTAGGAGAAGGAAAACTCTGAATTCAAATATGTTAAACTCCGCTTAAAAATAAACTTTGTGTTACATCTTGCTCCTGCGGAAGGGTTGGTTAATATATATATGTGTGTGTGTGTGTGTGTGTGTGTGTGTGTGTGTATGTTTATATTTAGGTCTGCAAATGATTTAAAATTTGGTATTTAGGTTTTTCATTCATTTGTTATTCAGTATACTTGTGCAACACGTATTTTGGACATTCTAATCCTCAGTCATTTGGATTGTTGGTTGTATGTTTAATTTCTTGATTGTAAAGAATATTTTGATTGGCTGCTTATTTTATTTACCTTCAGATTTGTTTCTTTGATTGTTCCATTGCAGTTAACTGTCCGTGGAATTTTTTTTGGTTGTTTTGTTAATGATTTTTTTGTTCTTCCCCTCTTTAACTCTAGTCTATGTAAATGTATGCTTTTTCTTATCAATGTATTTATGCATATATATTATCTAGGTGTGTGTGTGAGAGAAAGCGACAGAGAGAGAGAGAGAGAGAGAGAGAGAGAGATGGGGTCCATTGGGTGTGTATTATCTGTATTAGTACGTGTGCTTTGGTAATTGGTGTGTGTGTGAGCATGCGCGCACACGTATATATGTATGTACACTTATTTATGTATATACTCGTACACATATATATTTTCAGATGCATTGAGTGAATTTAATGTTTGTGAGAATGCATTTATCCTCATACATTGATGTGTTTTTAAACTAGTCGGTGTGTATATGTGTATGGTTAGGCTGTTTAATATTGGTTTAAATCTATCTATAAAGCTTGTTCTATTATCTGGAGTACTAAGTAGCTTTCTATCTCTGTTAATTCAAAGTTACTTTTATGTAAAGAGACTATTGTTCTGTGGTTGTGTACATCTTGTGTAAATTTCGTTGCTGTTTGTGTATTTGATTCTGTTGTCTACATTTTTTGAATTGCAGCTTAAGTTTCTATTCATAATGAATGCCGTTTTCGGGGTTTTCGAAGGTATAGGATTTTCCTTCTATGATTATATTACATACTCCATTTCTATTTTTGAATTTTGAAACTCCGTACGTTGTATGTTCCACAAATTTAGATGAGGTTAAAGTGTGTTTTAAATTTTTTGCTTTATGTTTGCTTTTAATGATTTTTGTTGTATCTAATACGGTTTTAAGTTACTTTAGGTTCTTTGATATTCCTGTGAATATTTCTGGATTTTTCTATTGTATGTTGAGACTGATGCTAAGGGTTAGGGGCGGGGCTCATAGTATTTTTAATGGGTTTTTTTCTGATAATTCGAATTCCTGTTTTATTAACGTTGCAGGATATCCTCTCCGATGGAGGGTTACGCGTAATTCTTATGGGTAGACTTGTCGAGGGGTGGGGTGTTGTTAGTAACTATAGTGAGAATCCAACGTGCTAGGGTGTAAGGGATGGATTTTATGCAGCTTTTGGAGTGATGGCTCTTGAAATGGATGTATTGCTGGATGTTTGTCGGTTTGTCGTAAATATCTGTGATAATTTGGCCATTTTGGTTAGTAATTAGGATGTTTAAGAATAGTTGTTCTTTAAAATTGTGCAATATGGTGAATTTTATCTTAGGTTGTTGGTTTTGGAGTAAATTATGTGAATCGTTAATGTTGGTCCCTGGGTATTTCCAAAATATGATATAGTCATCCAGGTATCTTTTCCATGATCTAATAAAATCTATTTTTATATTGGTGCTGTCTTTTTTTCCTATGATTTTATATAGATTTTCCTCTGAGTATGTTATATTTTGGGTGGCGTATGTTAGTGCTATTTTGGTTCCCATAGGTGCTCTTGGGGTTTGAATGTGATTTTTGCTGTCAAATCGGAAAGAGTTTTCATCTGAGATCAGTTCTATATCATCAGTGATAAATTTATTGTTAAGTCTTGGGTGTAATGTTCTAGGGTATTATTCTATCCAAAACGAAATGACTTTTCTTCCTAATTCATGGGGAATATTACTATATCGGTCGGTAACGTCAAATGTCACTATGTGTGTATCGGGATCATTTATTTATTTATTTTTTTGTGGAATGAAGTTTAAAAAGTGGTTGTCATCTCTAACGTAGCTTTTTATCTTATATAGGAATGGTTGTTGTAGAATATCAATTAATTTACTGAGTGTTGGTGGGGCATAATGGGCCTGCTATAATAGGTCTAAATTTGAGGTCACTGGAGTTTGAAATGTCTTTGTATTAAGATTTTTGTATTTCAATGAATATTCTAATTTCTTTGGATTTGTGGATTTTTGGTTATCCGTAAAAATAAATAGTTTTTCGAATGAATTTATTTAGGAACTTCTTTTCTTTTTTAGTTAATGTTTCATTGTGTATTATACAGAAATTTGTAAATTTTGATTCAGTATCAAAAATCTAGGAAATACTAAGGGATGAAACTAACTATGAATTTGTACAAACAGATTGTATAGTTGGTTTCATCCCTTAATATTTTCTTGAGTTTTGTTCCGTAACATGTTTTATTTAAAATTACTTCTGCACTTTGTCGGTTTCTTGTGTAATTATGTCGTTGTTTTCCTGTATATTTTAAGGCTTGTATTTGTTTGGGTGATAAATTGTTATGTGTATTTGTTTTTTCTTGCAAGATGGGTAGACTGGTCTCGAGAACTTTTAGTTGGTTGGTTGTTTGAGTTTCACGGCATATCAACCACTATGGGTTATTCAATGCCAATATGAATTATATATGATTTGTAACCATTTTTTATATAAACTCACTTTTTCTTCGTAAACTCACTTTTCTTTTAAATTCATGTTTTGATCCATTCGACCCACAAGTAGGACCCCAACTGGCACCACCACTCCGGGTCAGAGAACTTTTAGAAGAGTATGTTTAACTCACTGTTACTACATTAGTTAAGGAAGAATTTGGATTTATTTTTTATCAGCAATTCGCCTGTATTTTTTTTCTTATGGTATTTTCTATCAATCTAAATTTTTTGTTCAATTTTTTAGGTCTCTTTTTAATTTTCCAAGATTGATTTTTAGAGTGGGGCAAAATTTAAAAAATCAATCTGATTCTTGTCTAATTCATATGTTGATGGATTGATTATATTGGGTTTTATATTGTTGGTTTTGTTCGGTATGTTACTTAAACTGGTCTTCTTATTAGGCTTGTGTTGCCTAAAAATAGTTTCTTACTAAGTGGTTATTATTCCTAAGGCAGTCTAGGTGGTACTTTCCCCTTTTTGTGGGATATACTATCGTGAATGTTATTCAACCTATCCTGGATTTCTGGATATGTATGGTAGTTTGACCAATATTTTGTGTGTGATGGAATGTATAACCTGGAGTAAAACGAAATCAAAGCAACCTATCAAATTTATATTTACTTTAAAGACATTCAGCACACAACCAATAATCCGATGGACAGCGGAATTGTAGTTGGCGAGTTCGAATTCCAGTCACGCTATTGCATTCACTTTCGGGCTAATACCCTTGAGAAATGTATGAATCCCCTTATCCTCCCAGCCATGGGTTAAATAGTACCACTACTGTTTTTCTTGAAGGATGACTTTGGCATTATATAACCTACAAAGGTTAATATGCTATTAAGCAAATAAATCAAACCAAAACAAACCAAACAACCAATAATCTAAATGCTTTAGGAGTAGAATGTCCGAAACACGTGTCGTACAAGTATACGGAATTATAAATAAATACCAAATTTGATATATGTCGAACTATTCATTTTAGAATATCTACTTCTCTCTCGTTGGATCAACAACGATCTCTTTATATATATATATATATATATGGAGAGAAAGAGAGAGAATGTGTGTGTGTGTGTGTGTGTGTGTGTGTGTGTGTGTGTGTGTGAGAGAGAGAGAGAGAGAGAGAGAGAGAGAGAGAGAGAGAGACCTTGTCGTAACTTTAAATTTACCCAAGTCCGCACCCGTTCCATAAGATTTAAATCTAGACATTAAATTCTAGACTTTGCAGTAGCTAATACATAATGTACATCATTCTTTGCTTTTTCTTTTGGGGCAAATAAGTTCTACTCAGGTTAAAAGCTTTGGTCCATTATCTTAATAATGAAAATCACGTACAAGAATTCGACAACCACTTTGTACTGCATTCTTCCTCTGGATCTGTTTCTACTGTCCATTATGCCATTTCTCAAACAGATATCTCCAACTTATTTACCAGCGAAAAAATCTCAGATCATAACACTCCATTCACTATCCTTCATAGATTTGATAACGCACGAAGGTAATTCAATAAATAAGGTGAAATATTGCCCAAGGAATCGGCAGTAGAAGGCACTGTTTACAGTTGCACTTTTTCAAGGAAATCCATTGTCATGGGAATTTTCAGGTCCCAAGAGACTGTCAGCATGACATTCTTTACTGGCAACTGCGCTTAGAGATTCTATACTGGTGAGTCTGTGTGTTTCCATTTCATGGACTGTCTTTTCAAATCGGGATCGTAGTGACAAAACTGCTGGAGAAGTGGGGGCGAGTTAATAAGCGATATACTTCTATGGACCCGAGCAAATGTTGGACGACCAGCTAGAACATGTCCACAGTAGCTCTGTGCAGATACAGGATGTAGTCTAGAAGACCTGCCGAGAGCGATGGGTGATAGAGACGGTGGCGAGTGAGGGTCAGAGAAATCCGTGCTGACGATGATGATGATGATGATGCATTATTTTGACTAAAACATACTTTGCCGTACACATCACACATTCTTCTGTAAATTTCACATAATTTTCCCTTATCAATCACCAAAAATATCATGATAGACATCTGTTCAAGCCTGGAGTACTTTTTGATTTTCCACTATTTTGAATAGCCCCAAAACAAATATTTTTGCGATATTGAAATAATTTTTCCATATACCAATTTCAAACAATGTAGAGTTTGCATTTAGAAAAAAAATTCTCTGGAAAAAATGACTTTGTTTTTGACGAAAATATTTTCCCTATATAATTGGTTCCTCAGTCAAAAATATTCCCCTTATTTATTTAATGACCCTCGTAATATCACTCTCTTTGTCTTCTCTGCAGTTTAGATTTATCTTCGTCAGTTTACAGAAATTTTTTTCCCATTGATCAGCTGCCCATTTTTTTTTGCATTTCTTGCCAAAACTGAGACGTTTAGCCTTGCAACTTCACGTAAAAAAGAGTATCTTAGCGGCTGTTCTTTCAGATATCCACACATAATGTTATATAGTCACATATGCAGATTCACATCTACATACGTGCACATATATATGTAGAATAATTCACGACACAACGACAAAGACAGATGCATGAATAAACGACGCAGGAAGAAAGACACAAGAAGACTTCTTTAGAAAAATATTCACCTCTCACTTTATTGCAAGGGTTCGAAAGGGTTGTTCAAGGTTTGCATGTGAGAGGGTGCTGGAGACCGAACATAAATTTCATATTTTGACCCCACTGTTATGACCGTCACGTTGTGTCTTTCTTGTTCTCCTGAAGTTGGGGTCAACTCCATCGGGGCTTTCCGAGAGCCCCCTCGGTCGGGTGTGGCCTTCCCTACCACATCTGGTCTCTAGCTGTCTGGAATTCTACTGGCAACTGCTTTGGCACCCAACTCAACTCAATCATGTAATAATTCAACGCCCATACGATCGCCCACTGGATCTTTGAAATCGAATGTTTAATTGTCATCAAGCGGAAATAAATGTCATGCAGTTCAGAGGTTACTCTCTTCCGGTGCATCACTGTAGTGGCACAATGGGACCTTCACCTTGTCCCATATCATAAGCCTTAATCCGACCACGCGATGTCTTTCGATTACTGGCCATTGGAATGTGTCACTTCCTTCCGGTGTATCACCTTGGAATAGCATTTTTGGGCCGGGTCAAAGGTCAAAATATAACAATAATTAGAATATTCGAAACAATTGACCAGGAAATTTTCCACAGAGTTATATGTTATGAAGTGTTCTTATCAAATAGATATAAATCTCAAACAGATCTATTTATAGATAAGACTCTTGCAACCATTCTGCCTCAGAGTGGACCTGAGAGTAACGGCAACGAAGTAGTAATTCCACACTCCCTAGAATTTCAAATTCAGAGCTTTACCACCGGATGCAATTTAGTAACATACCCAGGACATCTCTTTTGTGTGTGTGTGTACGCGCGTGCGCGCTCGTGGGTCTCTTACCTCTTCGCAAGAGACGCAGTCGGCGTATTTTAAGTCTTGATGGATGTAATTTTGGAGGTCGTTCTGCTCCTGCCTTATTTTCAAATTTGTCTGTTGATTTGAATTGACCCAAGGTATATTTTATAAATTCCACGGAACAGTTGTTGTCCTCCACTATTTTTATATACTTTTAACCAGCATCTGTTTCAACATATTTCTATATACCACGATGTAAAACTTTTGCAAGTACTTATTAGAACTGAATTGTAAGACTGAAATTATTGTTCGGTTTCTTTGTTTTAATGGCATAGCAATCTTCACGGGTTATCTAATACTAAAACCATCCTTGTAGAAGGACAGTAGTAGTAGTACTATTTAACCCCATAGATGGTGAAGGTGGTTCATACCTTTCTCAAAGATATTAGTCCGAAAGTAAATGTAATAGCGTGAATGGTGTTCGAACTCGCTTACAACGATTCCGCAGTCCAGCACTTAAGTCTTTACGCTATGGGAACTTCCCTCATTGTCGTTGATAACTTGAAAGCCTAATAGCTCAATATTTAACTTCCCCACTTATTATTTGAATAATAATAATAATGATAATTGTCCCAAATCATTTTCATGGAACTAGGCCAGAAACGAATTTTGTATGTTTTTTTTTTCCGCGACATCATTTTCCGCCTGTTTAATTGTTTATTTCTCTCATGCTCGGCTAAGAGATTATGTTAGGCAAAAATTCATATTATTGACTTGTAGGGGATCTTTTTAGACTTGTGCATGAAAATAATTTTCTTACTCCTCGTGAAATGAAGTTGCATATATGTATTTAGCAACCCCCTCCACATGAGTACAATGCGACATAAGGACAATTTTTAAGCGGAACAGGTTTGAATTCAGAGTTTTCCTTCTCCTAGATCGGTTGCCATACCTAGGTTAAAGAGATCAGACTACACAACTATTTACTTATAGCTGGAAGGAGAATAATTGGATGTATAACTTTCCCAAAGGTATTAGGGCTATGTGAAATGCAAACAGCCTCGTCCAGGGTTTGAACTCGGGTCATCGTGTTCATTTCCAACGACAGTATGCATTACACCAAGTGCGCCCCCCTCCCCGAAGTTGCTTATATGTCATTGGTTAGAATTTTTATGGAATCTATTTTTTTTTAAATTAAAAAAACATATTTTTAGAGATAGTGGAATCCGAGAGAAGTTTGGAATAAATACTGCGCAGTGTTTAAAGAAATAAAAAAAATTGTTATATTTGTCATTTCGTAACAGAAAGTTCTGTAAACAAGCTATAAGTATGCTAGACTAAGCAAAGCTTATCAAATACTCCCAGCTAAGTTTGAGTTCTTTAGTTGATTTTCGAACACTAGGGCCAGTGCAAACACAGGATGTAGTTTGGAAGACCTGCCGGGAGCGATGAATGATAGGGACAAATGAAGAGGGATAGAGAGAGAATCTAGGAAATCCGTGCTAGCAGCGCGACTTGACGGTGACTAGCCAAGTTAAATTTGAAGATTTGGTTGGTTTTACTCATACTGGGCTATTTAATGCCGAAGTCAGTTTTTTACGTGTAATGATATGGTCCCAAGTATTTCAAAACGGGAGTTCTCAAAGCTTTTGTCGTGTCAGTACTACACCATTCGGACTTTAACGAAACGCCTTGGGAAAAAGCTAGATGGGAAGTACACAAAGATGCTACGTGCTGTTTTGAACAAATCCTTGAGTCAGCATCGGACAAAACAGCAGTTGTACTGCCACTTACCTTCCATCTCATGAACTATCCAAATAAGACGAACAAGACACGCTGGGGACTGCTGAAGAAGTAAGCGACCTTCTTCAAGAGACCCCCAACACATAGGCACACTAGTGTTGACCAACCAACAAAAGCTTACATTCGTCAGCTCTGTGCAGACACTGAGTGCTATCTAGCGGACTTGCAAAGAGCGATGACCATTAGGGACGGGTTGTAGAAGAGAGAGAAAGAGATAGATAGATAAATAGAGAAAGAGGGAGAGAGACAGTGAGAGAGAGAGAGAGAGAGAGAGAGAGAGAGAGTCGAGAGACTTCATATTATCGGCACGCCTTCATGATGATGAAGTATTTCTGTCTTACACTCACACTTTTCAATCAGTTAAATAAAAGTTTGGACAGAAAGATCTCTGCTTCTATGTAGTTTACGCAAATAAACTTTTATATCAGAATTTCCTCGGATTCTTCTTACTAATGGCACAAAAACTGACGATATAACTAAATTCTTTGCAAGTTAGGATATTCTTTCAGGTATCGAAAAGCATTTTGAAATGTGCAAAGGTACAGTTGATGAAAAGGCAATATATGACGAAAAATATCCTAAACTTATATAAAAGAATTTCATTGTAATATATGTTTTTGCTGTTCGTAAGACGATTGTTTGGAGAAGATTCTGATATGAGATTTATTTGTTTCAAATGTTTTGAATAGAAGATTTTTCACGAAAAAGAAGTTGTTTACAATGTCTAAACATAATGGCGTAGTATTTGTAAAAAAGAAAAAAAAAGTTATTTCGAAAACCGAGCATCAGTAATTGTGAAAGCTATTTTTTACTATTGCGTTGAAAAAAAATCAATGAAAATGCATTACAGAAATCCATTTTTGTCCTAAAAATTTACAATGAAAAGCTGAAAAGACATATTCTGAGAATTGGCAAACAAAAATAAAAGAAAAAGATTTTGCCTTAAAGTGTCAAAATAAGATGAAAAAAATTATTGATTTTAGAGAAGAGAAATCTTTTAAAATCTACAAACTTTAGAATATTATCTTTGATCGCAGGTGTCTCAAAATAGATGCAACTCATTAATATGATAATGATTTATTACTGAGACAAGCGCAATGGCGATTATTTGGAACACCTCCTGTTAAAAATACATCCCTTGAGCTTGGGACATCAAATCAATGTTTTTTTAATTGTTATTATATCAGCTTCCAGTACGTGCATTTTTTTAGTTTCTTGTCTCAGTAATAAATCATTATCATATTAATGGGTTGCATCTATTTTAAGATAGTTTAGAATGACTTTGTCTCCAGATAAGTAGTGACGCAAAATATTGTTCCTTTCTTGTCCAAGATATTGTGATCAAGGATTAATAGTTGTTGTAGTATACTATTTTCAAATCTGAAGCAAAAAAGAACACAGCATTATTATTAGTAGAGTTATTAGCAGTCACATGGGTCTCATGTATATTGACACACCCTATATAATTATACGCAAACGAGTAGAAGTTGAATATTGACTGATTTTAACGGCAGATTAACTTGTCTAGGGCTATTTTATGACTAGAGTTTAGGGAATTGCGCACATTGACGTTTATGTGTAAATGTGTGTATTTGTTTCTTAATAGCTTTTTGCCCACCGTTATATATCAAGAATTCCTTTTTAACACTAATAGGTTGAAAATTGGGGTGGTCCTCGGGGTGTAAGCGCTAAAGTGCTGGACTGCGGCCGTGAACTAAGCCAGTTCAAACTCCAGTGACTGGAGTTCGAACTGGCTTACGCTCGCTTTCAGACTAATATTCTTGGGAAAGGTGTTAACCCCCTTATTCTCTCAGTTATGGATTAGATAGTATCATTGCTATCCTTCTGCAAAGTTAACTTTGGTATTAAATAACCCACGAAGGTTGATATGCAATTAAACAAAGAAACCAACTCAAACTTTTAAGCATCTATTTGACCCAAAGATGGGACCTAACAGTTACTGCGATTCCCGGTGGACCAGGGAGTAATGGTAATGAAGGAGTACTCCTTAATCTCCAGCTCTCCAGAACTGGAACCTCACTGCCATATGCTGTTTTGCTTGGGGTTTTTTTTGTTTTGTTTTTTGGGGTTTTTTGTTGGAGAGAGATCTTATCACTCTGCGGATGAATACTGTCAGTGTATTCTTAGCACACTAAAACCCCATTTTTCTCATTGGTACACAGAAACATTTTAAAAGTTCTTTCCATATATATGTGCGTGCGTGCGTGCGTAAGGTTAACGCCGTAGGAAATGGACACAGTGACACCAGTTCAAGTCCTGGACGAGGTTGTTTGCATTTTGCATAGTACTAATACCTTTAGAAAACATGTGACTCCAACTATTTCCCCTCAAGCTATGGATAAATAGGAGGAGACAGAGTTCTTTAACTAATATGGGAACTAGTCTAGGCGAAGGAAAATTCTGAATTCATTCCGGTTAAACTCCGCTTAAAAAGTGACTTTGTGTTGCATCCTGCTTGTGCGGATAGGTTGGATATATATTTATATATAATGGATTCTACCGTAGCTCTCGGCGTATGAGTGCCCTATAGTTCAATTAAAGATGTAAACCGTTGGCTTACCTACATAAGTAGCCGCATATGGTTACCGTCTTAGGAAATGGACATGGCGAACAGAATTCAAATCCTGGACGAGGCTGATCGCATTTCACATAGCAGTAATACCCCAGGGAATGGTATGACTCCAACTATTCTCCCTCTAGCAATGGGTAAATAGTAGGGCCGATTGGTCTCTTTAACCTTGGTTAGGCAACCGGTCTAAGAGAAGGAAAACTCTGAATTTAAACCCGTTATACTCCGCTTAAAAACTGACCTTGTGTCGCATCCTGATCGTGCGAAGGGGTTGGTAATTACATATAGGCGATTTGTTGTTTATAGTCGTGAAGTCTTGTTTAAGACCCGACACACTTTTTAGATAAGCTGTGGATAGAAGCATAGTACGCCAATGAACCACAGATTCTCTCCACTCCACAGGTTTCGAATTCAGAGTTTTTCCTTCTCTCAGACCGGTTACCCTGCCACGGCTAGGATGCCAGTCTGCCCGGCTATTTTACCCATAGTTTGGTGATTCATGCCTTTCTTCAGAGTATTAGTGCCAAACGAAACGCAAATAGCCTCGTCCTGGATTTGAACTCGGATCGTCAAATTCCTTTTCCTACGATCATAATCATTACGCCCTTTAAATATGGTTAATTGGTTGGGGTTTTTGACATACCAACATTTGTAGGTTATTTAATGCAAAATCATATATATATATATATATATATATATATATGATTGGTAAACGAATACTTTGTTTGCAATATTTTGAACAAGCCAGAGTTTGTCTGTTAGTGCACAGTTAAATGATTTTAAGTATTTCTATTTCACACTAATAATTCTATTTAATATTAATTGTTTGTTTGCACACAGTTAAATGGTTTCAAGTGTTGCTATTTAAAACTAATAGTTTTATTTTCACAAGGTTACATGGTTTCAAGCATTACTATGTAAAACTAACATTTCAAGTTAACATCACTCATTTGTTTGCTCACAGTTAGATAGTTAAACAGTTCTATTTGACCCATTAATAGGATCCTAATAGGTATTATCACCCCGGGCCAGAGTGGACATAGGAGTAATGGCAATGAAAAGGTACTCAGTATTCCGCAAAGCTCCAGGGCTAAAATCTCACCATCAGATAGTTTAGTGTCATATCAGGACACTCGTTGGTGCGGTGTCTTACCTCTCTGCAGAGTTGTAAGCCGACTGGGCTATATAAATATGATAGATATATTGGATTTAAAAGTAAAGTTGGTGACTTTTCAATAGCTATTACACTGAGATGTAGGGGAGGGCGCTACTCCTTTCCCTGGATTTCTCCACTTTACTCTTAATATGTACCTTATATTGTTGAGTGTTAAGAAAAGAGATATCAAGTACCATTTTTTAAGTCTTTGGTATGAAGTGACCTGGGATTGAACTCAGATCTCCCGGACCATTGGTGAACACTCTATCCACTAGGCCAATGAGCCAGATCTAACTGACAAAATGCTAAGCACTTTGACATGTAAATCTGAAGTTGGTGTCATTTTTTTTTCATGAAAAATAACATGAAATGAAATAAATTTAAAACAATTTTAAAATCAACTTAAGATTTTCAAGTGCTATTTCTTACCATATATATTATATATACGCGGGCGTGTGCATGTATGTGTGTATGGATCCCAATGTTCTGGAAAATTGTGGAAAATCGGTGAATACGATTTTTTTCCCTGGTGGTTTTCTGTCTGCATTGGTTTTAATTTTGTCGCGCTGAACATTGTCTGTTTTAATGATAGAGAAATATTTTATAATGGTTCTTATATTTCAATGAAAATTGAAAAAAAAAACCAAGCAGTCACGTGACCTTGGAATTTTCCCTGGCCTATGTTCCGTATTCTTTAGGGAACTTGGACGTTGAGTGTTTATAAATTTAGTTCAGAAAGTTAAATTTATCTCCCAACGGACCACTTTATTGCCTATAAATACACGAAAGATAAAATATTTCAGTTAATTACGTTGTTAATTGACTGAGAAGACTGTCGAATTATATATGAAATAAATAAAATGTGATTTATGATTCATGTGTATTTCGTACCTCTTGGTCTCATTACAGATATTTATCCAACCTCCCACCGGGCCGGATTTGATACAAGGTCATTTTATTGTGTGTGGCGAGGTGGGTGGGGGCGCACAAATCGAAACTTATGCGTGCCGTCAAAGAAATGCTTGATCCTTTCCGCATTCTCCATTTTTAAGGTGCCCTAGGTGCCAAGCGATGAAGTCAGCCCTGCGAAGCAGGTATTGCCTGGGGGGACCATTGGGACCAGGCGGTTTCTCACTACAGAGTGTTTATCGTAAGACAAAGTGACAATGAACATAACTCGTATTGTCATAGCAACGCCGTTTCTTATTACTTAGTTTGGTTGGGTTTGGTTTCTTAGTTTAATGGCATATCAACCTTCATGGGTTATTTTATACCAAAGACATCCTTGTTGAAGAACAATACTGGTACTATTTGATCCATTGTTGAAGGAATTAAGAGGTTCATACTTTTCTTAAGGGTATCCGAAAGTGAATGTAATAGCGCGACTGGAGTTCGAACTCGTTTATTACGATGTTACAAACCTACACGTTAACCTCTACACACCAACCCCGGTACAACTGGTAGGTAATTTATGTAACTATTTTTTTATCTTAAGATTCTTTTAATGATAATAAATCCTTACATAGATAATTTCATAATAGAATTCTTAAATAGATAATTGAAGTCTGTTGTGATTTGTGTGATGTGTGTATGAAGTATAAAAATCGTCCAACACGTTAGCCACTTCACCATGGGATTTCCCCGTATATATATATATATATATATATACAGAGAGAGAGAGAGAGAGAGAGAGAGAGAGAGAGAGAGAAATCCCCTTCCATAAAATCTTATGAGCCATTTTCTTAATTCACTGAAGGACTTAGATCTTCCCCAAAGCCTCTAAGACTTTGAGATTAATGAGTTTTACTTTGCTAAACAAGCCCATGACATGTTTGTAAGGAGTTTCAATTTAGAGTTTCCCTTCTCTCAGACTTGTAGTCCCACTAAGTACTGGGACTAGATTGTTAATACATTGAAAAAGACTTCTTATTCAACTTTACAGCTGATAAAATTTGGACCAAATATACACATTAATACAATTTAAAAAATATTCATTGGGTTTTTGAATTTATAGTATTATCATTAATCCTTGATCAATTTGAAGTTATATAAGTATATTAAGATTATAATTTCATAAATTCATTATTTTCAAAATACTTTTTGAAATTCTTACATTCCATAATTTCATTATAATCTTTTTGCATATATTCTGTGGAAGAAAAACAGATAGTATCCTGGGATCCCAAGCCTTCAGCTTGGGAGCTGTCTTTTGATTCTGCATTTGATTACATCTCCTCGATTGTAGTATGAGTGGTCTTTTTGACAAGGGGTCCCATGTACACAGGAAAGGCCTAAAATAAACCTGATACCCGCAATCACTGTCATATAGGTTTTAGACTACTCTGACACTCACCATTTGGTTCAACGGGGAGGTGCTGTTGCAAGACATGAATCTCAAGGTTCGCCAAGTTTTTCTTTGCTGTGTTCTATCCGAAGACAAAAAGCATAGTGCCGTGTCTTGCTCGAAGTCAAGTTCTAACTTGGCTCATAAAGAAGAACAGATATCATATTCGGATATTGAGGATCTGATCATTGGAAAAAGTGTCAATGAGTGATACCTTGATCCTAGTCTGTGTCCAAAGATATTACCAAAGTACCGATCCATATTTAAATACAATTTTTATGTTATTTTGGCTTTAAATAGAGTGTATATTTTCAATAGATCAAAGATTATAAGTTCTGAAAATGACATTTTGTCGATCACATCTCGCCAGAGAACACCGAGATAAAATGCAACCAACAAAGAGGAATATGGAGAACTAACCGTAAAAAAAAGAAGAAAAACCCAAGAGGGGGAAAAAGGGAAAAAAAAACTGTTACTTAATTAGTTTGTTTTTTCCTTATAGCATGGTTTGGTTGAAATATGTTTTTAAACAAATTGTAAACAGAAGGATTTTCATAACTTTCTAATATTTCATTTTATTGAACATACTTCAACCAAACCAGGCGATATATTGACTCTTAAAACACTGATATTGCAATTAAGTATGAAGTGTTTACATGTTTAAAATGATATATTTTTGTAGCGAATATAAATGAAGACTATGATTATTAAACTGACATTGGTGTGAAATAACCCAATATGGATTGACATGCTGCAAACCAACAAACCAAAAAAAAAACAGGAATATGCAGTTAAATTGGGTCTACAGGATGACCACACTGGTTACTTAGTAAAGAACCCTGAGTTTTTCTTATTCTACTTGATTTAAACCTGTCTGTGTCTAGCACAAAGCTTGCATGTACAGACTCCAACAGGTGTGCACTGGTCACTTCGCTAGATCACCTCTGCGGTACTGCATCGTATTAACTGTCACAGTTTCTTTTTGCGTCGGAAAACATTGAATAAAATGATACTTGTTTTATTCCTCTGTCAAGTGACTCCTTGACTTAAAACACGAGACGGCTTGAGTGGGTAAGAGAGCTAGAATGATATCAAGGAGTGGAGATGGATAGTAATTTTCTCAGTTGGAAAATATGTTCGTCTCTTTGTCGCAGACTGCTGGGTTTTCAATATTTTTCAGGAAGACGTTTCGATCCAACGCGAAATTGAGTCAACCCATCCTTAAACACGGACACGAAACAATCCTGTTTCTTTGTTTTAATGTCATATCAACCATTGCGGGTTATTTAATGCCAAAGTTATCCTTATAGAAGAACAGTAGTGGAACACTTTAACTCATAGATGGGGGAATATGGGGGTTTATCGCAAACATGTGTTTATGTTCCAAGAAAATGCCTTTTGATCCTATCACCAGAAGCAAATCGGGTTAGCGGAGTTAAATCGGGGATGCCAGCTGTCTCATATGTCTAGGAACTAGGCTAATTAACACTGCAGCGTCCTCCCCTGCCTCCTTGAAAAAGTCAGAGTCTTCTGATCAAGTTGTATATTGTTATACATGAATATATAAGAAATATTGTGTTAAAAGAATTTGGAAATTATTAGTCATGATTTTAACTAGTATTTTTATTCATCTTAACATTGGTAGCTTTTTAATAGCAACTCTCTTGTGTTTTTATATCTATGATGGTGAGGAAAAGTGCTATGTGAGATTCGAAATCGCATCTCCTTTTTGCCTCGATGAAATTTCCTTATCAGCTGCCTTAACTACTTGTCTACGAATCACACCAGGAGGTTATCCTTCAATGTTGTTTTCGATAATAATGATCGACTAATCTTCATCTAAAAATAAATATATAACAATTCATAAATTGTTGATTGGATTTGTAGATAAAAGTAAGACACGTTAGAATATATGAATATCTTGAAATTTACTTTCATTTATTTATTTTTTTTTACTTAATTTTTGTTTTTCTTTTTTACACTAAAGGCTTTTTACCAACTTTTTTTTTTTTATCTCTTTCCAACTAATTCTCTTAAAGACCCTCCTTTCTTGCCCTCCTGGAGATGGCAACCGCTTGATCCTGAACAATGTCCAGTAACAGTCGCTGGTGCTGAAAAGGCCAAATGAGGGTATTGATTTTGTCTCCATATGCCCCAGTTGCTTCGAATGACATAAACCAAAAAAATGAAAAAATCGGTGAGACTAGTTATTTAGTACACTTGGCCTTCCCGACTTTGTTGGCAACAAAGCGTGAAATCGTAGCCGATGTCAACGGATGTGAAGGAGAGAAAGTATCCATATATATGACGTCCCATAATAGGAATTTGCCACAACTTAAAGGTAACACTGTCATTCCATCGGAGTACCTTCCGCCGCCGCGATCAACTCACGGATGGCCGATAGATTCGCCTTAGTCAGGGACTTCATGAGGACTTCTTTGAGACTAGTGTGCTTACTTTTATAATCAAAGGTCAATGCACAGAACCAATTACCTTTTTTTACTTATAATTTTAGTTTGATATTTACCAAGTTTTGAATATACGAAATATATTGTAGATATTTAGAAGTACAATGAAATCGGAAAATTTCCTCAGCTACTTTTTACGGTACATGTAAACTAATCTGTATTTGCCTTGCTCAAGTGCATCAGCGCGAAGTGAAACGCAAACTGTCTCTTCCGGGATTTCGAGCCCATTTCAAAAGAAGATGACCGTTACACTACACATACATCCTCTAATATGCTTATAAAATATGTGTATGATTTTTCAGTAAACTTTGAAATATAAAATGAAAAAATTCTTTTCGTTATCGCTACGAAAAGAAGGTATAAGATTTTTTTTTCAACATTTCAAAATCTGCTCTTTGAAATCTATTCATATGCAATACGGAGAATTTTGCGAGAAAATGAAAGCTTCTAGTATACCAGGATATGAGAATCACTGTCATGTTGGTGGGGCTTAGAATATACTGACTGTATCCCCTGCAGAAAAAAAGAGGTGTCCTGTGTATGACACTAAACGGTATCCGATGGTGAGGATCCAGTTCTGGAGCTCTGAAGAATATAGAACAGCCATTCATTTCCATTATTCCCAGGCCCACTGTGATGAGGAGTGGTAGTACCTCTTAAGACCCAATTTATGGATAAAACAGAAGTATTTAAGAATTGTTCGAATTCGATAGTCTTGTGTACAAGAAAAAGTTCCCAAAATGCTTGAGAAATAATTATTCAAAAGATATAAAAGCGAACGTACAATGAACGCGATTCCCTAACCTCTAGGCACAAAATAACTGTAGACGGGTTGACATGCCCTTAAAATCATATATATATATATATATATATATATAGTAGGTAATTGTTTAGCTCACAAATAATCATCCAGGAGCATACGCACTATTGGCCTTGTGCCAGATTAAGTTGTGCTCAGTAGGTTCGTATATATGTGGGTGAGTACGCGTTTGTTCTGGGTACGGCAAAATGCATTTTAGTTTCTTCTCATTAACTTTTAAAAATTGAAACATGAGATTTAACTAGAAACTTATTTATTAAAAAATGCATAATTAAGTTTATAAAATGGCAACTATTGAATTTACACACACACACACACACACACACACACATGCAGTATAACACAGAAATCAAAACCACATATTGTAACTAATATGAGGTTTTAGTTTCTGTATTATATTGCTTATACATGCTCTATCTCGGATATCGAGCAATCTCTCTCGAGTTACTGCAAACTTTAAACACAGTAATTATATATATATATATATATATATATATATATATATATATATATATATATATATATTTAATCAAGTCACGTTGACAGCACGGATTTCTCTGACTCACTCTCTCTCTCTCTCTCTCTCTCTGACTCTCTCTCTCTCAATTCGTCTTTATTATCCATCGCTTACAAACTACATCCTGTTTCCACACGGAACTGATGAAAATAACTTCTTGCTGGTCTGTCAACACCGCCACGTCTATGTGTAGGGATCCATAGAAGAACGTCACTTATGAGTTCATCCTTGCTTCTCCACATGTGTCCTGCATCTCTTATTCGTCTTATTTGGATGGTTACACACACACACACACACACACACACACACACACACACACACACATATGTATATATATATATATATATTCAGTTTCGCGAGTCTATGAATTTGTGCATGAATCTTGGCACAGGCCTTCGCAAAATTATATGGAAGACTGACAATTTTGGTTTTTACCCAAGAAAGTTAAAGCAAAAACTAAACAAAAATAAGCGCATTTCGTCAGATGAGGTTACCTTGTCGGTTGCAACTGACCACAGACCTTGTTAAAAGTTGGAGGTTAGGGGAGATGAAAAAAATCTTGAAAAAACAAAAACCAAAATGGTTGTCTTTAACATCGTAGAAGACGTAAAATTTGAGTGCCTAACTATTTCTAAGTGAATAGAAGATAATGACTAACACTTACTCTTATCTAAATGGTGAATGTATATTACTATTACTGCAGGTATTTCATCATAGTGCTATTCTGAATAGGCCCAACGAAATATATTTTTGTTATGTAAAATAATTGCAGATAGTTTTAATAAAGGTCATTTAAAAATGTTTTCGTTCAGTTCGTGCGTTAAGGAATGTAATAAGCTTTTTGATTTTTCATTTTGATGCGAATATTGAACAACTGTTGAACGTTTAAGGTAGGTATGTATTTGATTTACTACCCAGCCAGAATGCGATACAAGGCCATTTTTTGGTGGGAACCACGCACAAATCGAGACTCATGTGAGGCTGGTTAAAAAATACTTGGTCTTATCGACATTGTCTTATTGGGGCACCTCAGACGTCAAGCAATCAACTCAAAGCAGGTAAAGTCTGGCATGATGCCCCCTCCACGAGACCAAGTGTTCAAAAGACAACCGTCCTTCTAAAACAAAGTGGACTGCTGATCGAAAACACCGAAAAGGGAACGTTTTGGGAAACAGTATGGAGGGTCGGGTCTTTTAGGTGACAAGGAAGTGACAACGCTCTAAAAAAAAACAGAGAAAAAGACTTTTAAGACCCGAGTCCCTCCAACTTTATTTGGGAGTTTGTTTCTGTCCCTTTTCCGTGCCAAGTTTTCTTTTGGGTCATTTTCCTCTTGTGTTTGTTCTATTTTCGAATTCCTGCTAACAGCTGCTTTTGAACTGTCGAACAGAGTTCACTTACTCTTTTGACAGAGAGTTTTTTCTTATAATTAATCTTTATTTTATCTGGTCTCAGCGTTTGTCAATGTTGTTCATCGTTGCCTTTTATTTTGCCAGCCCAATTTTTCGTTACAAATTTTGGCTACTCCTTTACTCACCACCTAACTAGGAAAGTTAGTAAGCAATGTAGTTTTGAAAAACGGTTCAGTGGCAAGAGCTGGTTCGTTAAAATATATTACATAAATGTAGTTTAATAATAGTTTATTCCAAAATGCGCATCAACTTTTAAAATATCAAAAACTGCAATTACTTTTGCGCCAACTTAATATCTAAAGCTACCATCCCCCAAAAGTATTGAGCAGTCAAGTCACACTTCAAAAACCAGTTCCCGTGAGATCATCGAAATCAAGAAGCAAAGATATTGTTCAATACTTAAAATAGGTGACTGCATAGGAGCAACAGGTACTGTGAATAACCTGAGACCAGTGTATTAGATTAATTAATGCTGAGTTAATGCTAACAACATATTTCACTAAGAAAGCGGAAAAAATAAATGTAAAAAATAAAGATTTCTACTTCACTGCTCGAAAAAAAACTCCAAATGAACGTCTTTACGGGATGTTACATAGAATTTCGTTCTTTTTAATGAACCCTCACAGGCATTGTTTCTTTGAGTCTCTTTATGGATGAAAGTCAATTATGAATCGTAACATCATTCACTTTTAGGCCAAAATAATTAGTCTACTATGTAAATAATAAATTAGTTGTTAGTTATCACCCCCTACTCAAATGAGTTTATTTATTATGTTTATTTACTATTAGCAGGATTCATGGAAACTCTATGGAACGAAAAAAAAAATCTACCAGAACTAAATGATGATTTGTGATTTTATTACATATAAATCCTATTGTCATCTCTGTAATAAATGATACAAAAATATACAATAACAATCTATATAATACTTAATATACAAATTATTTGTTAGTATTTAATTCTACCGAAACTACAAGAACAATATATAGTTGAATGTTTTATTTTATGGATAACGGTATCTTCGGGTCTCTTTCTTTTTCCTTTTCAGCCTTCATTAGTACGTTATCGGAGCTTATCAGAACTTCAGAGCTCTTCAGATCCTTGAAGCTCATCAGATCTTCGGCAAACTAATATACCCAAATATGTTTACTATGCTACTTAATGAGGATAGATAAGTTCGCACAGGCCAATTCCATTGGAGCTGAAGACAGTGTTTGATCTGATGCAAACTACCCTTTCTTGGTTAAATAACTACTCTTGATTGTTTTTTGTTCTGTGGAATTTCCACGGGTCCTCCTCCTACAACTACTATTATTACTTATTATCTTATCATTTCCTGCGAGTTTTGCACTCCAGCGTTAGCTGATAGTCTTTCACTGGAGACTGAGTGACAGCAAATTACATCAGGTCACCAGGACTCTTCTCAGTATTCTGACCGATCTCAACAATGGTGTAGTTTAGATGTTCTCGGCTCATCCTCTGATTTCTAGCCCCCTTATCAAGTTTTTGAGCATTGTTCCAAGCGCACCAATTCCAATTGGTAATACTGTCACTTTCATGTTCCATAGCTATTTCAGTTCTCTTGTAAATATTATTATTATACACCTTGTAAAATTTTTACAAGTTTTAACAGGTGTGTGTGTGTGTGTGTGTGTGTGTGTGTGTGTGTGTGTGTGTGTGTGTGTGTGTGTGTTTTGTTTGTTTGTTTGTTTTTTTAGTTAAGTTTGAATGACAGTAAGTCTCCTCATATCTCCAGAACTCTTCTGGGTATTCTAGCCGATCTCGACAATACTGTAGTTTGTATGGTCTTGATGTTATCTCTGATTTTTTTTTATTCCTCCAGTCTCTTATCCAAATTTTTTGGGATCGTTCCAAGTGCATCAACTACAATTTTATCACAGTCACCTTCATATTCCACAGCTTTTTTTCAATTCTCTGACAGGATTCAAGTATTTATTAATCTTTTTGCTTCCATTCATTTTTATTCAGTGATCAGCTGAAACAGCGACATCCATTCGAAGACAATTCTAATTTCATCATTAAATTTTAGTTGCTTCTTATTGCAATTCATTCGTCCTCTTTTGTTTCAGGAAAATCTAGTTGACTATATTAGCTGCTTTATCAACTACGTACGAGAGTCCTTGACACTGTATATGTGTAAGTCACGCCAATAAAGTCATCCTTAATTACCACAAGGACATTTTTACAACCTAATTATTTTTTCAATTTAGGAATGGTCAGCCAATCTTTTCACAGACGTCTTGAACTGGAAAACGCTTTCAGTGATAATTTTTTCATTTCACTTAATTCAAATTGGGTTACTTTCATTCTAGATTTGCTTCAAAATCTATTCATCACACCTGATCCTCACTTAATGGCGAAGTTCTCTAAGGACGACTTGTTCATTAAGCAAAATGGTTGATTTTAACATAAGCTTTGTGTGTTTACGTACCACATTTGAAGAAAGAGACGCGCTTTGTCTAACGTTTATCGTTGCGGGAAATGGAATCAGTGACCTGAATTCCAATCCTGAATGAGGCTGTTTGCGCTTCCTTTCGCACTAATCCCCTTGGGAAAGACATGACTCCATTTGTTCTCCTCCCTAGTTATGACTAAATGGTAAGGCAGGCTGGGTTATTTAGCCTTGGTATGACAACAAGTCAAGGAGAAGGAAAACTGAATTCAAGCCATCTTTACTCCCCTTGAATACTGCTTGTGGCTAAGGGGTCGGGTCATTTCATACACCAGCCATTTCTGCCACTTGCATAAAGCAAATTATTGTTATGTAAAGGGTGACAGTTATACCGTGCTATTAAGTGCAAGCTGCAGTGGTGGTTAGATGACCTGGAGATGACTTCGTGGTCGTTAGGTGCAAAGTAAAGGAAAAAAAACACATGTAAACTTATAAAATAAACAAAATGTCCCCTCCTCCTGAAAACTGAAAAAAATAGCTCAGCTGATCGAAATTAGAGAGAAGACAAAGAGACTGCCAGGGCCTCGATGAGAGAGAGAGAGACCGAAGGCTCTGGATACAAATTCTTGTCAGGGCTAGCATTAGCCCTTCACAAAGTTTTCCTCCTCCCAAACAACTAGTCTGTGAACCTACAACCCGTACCCAGAACCGATCTAAAGACATCGAATAAACATACATAAAAATGATCAAAAGACATTTGTGTTCCTCTTTTCATTATTGTATAAAAAAAAAACAGTGTAACCACAATGATCCACAACTGTTTGATTCTAGTCGAAAACAGATAACTGTAAGCAGTTCACCCGACTAAGCAAAGATAATAAGTCATTTCAACAACATAAGGTTTTCTTTATTCAACAAATATTACACAAAAGATGTGAACAACTTGTACGCGTAAACGAAAAAAAAAGAGTGATATCATAAGCCTTGCTGCTTAGATGGATTTAAAAATTTGATTGCGACTATTTTTCTTTGTTTTTGCTTTGCATTGCTAAAAAATAGACGCTCTCTTTTCCTGTAAAGCAATGCACTCGAAGAAAGCAGTAGATTTGCCAGGAAATATGAGATTATAATTAGATGAAAAAGAAAATCTCACTTAGTCGAGAGAAAGGATGAAAGAACATTCCACTTGGCTGCGGAGAGGGTTTATAGAGGAACATAACGTGCGAACGGACTAGCAGAATTATAACAGACATAAGGGTTGATAAGACTTATTAATGAAAGTTGAGTAGAAAAGTGAATGTGGATGATTATAAAATGAATGGTTGAAAAAAAGATCTTACAATACATCTTATGCCATTCTTAGTCATGGAGATAAACCATAACGCAGTTTAAACTTGGAAATATAGCAAATTTGCCGAAATACTCGTTAGAAGTCACAACTTTAACGGGGGTGTCCTCGTGATGAAATGGTTAAAGCGATGGCCTGCGGAATCTTAATAAGCGAGTTCGAATTCAATTCCCGCAATTACGTTCACTTTCGGGCAAATACCCTTGGGAAAGGTATGAACCTCCTTATCCTCCCTGCTATGGGATAAATAGTATCACTAGTGTCTTTCTAGCAGGATAGCTTTGGCTTTAAATAACCTACAAAGGTTGATATGCCACTAAACAAAGAAACCAAAACTTTACTCACCGCTGTTTTTTATAATCTTTCTTGGCTAATGAAAAAATTTATGGGGTTGGTCAGAAAACTATCTCTGGTTTAAGGGAGTGACACATGATATTTACCAATTCTATTTTAATTATACATTATCAAGTTAATATTGTTCGTAGAAAAATATCAGAGTTTTGCAGCGAAATATATCTTTTAAAATCTGAATGATACTTAAGAAATTTAAGACATATTTTTGTCTGGATTAATCAAACTTAAGAAATGCAAGGTTTCAATATTTTCGTTTTTGTCCGGATTGATAATACTGAAGAAGTGTAAGGTTTCAATATTTTCGTTTTTGTCTGGATTAATGCTACTTAAGAAATTTAAGGTTTCAATATTTTTGTTTTTGTCCGGAATAATAATACTTGAGAAATTAAAAATTTTAATTTTATTTTTGTCCGGATTGTTAGTCCTAACCGAGCAATAAGTCTGTGTTATTATTATGGCCAGCTTAAAGAACTACAGACTCGCTTATCAATGTTTAATTAACTGTGAATGATTATTTTAGTCATATAATTTGGTATTTTCTCGGAAATTTATGTACAATATTGCTACGTATTGCGGCAACATAGCTTCCTACTGACTGCTGTTTACTTTTAGTGAAACACCTTCAATGAAAAGCCTCTTTAACCTCAAGAGGAAAAAATGTACATTTAAAGGCAACTTCACTCATAACACCCAATGGTCAGTTGCCACGTAAAAATTATTGAATAAAAAATAAAGTGGACGCCTAAGTCATAAGATGTATGGTACTCAGTATCTTATGTTTTCAGGACAACAGGAAATAATTTTTTCTTCTGTTTTCGATATTATGAAACAAATGTTACAGTTGGTATGTTTTTCGTAAAGACAATTAATCATATACAGTTTCTCTAAAAAGAAACTTTTTCTTTCTCTAATACGAACATTACCTCATCAAAATCAAATCTGCACTAACAATTTTAGCCATAAACTGAAGAACTCAGAATAACTTAATTAGATTGCTTAATTGATTATTCGTTCAATTATAAACGGTCTAGTGATTAATAATTGGCATATAAAATGTTGCTTGTTCTGAACGAAAAAAACAATGTAGATTTGAAAAGAAAAGGTTACATAAGGTACGCGAAATTATACATGTGCTAATTTTCGAAGCAAGCATGCTCCTTTTTGCCTGGCACAATACAATCTTCCTAGTACGATGTCAACCATACTCTGGGCCCTTTAGCTTCTCTTAAATCAAAATTTTATCAGAAAACGCATTTAAATTATTGATTGATTAACTGGTTGATTTTTACGGCATATTAACCTGTCTGGGGTTGTCTTATACCGAGTAGTTAGGGAATTGCGTACATTGTAGGTTTATTTTGCATTTTTCTTTTCAGCATTATAAGGTACGGATCAAGGGTAGAGTGGAGTAATCCAGAGAATGGAATAGCGCCCTCCCCAACACCTCGGTGTTGTAGCTGTTGAAAAGAGAGCCTTCGGGTCACCCTCGACTAAGGTTGCCAACTTTACTTTTACTTACTAAAGATTTTTGCACATGGTTATATGATATCAGGTATTCCTATCTAATACGAATAATTTGCAAACAGATTTTGAGAGGGTTTTTTTTTTTTGCACACACTCTTAATTGATACAGATTATTTTTGAACAGATTTATTTGATCTATACACTCCGGTTCAAAGTAGACCTGGGAGTAATGGCAATGAAGGGTTACTCAACACCCAACAGATTTCCAGAATTTGTGTATCATCATCGGGTGCAGTTTAGTGTTCCACCCAGGACACCCTTCTTTGGGAGGGGTCTTACCCCTCTTCAGGGAATACAGTCAATGTATTCTAAATCCTGGCGACAAAGCAGAAATCACATTTAATATGAATTGAATATGTTGCGTGAATCATATGTAATTAAAAAAGACAAAATCTTATCGTATTGTTCCATATCTAAATATTCATTACATCAGATGTTGCATGTATTCTGAAATGCTACACAATGATTTGTATCATATTACAATATATTGAGAAGACTGTCAATTGAAATCATGGACAGGTATGATAATCGTACGAAAGATACTCACTAAATAGATTCATTATTAACAGACGATCTTTTTTATCAACAAAAGCGTTAATAATATCATTAGTCTTTGAATGCATTTATAAGTCTCTCTTATCTAAAGAGAAAAGGAAACTCATCGGCAATATCCTACATCTGCGGAAAACGATACTTTACATATTGCAAAACATGATCCATCAGCTGCAAAAAGAAGTCCCATATGAACTGGTCTTCGGTCGCGAAGGCACTGTTTACATCTCCTGATTCATCTATTTTTTCTTTCTAATAATTCAAATGGGAAGGAAAATACGAACAATTAATGAATCCATTCTTTCGATGTCAGGACATCTAGTGAGACACCTTAGAAATGGAGACGTGTGGCGTAACGGTTATCGTCATAGTTCGAATCCTGGACAAAGTTGTTTGCATTTGACTTCACACGAATACCCTTGGGAAAGAAATTAATCTATCTTATTTTTATGGGTATACTAAGGGTATACCCATATAGTGTATATTTTTATGGGTATACTAAGGGTATACCCATATAGTGTTTATTTGATTAGAGCATTTGTTAAAGAATAATTTGAAGAAAATATGTAAGGAGATTTCCAAGATACGAGTTGTAAAAGTCGCAGTAAAAGTCGGAGTGAGAATCAGAAGCCCTGATGGATGGGGGAGGGGTCGACACGCGTGCACAGGTTAGCGGTCAGTGTAGGACATAGTGTACTCGTTAGCCATGGTAGGCAACCAGTCGATGAGAAAGAAAACTCAACTCAAACCAGTATTATTCCACGGTAAAATTGACCTTGCGTCGCATCCTGCTGGTGGAAGAGAGGTTAAGTAAATGCATATAATAGGATGGGAGTGTTTATTAGCCTTGTTAATTTTAGAAATTTGAAGAATGATGATTGACAAAATGAAACTCCACGACGTAATTTACACTATCAATGAACAATCTTCCATGTCTGTTGTACTATCCTTCTTTATCGAAAACTCTTCCAGTTTTTCTGTTAGGGTTTTTGGTTAATCATTTTAGTTATAAATTGTTTTCCCGCAAAACGTTGAGTTCGTAGTTGTGGGTTTTCGATTTGTAAAGGTCAGAATCTTGTTTTGCGTACAAAATGTCAATGCATGTTAAAATAAGATCAACAAGTTTGTTTTAGAATCAGCTGTAAGCTAAAACACTAAGATAAGCAATAAAATAGATATCAGCTGATATTTAGCAATGACGTGTCACTAAAAAGTTTTAACGGTTACGGGTGATTAAAGCATTTGTTAAAGAATAATTTGAAGAAAATATGTAAGGAGATTTCCAAGATACGAGTTGTAAAAGTCGCAGTAAAAGTCGGAGTGAGAATCAGAAGCCCTGATGGATGGGGGAGGGGTCGACACGCGTGCACAGGTTAGCGGTCAGCGAAGTAAACAACTAAGTGTCTGACCCACGGTTTAAAGTCTCTGTTTATCTTATCAGTTGATGCATTCTTCCTCTCTTTCGCTCTCTTTTCGCCAACTACTATGAAAAAGGTGGTAACAATAAACTTTCGGATCCTGAAACCAACAGAGCCGTTTCGTGTTGTGTTTAAAGGTTAACGTTATTCCTATATTCTATTTCGTGCCGTGGCGATATAGTTCCAGGGTCTTCCAAACATCTGTGAAGACATATCGAAGTGGTTTGATTCAGTCAAAGCGGCTTACCAAACAGGTGTCTGATTGAAATTACATAGACAATTACACATTTTCCCTTAAAATACTCCAATATTGTGTGGACGAAGAAAATATGGTGGACTATCATGTGAGAACACAAAAAAGGCCAGAGCTTTGGTAGACGACTTGGCGCTGTCAATGACAATCAGATTCAGTGAATGGTTTGAGCACGACACATACAGAGCTTTAAGATTTATTTTGGGAATTCGTGATTGTACACCAGTCTGCTTTCCTTTCAAATTATCGTGTAAATGGCCACAATGATTTGAATTGATTTAGTTGTAGGTCTTTCGCTCGTTCCAAAAATGTCCAATAAGTCTTTCTCTAAGGTGATCAAAATAGGCCTCATTTCTTTGCCTGCATCACATAGGACGTAGTGAAGAATAATAGCTAATTGTGCAGTCGAAAATCATGGCAAATAATTTATCTGATTTCAACTATCGCACGTTTTCTTTCCCGATTTCTTTGGCAAATAATTGAATCAACTCGTTTTGTATTGTGTTGCTTGAGTTGTGGGTTTCATTTCCAGTGATACTCATGTGAAGTTCATTCAAAGCTGGATCTTTTTTTTTGCCAAAAACTCAAATAATCTCAGAAAGTTTTCATTGTTGGCTGAGCCCAATAATTCTGAACAACAAAAAGTACTGTTTATTTTCCGAAAGAAGCATAATGTCAATGAGCTACGCTAAAACATCCCTACAAAACTGTCTCTCGTTCACAAAAAGCTGTATTTCTTTCTTATCAATGACAGATTCGTTGAGGATTCCTTCTTGAAGCAGTGCCCAGCATGTATGTTCGTTTTATTTGGATGGCTTGTGTGATCGGAGGTAGGTGACCTTTCAATAGCTGTCACGGTCAACTCATATATACTTGAACACACACACACACATATATATATATATATATATATATATATATATATATTCATAAATGTAATTCAGAAGATACATCATCGCATATTGACATTGTCCTGATGCTGGTTTAATAAAAAAAAACAGAACGTTTACCATTGACATACAATTCAATTATAAATAAACTCACCTCTGAAACACACACACACACACACACACACACACACACACACACACACACACGCTTATATATACTAAATGATGTGCATTTAGGAAGCAAATTCTTTTTTAGGAATCTTTCATCAAAAACAGAAAAGGTTAGTTTATAAAGTTTTTATTTTAAAAAATGTTGCCGGTGATTAAAATGTTACAAATGTATTAAAAATATTCAAAGCTTTCTTTTTTTAAAAAAAAAGTTGTAGTTCGGGTAATTACATCCATCGTTGGTCATTGTCAAGAACATAATTTGTCATGAAATTCAGAAAATTCTCGTATTATCAAGAAACATGTATTTTCTGAAGGTTACACTTAAAGCACAATGAGCCTACTCAGTATTCTGATAGATTATCACCACAAATAGCGTGCACCGTCACTGGTTTGAGTTCAGTGTGCTAGATTAAAAGCCAAGCTTTGTAGTCTAACAAAAAATAAGTATTTTCTTATTTGATAGAGCGGTAGAAAGTGTGTGTGTGTGTGTGTGTGTGTGTGTGTGTGTGTGTGTGTGTATGAAAGAGAGAGACAGAGAGAGAGAGAGTGAGAGACAAAGAGAGACAGACAGACAGACAGAAGGGGCGGGGCTGACAGATGAATGGACATCGATTATGTCTTACTTTATAAAAGAGATTGCCAACGTATCAGAATATCCTTCGGAGGAGTTTCCGTGGCGTAGTGGCTAACTAGGTGGTTTGCGATATCGTAGGAAGCGAGTTCGAATTCCAGTCATGTGATGACATTTGCTTTCGGACTAATACTCTAAGGAAAGATATGAAAACCCTTATCTCCCTAGATATAAGTTGAATGGTACCACTAGTTCTACATGGATGGCTTTGGCATTAAATAACCCACGAAGGTTGATATGCCTTTAAACAAAGAAACCAAAGAATATCCCTCAATTTGTCTTAACTTGTGTCTATTATATACAAAATAAATATCGCGATGGCGGCTGGAACTGTAGAATTCGCCGACTGCACCCCCACCGAGTTGTCTTACCCCCACTCTTATGAGTTTCCTGGGTATGAGACTAAACTGCAATTGATGGTAAAGCTTCAGTTTTGGATCTTTTAAGAATCTGGAGGACACCTTCATTGCCATTACTCCCAGCTCCACTCTGACCCGGATTGGTAGTATCTGTTAGGATCTCATTTATAGGTCAAATATAACTACTCAATCGTTCAATAAGGATTATTATCATTATCATTATTATCATTATCATTATTATTATTTGAAATCATTCACTGAGGATTATTTTTTTTTTTTTTTAATTCATACGACTGTGTCTAACTTATATTATGTAGGAATTCTTGAGAAGTAGAATTACTAATGTTAAATAACAATACATGAAACCATTTAACTGAGTGCACACAAATGATCAATATTAAATAGAATTTTAAATGTTAAGGAATAATTGAAATTATGTAAAAGCAGGATTTAGTATTATATAACCCACAAGGGTTAAAATCCCATAAAACACAAACAAACCAAAACAAACAAAATAAATATCAGGCTCATTTCTTCAACTAGTCGTAATGTAATGTTTTTTCTTGATATATCGATCTCCAATCGTTGATAACACACGCTTGCTGCAGTTGTTTCCGATTTAGGTTTCTATATATAGCTACACGTCAATTCGATCTGCCTTTGCATTCAATTGCTGAAACATATGGAAAGTCTAGCGTATAATTTTTTTTTTTTTGTGTGTGTGATAAATTTCAGTAGGTTTTGTTGACAGGTGGCTGAAGTGTAGCGAAATCCTGAAAGGGAGAGTTTTAATAAAGGGACGTTAACGAATATTACGAGGCTGTACTGAAAAGTTCTCGGCCCGACCCAACTGCGAATAGCCAAGATCCATGAAATGTATGTATGCGCTGTTCGATGTACAGGATGTTTAAGAAAATTTGGTGTTATTTTGAAATCTAATAACTTGACCAATTCTTGTTCAAATGATCTCAAAATTTAACAGCTCAATATTCTGTTTAATGTTTTTTTTCTCTTTTCAGGGATAAAAATACCATCTACTGGAAAAGAAAAGGCGTTTAAATATTAAGCATAAAATTTTCAGTTGTTTCTAAAGATACTGTTAAAATTTGAGATCATTTGAACGAGAATTGGTCAAGTTATTATTTCACTAAATAACATCAATTTTTCTGAAACGCCTTGTGCAACTCAAATGATAGTGAACTTTTTTAAACACCCTGAATTTACCCCACATTTTAACACACTTGGCACATCATCCCTTAAGTTTCTTTAACCCTTCGAAAAGTAAATAAATGAATGAATAGGTCAACATTAAAAAGAAAATATTTTTCTCTTTTTGTTTGTGCCGATGACATTTCTGTATAGTCTCATGTAAAAATGCATCTTTACCAAATGTATTTTTGTCTATCAATGTATAATTCAAGGACAGTAAGAATTTTTTAAACCCCGGAACATGCATTTTGTCATATTAATTTTTGAATATTTTAAAACTTGCTTTTAGCCAGGGGTTTGATTTTCAGTGTAAGTTTAACTATAAGCTAGCTCCTTTGTGCCCCTCAGGTTGGCTCAACTAAATCATCACCTTTTTGTTTTATCGTATAAAATAGATCTCTTGATGAAAATTTCCATAGTCGAAATCAAATTTGAACTTTTTATTTTCCTGATTCTTTTGCAAGAGAACAATACCATCCGATTTTGCTAAAAACAGGTTTTTAATTAGAGGCCTAATTTGGCGAGTACGTCGGTTGCAAGTTTGAACACGGCATCAAAAATAAAATTTTCATAAAAATGTTCACCCATCTTTTGGTTTATGTGTGTGTGTGTTGGGGGAGAAAGAGTCCCCGTGATGTAATGGCTAAAGTGCTAGACTGTGGCCTCGAAGTAAGCAAGTTCGAACTTCATTCAGGCTAGTACGTTAGGGAAATAATACCTTAGGGAAAGGCATGAACTTCTTTATACCACCCCAACTATGGGATAAATAGTATCTCAGCTGTTCTTCAACAAAGATGAGTTTGACATTAAATTACCTTCAAAGATTTATATACTATTGAACAATAAAACCAACTCAAACCCACTGGACTTTCGGGTATTGCATTACATCCTATTCACACTCAGATTCATTAAGTTTGGTTTGGTTTGTATGTATTTACTCAACCACTCCGTCACGGGCAGTATGCGATACAATATCCATTGTAAAGAGGTGTACAGCTGGTTTGATTTCAGAATTTTTCTTCTCCTTGACCATTTGCCGCACTCAGGTTGAATAGCTCAGGAGACAAGGTTTTCTTCAAAGCCTACAGTAACAACATCTTTTTGAGAACTGGGAACAATCAACAAACGAATTGGAAACTCGACATACATCATTCTGGGCCCTACCACCATACATAAAAGACACCTGAACCAAATCAGGAGGCGACGGCTGGATGACTCTAGCCGCACACCTCAAGACGAGGAAGAACCTATCGAAACGTTGTACGACACGTTTGATATCGAACCTCCACAAGCAGCCATAGAACAGCGTCGATCGGGAAGGAAGAGGAAATTTACCGAACCTTTGACCATTGACTCCAAAAAAAAGGAGATATTGACACCTTCTTTTTTAACGGAACAAAAAAACTTGGGAGGGGAGTGTTATGGGGACATATCCTACCATACCCCAAAGATGGACTCGTCCAACCTAAACATATTCTAGCTCACTCGGTGGAGACAATTCCTCGTTCCTTACGAGACATTTGACAGACGGACTGCAAGCCGAGCACGGCTAGTACTTCCTTTGTATGACTTCCTTTTTCTGCTAATACAATAACGTTTACCTATCGCCCGTTGTCTGAGTTGTTCTTCCACCGGTCTTATCTGAAGACTACAACATATATATATAAGTAAATAAGGACTGTGAATATCCAAAGAATGAGGACTCAATGCACGGCTATTTAATACAAGAGCAAAAAATATATTTTAGTTTAAAAAACAAGAAATTTAGAAATAGTATTCCATTTACATTATAAATTTATTTCGCTTATTAAGCTCGACGGATTTTTAAATCCATCTGACGAGCTTTAATAAGCGAAATAAATTTATCATGGAAATGGAATACTACTTCTAAATTTGTTTTTTTTTTAACAATATCCACTTGGAAGATTGGCGCAACGCAGTCCTCCTTCCCACTATAATCCTCTATTTGATTTTGAGCTAAACTTAATAAATATCAAATCATTATGACCTGTTTCAAAGCTGAGAATTAGACCGTAAATGCTCTTGTTCAATCTCATAGATTGCTATCCGAGAAGGCTCTCAAATAAGACCAGGCAACCTATAAAACTGGTCACCCTCGATTAATGTCGTCAACTTTTCGGGATTTCTGTCAGTTAGTCAGTGATGATCATTGGTACTACATATATTAGCGCAACTAAAAAGGACCGTTCGTTCAAGTTTTTTTTTTTTTTTTTTTTTTTTTTCAAATATTAAGTTTATTCAATTTTTTAAAATTTAGAAGTACTTCAAGAAACTCGACTCCTAAAAATGACATTTTTGTCCATAATCGTATAATTAAAAAACGGCAATAATTTTGGACACAAAGTTTTCTGAGGTCATTAACGCAACCCTAGAGCGTACTTTTTCATTTTTGAAAATTCTTGAACTTGTTCTTTTGCGAGGGATTCGATTTTCAGTGTAAGTTTAGCCCCTTTCTTTGTGTCCGTCAGATTGGCTAAACCAAATATTTACCTTTTTGTTTCATCGTAGACCTCTAGCAGAAAATGTTTAGCGTGGAAATCAATTTTCAGTGCAGTTCAATGATAAACTTGTCCAAATGCATAAGAATCATTAGTTTTGTATCAAATTGCAAGCAATGGAATCCATAGATTTGATTATTTTGGTCTTCGTGTTGTTAGAATTATCTTAACGTAATCCTACCAAATAAATAAATAAAAATTGATTTTATTTTTCTTATAATTTCAGCAGATTTAAAATTACTTCTCTCAATTTTGTTTGACAAGATGTTTTGATAATTCTACGTTGTTTAGTCGAACTATTTTGCTAGACTTTGTTATTTATTTTTCCCGACGTTTCAGTAATGTATCCGTCGACCTTCCGAAAAATTGGAGGATATACGGTCAAATCAATGCAAGAAATATACAATACAAAGAAAATAGTTCGACAAAACTACTATGGTTGACTTCAGCATAGTTATAAAAATAAATAGAATAGAACAACGTGTTAAAATAGATATTATGTTATTGATTCATCAAACACAAGTACTCTGTAAAGGTATAGCTTATTTTGTTGTATATAATAACGTTTGTGGAAAAAAAAATGATCAAAGGTTTCTGCTCGAATCAAATAAAAAAAGAAGTTTTGTTTTAATTTCGACATTTTTAACCGTAAAAGAGAAAATATATATCAACAAAAAGTACGTTTTGTTAATATTTTTATTGTTTAAAAACAAAGACGCTCAGTTGGTTTGATTTCTTTGTTTAATGGCATATCAACCTTTGAGGGTTATTTAATGTCAAAGCCATCCTTCTGAAAGAACAGTCATGGTACTATTTAACCTATACCCAGAAGGACAAATAATTCATACCTTTCCCAAGGGTATTTGTTCAACAGTAAACAATAGCACGATTGGAGTTCGAACTCGCTTCTTACGATGTTTCAGTCCAACACTTTAGCTACTACCCCCTCGATCATTTAGGGAGACAAAATTATTTTATGGGAAAAGTAAAAATAATGGGATCAAAATGTCTAAAAATAAAGTCATCGGTTAAAAAACTTGATTGTTATTAAATACAAATTATAAAGAAAGAACAAAGTATGAATTGTAAATAAGAAAAATATTTGAAATAAGGTGTTGTAATGGTTATTGTTGCAGGAAATGATGGCGATTTGAGTTCAAATCCTGCACGAATCTGTTTGTGTTTCCACAGCGCTAATACCCTTGGAAAGGAATTAATCCAACTATTCTCCTTCCAACTATTGGTAAATAGTAAAACAGAGTGTGATCTTTAATCTTGGTACATTAACCGGTCTTCAAGAAGGAAAACTCTGAATTCAAACTCCGATCAAAAAGTGACATGCTGAGGGGTTGGAAAACTTAAATTTGTCGAAAAAACATACTTTGAGAAGCAATTTAGTAAGGAATATCTTAAAAACTTATTTCTATGTCAATTGTTCTTGATCTTTTGTAGGATTTTAACTTACGTATAGAATTCTACCAGAAAAGACAAAAATAATCAACATTTTAACATTTATCAAAAAAATTACACTATTATGTCTTAAGCAATAGGCCAGGAATGAATTTAAACTTTATTTCTCTGTCAATTCTTCGAATTGGCAACTCTCTTTGGTAACATTGTAAAATACGGATCCTATTCTACCAGAAACGACAATAAAATCAACATTTTACATTTTGTCGAAAAAAATATACCATGTCAAATGTTTTAAGCACTAGTTCAGGGATGTTTAAAGCCTCATTTCTTCCGTCAACTTTTTGAATTAGCCACTTTCTTTGGGGCATTGTAATCTACTTATGCTATTCTACATGAAACGATAATGAAATTAACATCTAAAATTCGTCGAAAAGACGATATCTCTGAAGCAATTTAGTCAGCGATATTTTGAAGCTTCATTTCTCTGTTAATTCTTCAAATTGTCCACACTCTTCGATTAAATTTTAATCTACGAAGAGAATTTTACTAAAAAAGTAAAAAATAATCGGCATTTTAACTTTTGTCGAAAAATTACACAATGTTAAGTATGTCTATAGCAAGAAGGAAATTACTTGATAAGAAATTGATACTCACCAAAAAGTGAGTGGACAGACAGATGCTTCTCTTGACATTGACATTCCACAGAAAATGTCAACGGATCCTATTCTACCAGAAACGACAATAAAATCAACATTTTACGTTTTGTCGAAAAACGTTGATATATATAGAGAGACAGAGACACAGAGAGAGGATAAGTAGAAAAGTAACATAGGTGGTAGCGAGAATGCCCCGAGAAGAAAATGTCAAATTCATTTTAAATTAGAATAAAAATGTTGCTTACAAACAAAACCTAGACAAAAAATCATTCACCTCAAAGCTGTACCCACATCTTCAACAATAACCAATAATGGTCGAACGTCCTTGTAGTTATATCATACTATTAGAGACTTCAAGGCAATTTCAAAACTTTCTTAATCCACCGTTGTGACATCACACTCATTAGCAATAAAAGCAGCTAATACCCCCCACAAAATCCTTGTCTGTTACCTCTAATAGAATATGCCAACAAGAAAATCTCCCCCCCTAAACACACACGCAATATATATATATATATATATATATATATATATATATATATACGAGGGTCACTCAATGAATAATTTGAACTTTAATGAAGGAGTTGAAAATAGGAAGCAGTGTTTACAGTTGTCCTTTTTTTAAGGAAATCAATAGTGTTGGATCAATAATTCAGCAAGAGTCTTAGTTTTAAGCCGGGAATTATTTCAGATGAATCGTTTGAATTTATATAATCATAGGTCTATTAAAGCATCTTATATATCGCCAAGATGTTATCTCATTGGTTTCAAGGTATCAATCTGACTCCACTATTGACTCAATGGCATAGCAATTAAATCTGAACTAAGACTTGCTAGAATGTACGAAATCATAGTCGTGACAACTGCTCGCCTCGAGCGCTTACCAAATATTCATTCATAAAAGACTAGAAAAGGAGAATGAAAAGTTTTTCATGCCAAGAAATCTGGGTAACATAATAGAGATTTGTTATCATTGTTGTTCTTTTTCTGAATTTTCTGTTGAAAGATCCTCTTCGTCAGGTAAACTGAATAACGACAAAAAATATCAAAAATATATCATACATTTTCTTTCTACATAGAAACTAATATTGCGTTTTTCTCCAGCGTTTTTTCTATTGTCCATCATAAAGTTCTTTTTATCAACTTAAAAATGGACATTGTCTGAAATAGGACGTATCTGATGATATAGCAATGATTGGTTTTACGGCATATCAACCCTTGTTGGACTATCTAATTCAAAAGTCAGTCTTTTTCTTTTTTCTTTTATGCAAGCAATTACATGGTATCACGTAACTCACGATAATCATTTACAAACTATTACATCAACAAGTAACTATTATTAATACAAATAACTTGCATGTAGTTATATGGTTTAAAGTATTCTTATTCAATACTAATTATTTTTCAGCTCAGTCGGCTGAGGCTGTAGAATAAACTAACTGCATCTCTGTTGAGGGGAAAGATATCTCACCAATGAGTGTCCTATATATGACACGAAACAATCTGATGGTGAGGCCCCAGTAATGCTGAAGCCTTGAGTAGTGCTGAGTACCCCTTCATTGCCATCGCTCCCAGGTCCACTCTGGCCCGGAGTGGTGGCATCTGATAGGGTCCTATCTATGGGTCAAACAGAACTCTCCGATATTTAAACTGATTGTAAACAAATGACTTATGTTAAATTGAATTTTTATAAATAGAACTGTTTAACCATTTAACTGTGTGCAAACAAATGACTGATTTTTAATTGAATAATTAGTGATACATATCAATACTTGGAACGATTTAACTTTGTTGACTTATGTTTACAAATATATATATATATATATATATATATATATATATATATATATATATATATATATATATAAACTGGATTTGGCATTAAATACAATTTGCAATGGTTGATATACCATAAAATCGAACTAAACCAAACCAACGATCATTTTTCAATCCAAACATAGGTGTACTGAAGAAATGTTCATTTCCAGTTTGAACTGAGGCTAGTTAAAATGTACAAAGGCATAGTCGATGGAAGGAAATAATTATAGGACTGTTAAACTAAAAAACGTAGTTGCTTCCAGACAATTTGCGGTATCAATGACTACCAACTTTAAAGTGTGTATATCACAAGAAACAAAAAAGTACGTAGGTTGACGTCCAAAACGCATTTCTGTACGTCATTTTCTTCGCCTTTCATGTTACTTCTATTATCATAACCACGACTATTCAGTGTCTCAATTAGTAACTATATTTCTTCAAGCTGTTCAAAAAGAATTTCTGCTATAAAGACACTTGTAGCCTCCTTTAGCGGAACAAATCCCATGACACGTTCTCTAATGATAACTTCAGGCACAGACATCTCATTACCTGATGGTTTAATTGCATAAACAAAACGCACAATTATAGTCAGTTGTTCAATATGACTAACATTGGGTGTGCAGTCCAAAATAATTTAATAGTATTTGGCCGAATCTGTATTTGTTTAAATGTACTGCTTCATACCACTGGTTAAAAGCCGCATTATAAGTTCATTTGGGATATCTGTTCCTGAGCAGTGAACCGTGACTTTATCTTTACGCAAATATCCATTCATCGTTATCCTGAAGACTTCTTAAAGAGTATGAGGTTGCAGCCATACCACGTTTGCAATGGTGCATGCAGATAGTTATCAGGTGGATGTGCTACACCTGATTTTCCATTTAGTTGTTCCTTCTCCTCGATTGATTACCTTATCGATGCTCACAAGCGCAGATTGCCCTACTATTTATTTAGAGCTGGTACTAGGAAAGAAGAGGTTTTATGCTTTTCTCAAGGCCAATTATACAAAGTAAAACGCGGACAGCTTCATTCAGGAATTTGAACACGGATCGTTGAGTACATTTCCTTTATGGCGATAACCGTTACACTACGTGAAATTACCAAGTATTTATTCATAAAAGACTAGAAAAGGAGAATGAAAAGTTTTTCATGCCAAGAAATTTTGGCAAAACAATAGAGATTTATTACCATTGTTCGTTCCGAATTTTCGGTTGAAAAATCCTCTCCGTCAGGTAAACTGAATTACGACAAAAATATCAAAAATATATCATACATTTTCTTTCAATATAGAAACTAATATTATTGTTTTTTTCTCCAACGTTTTTTTCTATTGTCCATCATAACGTTCTTTTTATCGACTTAGAAATGGACATAGTCTGAAATCGGACGTATCTAATAATATAGCAATGATTGGTTTGACGGCATATCTACGCTTGTTGAACTATTTAATTCAAAAGTCAGTCTTTTTCTTTTTTCATTTCGGCAAACAATTACATGGCGTCAAGTAACTCACGATAATCATTAACAAACAATTATATCTACAATTAATAATTATTAATACAAATAACTTGAACACAGTTATATAATTTTTCAGTTTGAATATACATGTACAAAAGAAAGTTCGATTTTCATCAATTTCAAGTTTATGATAATACACGCTGGCTGAAGATGATTATATATATATATATACAAAGCAAAAATCAAAATCAGAAAAAGTTCTTTGAATTAAATATTTAAAATATCAAATGCGATCGATTATTTTTATATAGTGGTAATAAAAATTTGAATGGCTTATAGACGGAATTTACTGTTATGCAGTGAAACGTAAAAGTTATAAACCAGTGACATATTCAGGATAAGGTTGGCTCGTTGGTTGATTTTTACGGCATAACAATCCTTCTAAGTTATCTAATGCCAAACCGTGTTTATATATATATATATATATATATATTTGGGTTTATGACATATCAACCTTTGTAGGTTATTTAATGCCAAATATATTTTATACAAATAAACAGTTCTATTTCAAACAATTCAGTTTAGCATAAATTCACAGTTTAATTGTCAAAAACATTTCTATTTCAAGATATTCAGTTTACTCAAATAGTTCTTATTCAAACAATTCAGTTTTGTATATGCATTTTTTTGTTTACACACAGTTAAATGTTAAAACAGTTTTATTTCAAACAATTCAGTTTAGTGTAAGAACAGTTCAATGTAAAAAACAGTTCTATTTCCAACAATTCCGTTTAAAATAAGTACGTAGTTTAAATGTCAAAACAGTTCTATTTCAAGGAATTCAGTTTAGCATAAGTACACAGTTTAGTTCTATTTGACCCATAGATAGGACCCTACCAGGTGCTATCACTCCAAGCCAAAGTGGACCTGGGAGCGATGGCAATGAAGGGGTACTTCGCATTCCCCAAAGCTCCAGCAATACTGGAACCTAACCATCAGATTGTTATTCATATCCAGGACACTCGTGAGGAGGGACTTACCCCTCTGTAGAGATGCAGTCGATGTATTCTACAGCCCCAGCCGATTGGGTATTACATTTAAATAGAGGAATTGTCTTATATTAATTCAAATACCATGAGTAGAAAATCCGGCAAGCACTTTCATGCAACATACGGAACACTGGACAACTGTTTAGACTCTATTAGATCTCATCAGCAGTGTATACCGTAATCTCCACCACTGGAAATCGAACCAACAAACACAGAAAGCTGCGCCGAAACTCTACCACTGGGTCACCGGTCCACATCGCACACAAGCGATGCGAAATTAATCAGTCATGGTAAATGTGCGACCACTTAACCTGGTGTGTCTTGAAGGTACGTTTGATCCCTACAGAGGACACGGTCACTTCCTGGGCCACGTCTTCCCAAGTCGACGTTACGCATCCACGTAGGCTTAATCTCAATTCAATCAACCTCAATTCAATTAATATAAGACAATTCCTCAATTCAAATGTAAAATCTATTTCGCTGCTCATGAGATTTCTGGTGATGGACGAACTCATAAGCGACATTCTCCCATGGACTCCTTTACACGGATACACCAAAGTTGGCGGACTAGCAAAAACTTAAATTCATCTGTTATGAGAGGAGACTATATGCTGTCTAAGGGACTTACCTAGAGCGATGGCCGATAGGGATGGATGACGAGAGAGACAATTAAAGGGATCTATGCTGTCGGCATTCTTTGATGATCATGATTCGTGTATTTAATGATTTTTTTATTTACTAAATAATTATGTCAAACGTTGTGATAGAAGGTTAAGAGAATTTTTTTTACGGTAAATGATATTTATTAAATATATGAAACTCAGATTCGTCGCTGAAAATACAGTTATTTTCAATTTTGTCACAAAAGGCAGAAAGATGTGGATGGTGAAAGCAGTGAGCAGACTCCCATTGAAGAAGGTACATGCTGGGAGGAAGAATGGTTATTGGTTTTATAACGTTAAGAAAAAAAACATTCACAATTTCGTGTGAAGTCAGAACAGGAACTTGACGAAGAAACGGAATAACATTGATAATAAAACTCAAGAAAGATTTTTTAAAAAATAAACTCTTTAAAAAATCTCTTAAAATAATTTAAGCTAATTAAGATATTCTTCAGAACGACTTTATATAAGATCAGGAGGTTTACAAAAAAAAAAGTTATTTTCGGAAATATATCCAGCCAATGAAGAAAACGAAAAGAGAGACAAGCACTTGGACCTTGCCAGAGAACTAAAAAAGCTGCCGAACATGAAAGTATCGGTGATACTAATTGTAATTGGTACACTTGGAACGGTGTCAAAGGCTTGGAAAGGGGACTGGAAGAGTTGGAAATCGGAGGACGAATCGAGACCATCCAGACTACAGCATTGTTGAGATTGGCCAGAATACTAAGAGTCCTATATGTTGTATAGCCGTGATACCACTATACGTATACATATATATGCGGAAGCATAATCAACAATAATGACGAACAAACACACTCCTTTGGAAAAATTTACCTCTCACACTTTATTCTTGAAAGGGTTGCGAAAGGGTTGTGTGTGAGAGGTGAGTTGGAGTCGGAACAGACTGCAACATATTGACCCCAAGTTCCTCTGTATTATTGCAGCACTTCTTTCTCATTCTGCTGGGCTGCTCAATCGGGGGTCACTGAGGGCCGGTGGTCCTCTGTCTGGAGCTGGTTCTCACTGCCTCGAACTGCAACTCGAACTCCAACTGCAACTGACTCCAACCAACTCAAACCGTCTGTGGTACCGGGTTATATAATTGTTTGACATCCATCTGCTTCCCGTGGGCGTCGCAATTGCACCGAATTCAACCCGTCCACAGGTCAAGGTGATACCATGATATCTTCGACCGGATACACCTGTTATTTACACAGGTACATCTCTTAATTGACAGCTCGCTCGGGGGTCAATATGTTACATATAGACCTGATTAGACTTGCTGTCACTTAGACTCCAATGAAAGACCGTCAGCTGACGTTGGTGTGAAAAACTCGTAAGAAGTGTAATAATAATGATGATAATAAAAATTTTCAGGTACACAAACAGATCTTTTTTCAGGTACACAAGCGATGAACAAATTAACCACAGCGTAGAAAATGGACTAGAGAAGATAATAAACTTGCGGCATACTTTTATTTTAAGAGTAACCCAACAGAAAGAGGCTATAAATCAAAGAATGATATAAATTTGGACAGAATTCCGTAACTGCGATGTTAATATATATTTAGGTAAATCATGGTCTGCTATTGACAAGTTATCGACCATATGGAAATCTGATCGATCTGATGAAATAAAATGCGATTTCTTCTAAGATGTAGTTGTGTCAGTACTAGTGTATGGTTGCACTAGTTGGACTTTAACTAAACACCTGGAGAAAAAGCTAGATCGGAACTTCACTGGGATGCCACGTGCTGCTTTTGTTATGTTTTGACCTTTTGACCCGGCCAAAAATGCCATTCAAGGTGGTGCACCGGAAGGAAGTGACACATCCCGGTCGCTGGAAATCGGAAGAGGTTGCGCAGGCGTTGAACCGTGTCTATATTACTGCGTGGGAGTTTGAAGGTAATATAAGGCCGACGAATTGAGGACAGTTGGAGATAGGCGAGAAGAAGGGCAAGCAGTACAGTGGAAGATGGAGGTAGACGCGATGTAGTAGGGAAAGCCAGCACACAGAAGAGTTTACTCCAGGGTCCGGTTGAGCAGCCACGAAGAACGAGAAAGACACAACACTGACGGCCATAACTTTGGGGTCAAAATATTTCAGTAATGTTCGGTCTCCAGCTCTCTCTCACACGCAAACTGGGAACAACCCTTTCGAAACTTACAAATAAAGATGTGAGGTAAAATATATTATAAAGAAGTCTTCCTGCGTCTTCCTTGCGTGCGTCGTTTGTTCTTGCGACTTTATCATCGGGCGTCTTAATTATTATTGCATCGGTATGTATCCAGCATATATATGTATATTTCTGCATGAATCAGCAGATGACTATATAACACTTTGAACAAATCCTGGAAGTAGCATCCTACAAAACAGCATCTATATAATCACTTACCGTCCGTCTCATAAACCCTCTATAGCAACCAGAATTATCTGCCAGCAGAAAATAGTAAAACATTTCGTCACCACAATATTCCACAGCCCAGCCAATCAAAATATTTAGAATCAAACTGCTGCTTATGTGCGTTCTATGTGCAAAATTTGAAATATTTTTGGCCGAACGTTTTGATAATTGTGCCGTTGACAGTCTGAAGGTTTAATTTCTCTAGGCCCTTTCATTTATCTGCTAGAGTGGCTGGAATCCAGGAAATTTGAGCCCCCTTATCTACTTTACTTTTATGAGAAGACTTTTTGTGGTTTGCATATATTATAAACATTTCATTCATTCTTGAGTACTTTTTGTATTACAATACATAAAACATTATTTTGCTTAAATATCGGTATCTTTATTGAATTCATTTTCATTTATTCTATAACCTTATTTTATTATGCATATTTGGTATACATACAAAAAAAGATAAACGAAAATTGGTAACCCCGGTGAAAGAAATATAGTTTTACGGGTTACGAATACGTGCTGATATTTTTTCGAAGAAAAATTTCTTATGATCGTAAATTTTTTCTTTCTTTGGTATTAAACAAAAATACATTTCTATTGCTTGAATACTGCAATAATTCTTTTTTTTTTTTAACTACTTTCTGAATACTACGTGAGTAATTTTCACTTAAAAAAACATTCCAAGAATTAATACTACTAGTTTAGCGTAGTATAGTGCGGTGTTTATTTTCTCTTGTACTTACTACGAAACGCACGGGTGTTTAAAAAACTGTTTAAAAATTTTTCTCCTCGAGACATTTTAAATTAGGTTTCGTTGCTTATTTTAGTTTGCTATTTTTTTTCTATATCTGCTACTTTCAACCCGATCAAACAAACTTACATGCCGAACGAGATCAGTTCTTAGTTCGTTCAACTAGAATCTAATAAGGTCATGCATGGCCTCAACAGCCAAATTAAGAAGTTCCCCTTCTGCATAGGGAACTTACCAGGCCATATTATCAGGACATTAGGAATTTAGCCGAAAACCCACCAGGCCTCAAATGCCTATTACATGCTGAAAGAAGTAATACTCGCTCGGATGGCCCTTTCTGAACGACGGAAAATTCAGTAACTGTTGAATACTGAAACGCTAGGTGACCGTAAGCCATCTCAATTATTACGACATATGCGTTCATTGACGGGTGATACAAATCACAACATAGGTATATAATTCTACAGAGAATGCCGCAAATCATATAACCTATTCGAGCCACAGTAGACAAAGATTCAACCTTAGACAAAATCGCCGAGGTTGCTGATCAAATCATGGAGCATACCTCCGTACATACAACCGTAGTCTTGTCAACAACAGTTCAAGAAAACAATGAGTTAAAAAGATGGTTGCACTATTGACGCATCAAGGGGAAGTGATGAATAAGCGATTAACCATTTGCCATCCATGCGGCCGATCTTTTAGCGAAAATAGATATTCAAAGTCTAGATCACGTCCAGATACCTCTAGTTCTTATTACCGGTATCACAATCGTTTCCAGGAAAATGCTGTTAAAATGCTGTTACGCTGCCATGTGTCCAGCGGGCTTGCAGGGTGCTGTTCGTTCCTACCAAGTCAACCAGTTAACGCTGGGCACCGATGTTGGCTGTGGTTTGCCGAACGCTATTTAATGTCACAGATATCACCAACTCCCAAGCGGAACCACATTTTAAAGCCGCTGGGCGAGTTATAGGTGAGGTATTAAGAGTCAACACAGGTAACTGGATAGCTTTCCCCCCTCAAATACAAGGTCTTCGACAAATACAATTCTTCCACAAGAAAATAAGGACTCTGGACTGCCGTGTTTGAGTTAACAGGATTAACAATATTCTTTTATTGAATAAAAGAAAGAAATAAAGAAAAAACAATTCAGGTAAAAGTCAAGAACGAGAAAGTCTTTCTGTATCTCGGAAGGAGCCGCCACTAAAATATCCGTATCTCGGACTAAGCCCACATAAAATATTTTTATCCCTGGACGGGTCCTCCTTAAAATATCTGTTAATGGCGGATTTGAGAAGGTAGTTCGATAACGATAGACAGGGTCAGCGTTCCTTCAGACTATGGGATTTAATGGCAGAGCTCGTGCTCCAAATCTCAAGTTTATCATTTCAGTCTGAATGCAGCAGGATAAAGTTGAATGTACTTAAATTGTATGTTACTTACTTGGGATTCTGTAGAGTTTATTCTTTACTCCTTTTTCTTTCGTTATTGGGTTTCCATAACACGTTGGAGGAAGGATACACATCTTATTTCTGATAAGATCAGGATTAATTATTGTTCCTTTTCTCGTGGACAAGTCTTTCCTTTGGGTATTCGTTTAACGAGGCATACCATATCTCGGAGTACTGGCTCATTCAAAAGATAAGTTCTTTCTTTTCTCTCAGGGTTCTCAGCGCGGCATTATTTTGGAATATGGGTTTCTTCATATCCCAAATTATGTTCTTGGTTTTTCGACGAACAATGGCAACCCCTTATGCGTCTTCATTCTATGAGGAATAAACGGCAACTAACTTATTTTCCGTAGTTTGAAAGTTCACCACGTGTTGATTTTTTGGCGGGCTCTTCCTCAGTACCAATCATGGTCGAAGAGCCTTGTCTGCCCTACTATTTGCCCATAGCTGGAGGGAGAATAATTGGATTCATACCTTTCCCAAGGGTATTAGTGCTATGTGAAATGCGATCAGTATCGTCCAGAATTTGAACTCGTGTCACCGTGTCCATTTCCTACGACGATAACCATTACACCACGGGCACCTCCTTTTTTCCCTCCACTCGGGCAGGATATGACACAAGGTCAATTTTTAAGTGGAGTTTACAGGTTTGAATTCAGTTTTCCTTCTCCTAGACTAGAAGCCTCTCCAAGGCTGAAGAACCTAGTCTGTCCTACTATTTACCCATAGCTAGAGGGAGAATAATTGGATTCATACCTTTCCCAAGGGTATTAGTGCTATGTGAAATGCAATCAGTCTCGCCCAGGATTTGAACTCGTGTCGCCGTGTCCATTTCCTACGACGATAACCATTACACCACGTGTCATATTTCCTCGTCATAATGCACGTAAATCTATTCAGTCATGTGCCTTTAAAATCATTTAAACTAGTACACCGGCAGAAAGCGACAACGAATTCTGTCGGCACACACCCAAGCAACAAAGGTCGTCTACTTCACATATTCGATACCACTACCGCCCTCAACTATCTAGTAGATTGTGGTTGTCAAATTTCCCTGATTCCAGCCACCCTAGTAGATAAACGAAAGGGCCCTGATAAATTAACCCTTCAGGCCGTCAACGACACTATTATCAATACGTCCGGTCAAAAATGTATAAGCCTAAATTTTGAACTTCAACGCTCTTTTAAATGGGTTTTAACTATCGCAGACGTCCCAACCCCAATTCTAGGTGCTGATTTCTTTCAACATTTTGGCATATTACTGATAGACATGAACATTAGACGACTAGTAGACCCAGTTACAAGCCTAAGAAGAAAAGGTTTTATCCGGGCTACCGAACAAGTAAGCCCCTCCATAGCGTGTTCCGCAACTATAACATAAATTAACGCACTTTTAGAAAAATATACAACGATCACAACTCCATCATTCAACAAAACAAATCTAAACCACAATGTCACACAACACATTACAACTACTGGTCCCCTAGTACATGTACGTCCCTGACGTTTATCGCCAGAAAAGTTGAAAACAGTAAAAATGGAAATTGACCAAATGCTTGAGCTTGGCATTTTTCGGCCATTTTAAAGCGATTGGGCTTCACCATTGCACATGGTCCCTAAAAATGTGGTTCTTGGTACTTGTGCGGTGACTATCGTGCGTTAAATGCCATCTCCCAAGCGGATCTTTATTCTTTTCCACATTTGCATGATGTAACATCGCAAATATAAAAGAAAAATACCTTTTCAAAAATAGATTTAATATGTGCATACAACTAATTTCCAGTAGAACCTTCAGACATATCAAAAACTGCGATTACAACTCCGTTTGGTTTATTAGAATTTCTCCGTGTCCCTTTTGGGCTAAGAAATGCAGCCCAAACAAGCAGAGGTTCATAAATCACGTTCTACACGGTTTCTGTTTTGCATACATAGATGATGTGCTAGTAGCTAGTTCATCATATGAGGAACATATTCAACACCTGGAAACAATTTTCAAAAGATTTAGTGATTATATTATTATCATAAACCCAATCAAATATCTTTTCGGGCAATCTAAAGTAATTTTTTTTGGCCACAAAATTAATGCAGCTGATATTTCTCCACTTCCAGACAAAACGGAAGCTATCAACATTTTCAAAGCTCCAATCACCATGAAACAACTACGCCAATTTCTAGGTATGGTCAACTTTTATTGGAGATTCCTCTTAAATTGTGCCCAAATTCTACATCTCTTAGCGGACATTTTAACTGATATTAAAAACTGACATCAACTTATTTGATGAAGCCTTAGCAGTTTTTAATACTATCAAACTAGTTCTATGCAATACCACAAGTCTATCTCATGTCCTTACCAATTCTGAGTTGTGTCTAGCCTGTTAAACATTGGATCGTTCTGTGAGTGCTGTTCTCCAACAGAAAGGAGATAATGCTTTGCAACCAATAGCTTTCTTTTCAAAGAATTTGACTGATACTGAATCACGCTACAGTACTTTTGGAAAAGAGTTATATGAAGCTTACTCCGCTGTGCGCCATTTTCGTCATCTTCTAGTAGGCAGGCGTTTCTACATTTTGACGGATCACTCCTCAGTGTTTTCCGGGCGAAACCAGATAGGCACTCTCCTTGAGAAATAAGACATTTAGATGTTTTACTTCAGTTTACCAGCGACATCTGCCACATCAAAGGCGAAGCAAACGTTCCAGCCGATGCGCTATCCAGCAGTATAAACAAGTTAGAGCTACATCTTGATATTGACGCTCAAGTTATTGCATCAGAACCACTGAAGGACACCTGGCTGCAACATTTTAAACGGTCAAAGAATACAGCATTGAAATTACTATAATTTCCTCTTCTTCATACAAATTACAACGTCATATGCGATACATCGACAAAACAGGTTCGTCCATTTATACCAGAGAAGCTGCGAGAACAAATATTTGATTCACTCCACAACATATCACATCCTGGAGTAAAAGCTTCTACAAAATTACTTTCAGAAAGGTATGACCACAAATGTCATCTGACGTCCGTAGGTGGGCACAAGCCTGCATGGAATGCCAAAAACCAAAAATCAACAGACACACGTGCAGCAATGGTGAATTCCCGGACCCTGATGATCGATTTTCTCACATCTACATTGACATCGTGGGGTCCTTACCTCCATCAAATGGATACACCTACTTGTTGACATATGTTGACAGGTTCACCCGCAGACCGGAAGCGTTCCCCATAACAAACATCACTGCAGAAACTATTGCATAGAATTTCCTTTCTGGATGAATAGTTCGGTTTTGCGTCCCATTTGTTATTATGACAGAGGACGATAGTTTGAATCCCTTCTTAATAAAGACCCCCCTCCAACATGTTAGGTTGTAAAAGAATCCGTACAACAGCCTATCATCCAGAAGCTAACGGTTCGGTGGCGCGATTCCATTGCACTTTAAAAACTGCATTGAGACCTCAACTTGATCACAACCATTGGGAAACACACCTTCCGCTAGTTCTCCTTGGACTTCGTTCAGCAGTCAAAACAGAATTGACTGTTCATCAGCTGAATTAGCTTATGGAATAACATTAACATTTCTCGGTCAATTGGTTATCAACGTACCAACAAACATTTCAAGCAATGTATTCATTGAAAAGCTTTCTTATTACATATCTGAATTGTCACATAAAAAAGCAAGGACTCCTAAGACAAGCACATACATCCATGATGCACTTCATACATGCACACATGTTTTGGTTCGAGACCTAACATATAAGCATCCTATAGAGTCACCTTTTAAAGGCCCTTATAAAGTTATAAGCAGGCATGACAAATTTTATACACTGCAGATACAGAACAGATATGAAAACATATCAATCAACCGCTTGAAACAAGCTTTCTTTGACACAACACCTGGAGAAATACAAACTAAAAAGACACAACAAACAGAAAGTAATCAGTTGCAACAAGCACAAACTGCGCCACCAACTGAAGTCGGAAGCCGCCGTGGGAGACGAGTTCATTGGCTGGCAAAGTTTTCTACGTATGCTACATGAACTTAAGTATTTTCTTCTTTGAAATTATCTATCTCTCTGATGGAGAAAGTACTTATAGCAACCAGCATTATCTAGTAGCAGAAAATTGTAAAACATTACGTTACAACAATATTCCACAGCACAACCAATCAAAATATTTAGAATCAAACTGCTGTTCGTGTACGTTCCACATGCTAGATTTAGAATATTTAAAACAAAAAGAGAAAAATTTTCCGTTAGCTGTAGCAAATTCAAGACATTTTCTCTCTCCTAGTTTTGGCTTAATTTCACACCAGCACTCAGACATTCCTAAGGTATTTTTCACGTTAAAATACACACAGACAACTTTATCTAGGTTGGCTTTGACTTTTCTTTTGTGAGTGGACATATTGTGGTTTGCCAACATTATAAACATTTCATTCATTCTTGCGTACTTTTTGTGTTACAATATATTAAACATTATTTTGTTTAAATATCGGGATCTTTATTGGATTCATTTTCATTTATTCTGTAACCCTATTTTATCATGTATATTTCGTATGAATAAAAAAAAAAGATAAACAAAACATCTAAGTATGACGAGCACTGCTGATGTAAGGATGAACTCATAAGTGACGCCCTTCAATGGATTCTGATACATGAGCACACCAATGTTGGCCGACCAGCAAAAATTTACATTCATCAACTCAATGCGAACAATGAATGCCGGCTAGAGGACTTACTAAAATAAGGACGGATCTCGATAAAGATTTATGGGAATCCATGTTGTCATCAAGCCTTGATTATGATGATGATGATGATTTTAATTCTGTTAAAATTTCTGTAGGTTTTTCTAAAAATCCGGAACGATTATGAATTTGGTTTTCTGACTCAAAAGATAAAATACGTATGCCGGCTGTTGCTTAAGTGGTCACCCATCTATTACGATATTAGTTATAATATACTAAAATTTTATAGAAGATAGGCTTGTTAAGTCTATTGTTCTGCATACTTCTCGAACCTTCAGCGATAGATTTCCGAAGTTAAGTAGCGATATATTGAACATCGCTACTTAACTTCGGAAATCTAATGTTGCATGACTTGACAGTAAGCCAGGTAAGGCATCTGTCATATATATATATATATATATATATATATATATATATATATATATATATATATATATATATATATATATAGGCCCAAAATGGCGCTAGCAAGTAAAAACTTTAAAACAATCTTCTTGATAAATGATCTTCTAAACAATGAATTACGAAATCATCCAAATAATCAATGGGGATACAACTTTTGAACCACCATATATATATATATATATATATAAAGACGTATGTTTAAAAAATTTTCCAACCAGAATTTCTACAAACCAAGAAAGATAATAACAATAATTTAAATATTAATTCTATTGAAAATAGACCCCCTGGCATTCAGGACACTCGTTCCATTGGTCAAAACACATCAAAAAGTTTTATTTTGATATATTGTGATGAATTTCTTTTAATCTTATCCACATCCTCAAAATATCCTGTATGGACTCTTAAAGCCCCTTACTTAAAGTTCCACGTAGATCCCACAATCATCGCATGAAAATATAAGAAAAAAGGGCTAATCATCCATATTTACGGTGTGAGGAATTTGTCACATTGCATGACTCTTGTTTGCGTGACACACACACAAAATAACTTACATTTTATTGATTTTAGAACTCTGAGAAGTCCAAATTTAGAAATATCGCAGTTTCTTCCAGGCAGCGGTTGTGTCGATACTGCTATATGGATGCACTACATGGACGCTAACTAAACGGCTGGAGAAGAAACTAGACGGAAATTACACAAGAATGTTGAGAGCAGTATTGAACAAGTCCTGGCGACAACACCCCACGAGACACCAACTATACGGACACTTGCCCCCATCACGAAAACTATACAAGTTAGACGAACCAGACACGCGGGACACTGCTGGAGAAGCAAGGACGAGCTCATAAGTGATGTACTCCTATGGACCCCCACATATGGCCGTGCAAAAGCAGGACGACCAGCTCGAACTTACATACAGCAACTATGTGAGGACACAGGATGTAACCCTGAAGATCTGCCGGAGGCGATGAATGATAGGGAGAAGTGGCGAGAGAGGGTCAGGGATATCCGTGCTGGCGGCACGACATGATGATGATGATGATATATATATATATACATATATATATATCTGTGTGTGTGTATATATTACGATGTTAGTTATAATATACTAAAATTTTATAGAAGATAGGCTTATTAAGTCTATTGTTCTGCATACTTCTGGAATCTTCAGCAATAGAAATCTAATTCATTTTTATATTCCGTAGGTTTCATGTAACACTTGTAATTCTTCAGAATGTACTCTTACCTGATTATCGCGAAAATCTTAAACTATTCGTTGCAAGATGTGGTTTTAATTTCTGTGTTAGACTACCTATATATGCCAGATATTACAACAAATAATATGTGTGTGTGACACTGAAGACGTCAAGCGTACAAAATTCTCACGATTCATCCATGTACATATTTTCCGGAAGCCGACCGATTCTGTCAAGCATAAAATCGACTTTCTTCTTTCCTCGCTTCCAAATAAATATCTGCAGCCCAATAGCTAGTCTATGTGCAGAAGAATATGACTCCAAACACCGTCTATGTGCTGTAGAAAGCAAAAGCTGGGCTGAACAAAAACGTGACTTTCTGGTTCTAAGCGTTTTTTGTTTGTTCTTTTTTTTTTCTCTCTCTTCTCAACTATAAGCAGGACACAGTGATCCAGGCATATCCCTTGGGACATAATATTATACATGTTACGATGCATGTCTAATCCAAAAATTATTTAATCGGAATTTTTCACATTATTTCTTTCCACCGATGTGTGATGTTTATAAGAGACTTTTGAGTTTGAAATATCATATGTTGAGCGGTTTATTTCTTTTAACAGTAAGTAGAAACACTTTCATCTCGAAAAACGTGTACAAATGGTTATTGTTTTTGTCTTCAAGATTCTCTATCACTAATTGTATTGAAACTACTAAATCATCGGTCTTTTAAGTGATGAGATTGGTTGTCTGAATATTTTTATGACCAACTTAATAGGTGATTCAACTTTATCTCCTTCAAAACGCTTCCCTTGGGAAGCCACATACAGTTTGTAACTGATACTGCCTTCACTTAGTTCGTCACAACTTTCACTTGGTTCGTCATGTTCTTCAATTGGTTCACAGCAACCACGGAGTTGAATTTTGATTTTTGGGAAGAGAAAAAGACACAGTAGAGTTAGAGAGCTATGTTACCATGGAAACATCTTCTTTGTTTGGCCAAAATATCGTTCACATAGATTGAGTTTATAAAGAAATGAGGCTGATTTTGTGTGTGTGTGGGCGCAAAACTGGTTGGAACACAGATAATGAATTCTAATTCTTCTCTTTTCGCTGTCAAACGTCATCAGATCTGATGACGAACCCTCATTTTTGTCGTATCATCATTAGTGAAGTGGTCGATCGACCAGGACGAGATTAATATTCTATAGTCTCTCAGGGCATCCTAAAATGCTTTGTGCCACGTAAAATTGACGCCTGGGATAGAACTTGATCTTGATAACACGTCAAGTGCTTCTGTCGCATTCTTATTAAGTTTGGCATAGAATCTGATCTTATGCTCCATTTTTGTGACATAACCAAACAAACTTGAAATAAATTATTCAGTCGAACGAGAATTCTGACATATTTATAAACTGAATGTTTTCATACATATTCATACCCAACATTGATCAACTGATTTTCAATCAGGGATGCCAACCTAAGGAATAAAAAAAACATGTCCCCTAACTTTCTCGACAAATGAAGGCACGCTTAGCGAAACAGTTATCGTCGCAGGAAATGAAATCGCCGACTCGAGTTCAAATCCTCGACTAGAGTGTTTGTGTTCTACATAGTGCTAATCGCCTTGAGGAAGACACGAGACCATCTGTTCTCTTCCAGCTATAGGTAAATAGTAGGGCCGACTGGATTCTTCAGCTTTGGTAAGAGAAGGAAAAATCTGAATTTGAAACCAGCTTTACTCCACTTACAAATTGATCTTGTGTCGCATCCTGCTTGTGGCGAAGGGGTTAAACAAATACTTCCTTGACCTACCTCTTATTTTCCGATAAAATTTCTCATAATAAAACCAACTTGTTTGACAAGTAACGCTAAATCGACTTATCAATATTTTTATTTTTTTAAATTGATTTATCACCTTCATAAAATCTAACCTAGTTTTAAACGAACGTTTTTGAATATTCATTGTTCACCTTTAGCTTCCTCCCAAATTTCGACAATACAGTTGCTCTTTCATTGCTATTATTCTCTAGTCCACTTGGACCCGGAGGAGTAATACCTATCCAATAGATTTGTTTAAAAATTATTAGGTCCGTTTTAAAAAAAAAAATTAAACAATTGTGCAAAAAGGGCAAAGAGAGGTGTCTCTGTGGCGTAGTGGCTAATGTGCTGGATTGCAACATAATAGCAAGTGAGTTCGAACTCCAGTGATGCTATTACGTTTATTTCGGACTAATACTCTTGGGAAGTTATGAATCCTCTATTCTTCTCCATCTGTGTGTTAAATAACATCACTACTGTCCTTCTACAAGTTTGATTTTGGCATTAAATTACTAACGAAGGTAGTTGTACAATTAAACAAAGAAACCCAACTAAAACAAAAAAATGTAAATACTTCTAGGCATAAAATAACCATAGATGGGTTGACATGCCGTTAAAATCAATGTCAGTCAATTGTTCTTTCGAAGAATATAAAGGTAGAAGCTCTCATTTTATCTGATTTTATTATATTTTTCCAATGACCAATTGTAATCTCTTTTTAAAGATATTGTCACAACTAAGTGTAGAAGTAAAATTAAGACTTTCATTCCATTCAGTTTAAAGCTGGACGAAGACAAGAATTCATTATTTCATATGGTCACCGAATATTGTATTAATAGTTAAAATGTTCTTCCTCGTCAATGTGTTTTGGTACAACTTCGTTTTGTTCCTTCTTCTACAGGCCCGTTTTGAAGAGAGAGTGTATAAAAAATAGAAATAAAAATGAAAATACAATTAGATAGATTTCTTTTGCACTAAAAAAAGTTGGATCCATGTCACCAGAATAATTTTGTCTTAGTGTAATGATTGACGTAATTAATCTCACACGTACCTGATCAAGCTAAATATAGGGTAGTTGAACTTTAAGTTAAAACTTAAAGAGGGAAAAAGAAAGGGGTACTTTTTTTTCTTGTCCCAATGTAATAACTTTTTTTTGTTTATATCGTTTGTTGTGTACGGCACTTTTAACCTTTCCCACAACTATCTAAGTCAAGTGACACTGGCATCTACACCATGGTTGTAGACGGTCTAATAATAAGTTACGTAATAAGTATTCAGAAGAACTTACAAAGTGACGAGGATTCCAAAAGCAGCGGCGAGTCGATTTCTGAGATATCAAAATCTCCGGCTAATGTTGAAACCGGTCTTTAACCAACACGGAGCTTGGCTAGTTATAGAGGTTCAGTTATCGCTTCATCCTTAATGTCAATTTCTGTTCAAAGTTTTATTATTCCAGATTTTTTTTTATATATAAAAAAAGCCTTTCCAAATTTGGAGAATTGTCCAACCAGTTTTTAATGGTCGAACGGCTGAATTCACCCTCTCAACTCCAACTAACTTTAATTTGTATCTCTCACTCATACACTCTCATTTCTCCCACTCTCTCTATATTCAACCTAGCCTTTATTCTCCTGGGTTAAAACTGTCTTTCCTACTGAAGCTGATTTTACAAAATACGAGAGGGAAGAAGTCCTAAAATTTCAAGCAACTAATATTTTCGTATCAAACAGCCCAACCCTGTTTCACTCTTATAATGAGACAATCTGGGTTGCTCTTCTTACCTGCTAAGTTATTTTACCTGTTTAGTTTCCTAGTATTTTCTTTTTCCAGAAAATATTAACAATTAATATTTTCTTATTAGAGTGTCTAACCCGGACATTTTTCAACGCAAAAAAAACATTCTTCTCTCATAATTTCAAAGACAATTCCAGTGGTCTTTCTTGCCTGCTAAGACATTTTTGGTGGGTGAATATTTTCTTTGTCCAGTTCCTTAGTCTTTCAAAAGAATGTAACCCAAATCGTTTTACTTGCTCTGTTTACTTTCAATTCTTCTATCAACCCCTTCAGGTTCCAGTTTCACAAGACCATTCTGTAATTTTTTATCCTTTATATATATATATATATATATATATGTGTGTGTGTGTGTGTGTGTGTGTGTGTGTGTGTGTGTGTGTGTGTGTGCGTGTGAGCTCGTGTGGTGTAGTGGCAAAAGTGCTTGACTGCAACATCATTGTTGTGCACTAGAAAACAGATAGAAGTGTGTGGACCACAAGAGAGACTATATTGAAAAATAAACCTTATTTGGTCATATTCCATGAGAGTATTTTGGTCAGCCTATCAATCTTTCAGCCGATATACATATATTGTTTCGAAACAATGCAAAGAAACAATGTGCACACACACACACACACACACACACACACACACACACACACACACACACACACATATATATATATATATATATATATATATATATATATATATAAAGGTTAGGAATTTATTGAGTAGCTTGTTAAATAACCAAAGCCATTTTTTCTGAGTTTGAATATTTTACATGATTGAAAATAAGGTAACTGGTTGTTAAAAAAATTAAACTGAAAAGAAAATATATACATGGTAATTATTTGTGTATAAAATGCAAAATTTTCCAGACTTTTCTGTCCAAAAGTTAGGGATGTGTAATATATACATGAAATATTTGATTAAGGTTTTTTTTCCGGTCACATGCCTCACCATATTCGGGACGGGATGACCAAAAGTAAGTTATATCTATTGTCCTGACTAATGTGTTTTACGTTGTTTCAGGTATTCACTGGAATGTGCTTTTGTTTATAATTTTGTTTCTCCTAATATCAGCTTTTATTCCCCAAAGTTTCATTGTTTGAAATTAGGGGTGCGCGTTTTACATGAGTACGTGTTATACACAAATAATTACAATAACTGTATTTTATCATTTATTCTCAATCTAATCATTAATAACTCATTTTGTTTTCCCTTTTTTTCTTTTTAAATAAGCGATTGTTTCGTTGATAACTTTTATGATTGTCCTTCGGTTGAGATAGTGTTGTTACTAGTTTTGATCTTTTCATGAACGGCAACGTTAAACTAACTGTGAATCAAACCACGCACAGAAAAGGATAAATTTCTTTAAAAAAAAAGAAAAGAAAAAAGATAAATATATCTAACTACAAAAGGGAGCTACTTCCAAGGTCGAATCTTCAAGTTTTCCATTCAGTTTTGTTGTTGTCGTTGTTATTGTAAGATAATATTTCATGCTTCAACATCACATACATGGCTGGTCTCATAACCTAGTTAGTGAAGCAGCTGGTATATATATATATATATATATATATATATATATATATATATATATATATATATATATATATATATATATATATATATATATAACTTTAAGTATTGAGGAAGAAGGTGAAAGCTAGATCGGTCATGCCTGCACCTTCATCTTATAAATCTCCTGCAAGCTCTAACTGCAGACTTGCATGCAAGTCTGTGGCTGGTTTAAAATATCATGTGAGACACAGGCATAAGAACTGACAAGAGCTGTTTGTTCCTCATACGTCGAAACCGACGGTAGAATACATCATATTTGTGTGTGTGTGTGTGTGTGTGTGTGTGTGTGTGTAAGTATATATATATATATATATATTACATTTCTGATTACCATTATTATCTTCTGACACAATTACCTGTTGTGGCTAACGTGGACTGTGACATCGTAGTAAGTGCGTTCGAACTCCAGTTACGCTATTACGTTCTCTCTCGGACTAATACACTTGGGGAAATGTATGAATCTCTATATTTCCCAGCTATGAGTTAAACAATACCACTGCTATTCTTTGATTTGATAATAAATAACCCACGAAGGTTGATATGCCATTAAACAAAGAAATTCAAATCAACTGGTTAAGCATTTTCACCCACGATGCGCTAGAGCAAAGCATTGATTAACTGCTCATCGAAAAATTTTCCTAGATATAAATACCGTATGAATTATTTATCTTTATATCTGACTTTCTTTTTATTACTTTGGCAAGACAAAAAAAAAAAAAGACAAGCCTTTCATGTAACAATTAAAATGTCTTTGTTCGGATATTAACAGCAAGCTGCGATGCAGATTACTTCGCTAAGCAACTCCGAAATTGGAATTTATTATCATGATTACATTGAATGATAAAATGCCAATGAATTTTTTTATTCTATGTTGATGCGTTCCGAAATGGACAGAAAAGAATACCAGAAAATAGTTGCATACAACAGATGAATTGATATTAGCAAAACTTATTTAAATGCCGTACATGGTTAAATGTGGAGGCGCTCGTAGTGTAATGTTTATCATCATCAGAAATGGACTCAACTAGTCGAGTTCAAATACCTGGACGAGGCTGTTTGCATTGAATATAGGTGCTCATACCCATGAGAAAGGTGGGCATTCACCTATTCTCGTCACAGTTATAGATAAGTAGTAGGGTAGACTAGTCTCTTTACACTAAGTATGGCAAACTGTCTAGGAGAAGGAAAACTCTGAATTCAAACCTTTCACATGAACGGGATAAGAGACTATCTTCGAACACCAGTCCCCAGAAAGTCCGTCTAACACACTCAAGCAAACACTCACACGCACATACACATGGTTAAATGGGAGATAGACTGAAGATTGAAAGATTGAGTTAACATTTGAAATTTTGGCTTTTAATTTGGGATTGATCACAAGCCAGCTAGTACCAGTGAAAAAAAGAACTTCATTCACAAACCAGGCTTAATTCAATTGGGGAGGGGTTAATGTTTAAGCACAACTTTGTACGTTCAAAAGCTGATTTGGCTAGATGGGCTTAAAAAGATAGTGTTACGCCAATTTGCGAAGTGGAGAAAGCCAGCCAATTTTCAATAAAAATTTTGATTGGCTATCTGTTTTTCTAACAGAGGCTATTGGAATCAGTAAGAGATACGCAACTACATTATTTTCCCCGACAAATGTTTATATTTTTATGCAATCGAATTTAGCAGTGAATATGTATCACTTAGATCGAACATTATACAGTTAAAATTTCATATAAAAAATAAACTAGTAACTACATGTCACGCTAAAAATTATATGTGTGTGTGTGTGTGTGTGTGTGTTAAAATAGGATGGTCCACGAAGAGATTTGTATTTTTTGAATTTATTTATTTTGTTCTTACATACGTGTTATATATATGTATGTTTCTAGCTTCTTGCTTTCGTCAGATAACGTGCGGCCCAAGGCCTTTTTAAAGGGGTTCTCAATGAGACTTGAACTCACTCTTGTTTCCAGTATAAATGACCCTTGGCTGGTCAGATTGGTTTTTATAGGGGTCGTTGTTCTTCTTTCCTGGAGTGTGTTTAAAATATATCCTTATTCTTTCTTTGGGCCTACAACAACCATCTTTATGTATATATATATATATATGTGTGTGTGTGTGTGTGTTTTATGAGTATTTGAATGAACAGAAATGATTTCAAAATTGTCGGTTTTGGAATGAAGGACAAAATTTCATTACAATCAATACAACGAAATATTTTCTAACGCTTTGTGGTTTGGGATGCAAAATTTCTGTAATATGTTTGTAGCAGAATCAAACTGAAAAAAGTAGTGTTTTTCTACTGTATTAAAATCTTGTTCTGGTTCGATCTGGTTGACTGAGATGAGATTGCAATTTTGAGGGGGATAGCGAAGTAGTTGTAGTCTTAGAAAAAGGACACGACGACCGGAGTTCAATTCCAGAACGAAGCGGTTTGCGTTTCACTTCGCACTCATGCTTCTGGGAAAGTATGAATCTATCAGTTCTCATTCTAACAGATATGTGTAAATAATAGGGCAGACTTGGTTCTTTAGCCACGGTGCGGTAGCCGGTCTAAATTCTAACCAGCACAATTCCGTTTCTGTCGCATCTTACCAGTGGGGAAGGGTTTGAAAATAAAATAGGTAAGTCCACGAACTCTTCGTGGACCTACCAATTTTAAGATATTTTCATTCTCTCTTTGGATCTACAACAGAATTTTTATATATATACGTTTACATAAGGTTGGATTTATTTCCATTTCTTACACACACACACATATATATATATAAAAGTTGTATGACTTGTGTCTCTCTACTTTCAAAATTAATAAAATGACAATATATAAATGGTTAGATATTATTTTAATATTTATTTGTTTATATATATGCAGTCAGTTTTTTTTTTTGTTTTTTTTTTTCGGTGTATTTTTCCCTGGGTGGTAAGTAATAAGAAACTCGAACCAGTAAAGAGAAAAAGAGGGTGGGGAAAATGAAGCTATGAACTATATATAGAACATATCTGTGGATAGAAAAAGAAATATCTTTTTTTTTTCGCAGAATTGTGTAATGAGTATATTTTGGTGGAGAGTAATTTATTCCGGTCTCAAGAATAATGATTATGTCGCAGTGAAATACTTTCTTTTTTTCTTTGCAATCTTTTTCTTTTTTTTTAATTAGCATTTTTTTTAATTGAAAGAGGAAGAAAGGGAGCTTATGCTCGTAAAAAATAAATAGAAAATTTTCTGTATTGCATATGTGTGTACTGAATACATATTTTTAAGCTATTCACTAATGTCGACTCTTAAAAAATGAAAAAAATACAAACAAGAGTCACGCTGAAATAATGAGCGCACACACAGACAGAGCTCTCTCTCTGTCTCTCACTCTTCATATATATATATATATATATATATATAGTGGGGTGGCTGCTGATTATTTTAGATTGAATATTTTAATTCAATATATATATATATATATATATATATGGGGGGGGTAATGATGAGCAATGGAGGCTAACGGACCATTTTTAGTGATTTCGATCTTTATTTGGTGCCTGACACTACTGGTCACATGACTTAACTAAGCTTAGTAAATTATAATATATCATTAAATGATTGTGATATTATTTAAAGAAAACTTCCAGTATATAGTTTGAATAACTATCTATATCATTAAAATTCTCTAGCTTTGAGAACAAAGGAATTTTCAGTAAAAATTTCAAGTGTAGGAGATCTACGTTCGTACTCACTCTAATCATTATATATTTCTCAATGATTATTAATCAAATACTATATACTTATGTTGCTTGAAAATGATTATAAATTCTATAAATGTGACTTGAAATCGAGATTAATGATAGCTAAATGGAACCTTTAAGAGACTTTGTATAAAAGGAAAATAACAAAATTCTTCAGAGTTGATAGTAGATCAAGTTTTTGTGCCCATCTTATACATAGTTATAATCTAAACCAGGGCTACCCAAATTTTTTACTTGATGCACCTCTTCTAGCCGAATTTAATCTACATCATTCTCATGATGTTCTATATTAGAGGCAAAGTTATAGTGAACAAAAGGGACAAAACTGGAGGCCAATTTCAGCAGTGTGGCATATTAGTTTCAGTTTGAGCCAACTGGTCAACGGAATTATTTAATTAAAGTAAGCGTAGGGGTTTTTTCTTATCTTATTTTAAGTTGTAATATTATTTTTATGCAGATTGTAAATACAAAAAGTTGGGTCAGTTATTCTATATGCAAAAATGCTATGTAGGAATCTTGTTCCTTTTCTTACTTTGAATTTTAAGCTTCTTATTAAACATTTTATTGAATATTTTCTTCTTCAAGTTCGTTTAACTATTTTCATTTAAAGTTTATTAAGGTCCTTCTAAAAAAATTAATTGATTTATAGAATAAAAAGCAAATGTACTTCGCTTCTTCCAAGGACTTTTTTCTTTATATCCTTTTGTTTTTACTGCGAAATTTTCTTTGTATAATAATGAAATAAAATGTCATTATTGGTCAATAGACATAAAGTTATTTCAATAGTTTTCTTTTGTATTGTTATTCATTAAATGTATTCACTGATAAAATTCAATTCTTTAATGGGTAATTCGTACATTTATTTCAAGCATTAAACTATTTCAGTTTAGTTTAAATCAACCGTAATGTAAAATAGAAACAAATATCAAATTTTATATTACAAAATGAATGAAAAACTTTAAAGAATATTTTCACATAAATTTAATGACATATGATTATAATTAAATTCTAAATATTTAATTCTATATTTATTTTTGATATTTTAAAAACGCTGTGAATTTTAACGAAATTATTCAGTCAGTATTTCTGGGTTTTCAAAAGTTTCCAAAAGTATGGTAAAAAAAAGTTAGCTTAGTCACTGACTCAGGATTTTTCAATTAAATTTTTAAGTTTATTATTCAATATTTTTCTGCGAAAAGTTTATTCAATGTTCTTGAAAAAACAAAGCATAAGGGAGCTTATGCTCGTAAAGAATAAATAGAAAATTTTCTGTATTGCATATGTGTGTACTGAATACATATTTTTAAGCTATTCACTAATGTCGACTCTTAAAAAATGAAAAAAATACAAAAAAGAGTTCCTTCAAAAACGAATTCTCTTTTTTACGCCTCCTAAAGATTCATTTTTCTACATTTTCTTTTTGTTGATATAATGTTAACTGTAATAATTTACTGGTTGGAATTAAAGAAAAAAATACCCTTTATAAATTAGATTACATAAAGTTAATTTCTAGCTTTTAACAGATGTATGTCTTTTCGAAGACGTTTTTCAACACTTGTTTTTATACTTCAAAATTTATCAAAAAGAAATTTTTCTCTAATATTGTTGTTATTTATAAAGAACAAATGCCTTCATAGAATCATTTTTTTACTACTATGCAACATTACGGTTATTATATAATTGATTAAGAGAGGATTTTCAATTACCATCATAAGCAACATTAAATAGGATGACATCAAAAGTTTCAAAACTTAATGAAAAATCTTTTTGCTCTCTATATTCAACGCTGTCAATGAGAGTGCATAATTCTCCATGATAAAGTATTTATCAAGAAAATGCTATTATATAGCAAACAACTATTTGTTTTATCAGTTGACATTCCATCTCTACTTGCTCTTAATGGAAGTCCAAAATTTCTTACAAGATTGATTCCAATTTCAAATTTAACATCAGCCTGTTTATCTGAACGAATTAAGTTAACAGTTCAGACCATCACCCCTGTACAAACAGACGTAAAGATCATTATATGCGATGGCAACCGAGTAAATCAAGCTTTTTTTAAAATTATATCCCACACGCCATGAAAAACATTGTTTAACTGAAGATAATAAGCATATGCTTTTGATGTTAAACCAAGTCACCAATGTACATCTTGTGATTATAAATTTTGTGAGGAAAGTCCAGAAATATTTGAAAATCTGGAAAATTTAGAATACAAAAGCTTCGTCAACGTCCACATGGAAGCAGCAGTAGAATGCATACCAACCAAACCAAGAGCCAACCATAAAGTTCTACGAGGAACACTAGCAGATAGGAAAAAACGAGATAACGTGAAAACAGCATCCCTATGTAATAAAAGAAACCCAACTAATGCCAATACGCAGAAAGAAGGCACAAAGAGAGCTAACTAATGCATACCAAAAAAAAAAAAAAAAGAACAAATAGAATACATTCAAAGTCAGATCAATAGAATAAGAAACTGGGTTGAAGATAGACAATCTCGAATAGTGTGGCAGACAGTAAATGAAGTGAGTAAAAGGAAGAGCACATCAAGAGCTAAACTAAAGGCTGCCAGCCAAGAAGAACGAATGCAAATGTAGAAAGACCATTTCAAGAATCTGCTAGGAAACTCCATTAAAGTCGCGGATAAACCTATCACAAAAATTATTAATAACCAACTAGACATCAAGCTAGTACAGTTTACTCAAGAAGAACTCAACATAGTACCAGCAAAAATTAAAAACAGAAAAGCTGCCGGTCTCGACTAAATACCCCCAGAAGTATGGAAAACAAGGAAATTCGATGACTTACTCCTCTGATTCTGCAACGTCGTATACAACCAGACCACAATTGAGAAATAGACAAAAGCCTGCATCCTCCCCTTTCCCAAGAAAAGTGACATCGGAATCACCAAAAACTACTGAGACATAACTCTTGATTCCATAGCGGCTTAGATTCATAATGCTTTGTTTCTCAATTGCATTGAACCAGAAATTCAGAAAATTCTTGGAAAAAATCACAATGGTTTTTAGAGAAATCGATCCACAATCTCACATATTCTGATAGTCCGTCTAATCATAAAAGGAGTTCGTGCAAAAAAAAAAAATCCTCGAGGCGACACTCTTATTTGTTGATTTCTCCAAGGCATTTGACTCCATACACAGAGGGAAGATGGAGCAAATATTTCTTGCTTATGGTCTCATTAAATAAACAGTTACAGCCATAATGATGCTCTATAGTAAGACAAAAGTCACCGGATGGAGACAGGAACATCTTCGACATTGTTGCTGGTGTTCTGCAAGAGGATACATTAGCTCCATATCTGTTCATAATCTGCCAAGACTACGAACTTCGAACGTCGATAGATCTAATAAAAGAATGGGTTTACACTAAAAAAGGCAAGAAGAAGACTAAACCCTGCAGAAACTATTGCGGATGCAGACTACGCAGATGACATAGAGCTTCTTGCAAATACACCTTCCCAAGCTAAATATCTGCTGCGTAGGAAGCTAAATATCTGCAAGCAGTAGGAAGCTAAATATCTGCAAGCAGTAGGAAGCATTAATCTCCACTTAAATCTCCACTTTTAATGGTGGTTCTCTGAAGTTAGTGGACAAGTTTACGTACCACGGTAGCAGCGTCTCATCTACTGAAAGTGACATCAATTTACACCTAACGAAGGCATGGACTGCTATCGGTAGATTATCAATCATATGGAAATCTGACCAGTCCGATAGAACAAAACGGAATTTCTTCCTAGCAGCGGTTGTGTCAATACTATTTTACGGATTCCCCACATAGATGCTGACAAAACGTATTGAGAAAAAGCAAGACGGGAACTACACAAGAATGCTACGAGCTGTACTGAACAAATCCTGGAAGCAATACCTCACCAATCGGCAGCTGTACGGCCACTTACCTCCTACCTCTAAAACCATCCAAACAAGACGAACAAGACATGCGAGATACTGTTGGAGAAGCAAGGACGTTCTCTTATGGACTTCTTCATATGGGCATGCCAGTATTTGCCAACCAACAAGAATCTACCGACCCACAAAAGCTCTGTACAGACGCAGTATGTAGTCTGAAAGACCAGCCGGGAGCGATGGATGACAGGGACGAATGATAAGAGAGAGTCAAGGAAATTCGTGCTAGCAGCATGACTTGATGATGATGAGATAGATAGATAGATGTTAACAGCATGCAAACCGGTCTACGATTATTTTATGCCTAGAGATTGGGAATCGCGTTCATTGTATGTTCATATGTATATTTTTTGCTTAATCATTTCTTAAGAGTTTTTCTTCTTACACACGGTACTATCGAATGTGAATAATTTTTGAACAGATCTATTTGACCCATAAATGCGAACCTCACAGGTATACCACTCTGGGTCAGAGTGGACTAAGGAACAATGGCAATGAAGCGGTACTCCACTTCCCTAGATATCCAGAAAAAGAGCCTCACCACCAGATACAGTTTAGCGTCATCCAATGGGGACACACACACACACATACATATATATATATATATATAGTTTTCCAAAAATCTGGAGTCATAAGCAAAAAAATGTATTTGAAATTATTAAAGCGTATTCTCAAATTTATGTCTTCGGACTTAGTGACGTTTTTATATTTGCTGAATACAAGAACATTATGCTTTCTTAATGTAACACGATTAATGTCCCATGCAGAGATTTTTTTTTTCTTTTAGTGCACTGATTAAATATAGACGACAAAAAATCCCTGAAAAACCGTTGATTTTATAAGCTTATGATTAATTATAACATAATTGTTAATTGAATAGAAACTATTAAAATTCAAAATAACACGACTACATCGCATGTTAAATTTTGATGAGTAAACGCTAATTTTTGTGCAATTTTGGCTTTGAGTTTCTTACCATCTGGAACCTGAAAAATACAGAAAGTGACACCGTAAAACACCTAATTACGTGCAGGGAATTTAAAATTCTATTTCAAACAATTCAGTTTAGCATAAACCCACAGTTTAGTTGTATTTGACTGATAGATTGGACCCTATCAGGTACTACTATTCTGGGCCAGAATGGACCTGTGATGAATGGCAATAAAAGGGGTACTCCGCATTCTCCAAATCTCCAGCATTACTGGAGCCTCATCATCGGATTGTATAGTGTCATATGCAGGACACTCATTGGGGGAGACTTACCCCTCTGCAAAGAAGCAGTCGGTGTATTCTACAGCCCAAGCCGACTGGGTCAAAACGTTTTGATATTAAAAAAAAAACAAAAAACTAATATGCTAAATATGCTATGTGTGTATGTATTTACCTCTTTCGTCATGAGCAGGATGTGACACAAGATCAATATTTAAGCGGAGCAAAGCTGGTTTAAATTCAGAGCTTTCCTTCAAGACTTGTTTCTTTATCTTGCTGGAGAGAGGGGAAGAAAGGGATTCATGCCTTTCCTAAGAACATTGGAGCAAACACCTCCCTCCAGGATTTGAACTCGTCTCACCAATTTCATTTCCTACCCCGATAACTGTCTATGTAGCCCCGTTAAGAACTAGAAAAAATTCGGTAGCCATAACTCTAAACGTTCTTGAGCTATACGACAAACAGACAGACGGACATTTTGGGAATTGCAGTAAGTTCTATTAAGCTTACATTTGTAATACCCAAGACAATAATAGCAGAGTGCTTAAAGAGGATTGAACTCTTTTTATTTGCCTGTGAGATTTGTTTAATCAGTACTGCTTCACGGCGAGAAAAAAATCTTATCGATAGTCGTAAGTAACCATAGATTTTGATTAAAAAGATCAAAGACAAAGATGCCAAAATTTCCATCGAAAATGGTGTCTTGTGGAGCAAACTAATTATAGATTCGCTTGGGTGAATGAGAATCTCATTTAACTCGGGAGAACAAAAGATCATTTTTTCCAGCTTCATCACATTAAACCCCAGATATCAAAATGACAATATCTCTATTATAACTGGCAAAATTCCAATCATTTTGGACAGGAATAATTGCAAATGCATCGAACTCCTGTTTGTCTACAGGTTCTCAATGGTAACGTTAGATGCGTTGGCAAGTTGAAAACGCATATATATATATATATAACTATAACATCAGCAAAAATAGCTCATCATAGCGAGATTTTATACGAGCAAAACCCTAAAAAACTCTCTCTCTCTCTCTCTCTCTCTATATATATATATATATATATGTATATATGTATATATTTTTTAAAGAAAAAACCAAAGACCGGTTATTTTAGGATTATAAATTTATTTCCATCCTGTTTTTCGTTTCTGGTGTGAACCAAAAACACGAAGAAAAATATAACAGGACTTCTTCAGATCCAATGGATAAATAAAACAGAATAGACACGTGGGGGGAAGGGGGGGAAGAGATTTAAAGAGTTACCTCCTCGTTTTATTGAATTTCCGTTTTTTATTTACCTATGATGATATTTTATTTTCAAAATTCTTCCGTCAGTTATAATTACGATAATTTAACTTTTTACTTATTTTATTTTATTTATTTTCTTTTCTTGTTAAGTTCGATAATTAACTTTTAAGGGAAATATTAATGCTTATATTAATTTCGATACTATTTATTTAGCTACCTATTTTTTCCATGTGTGTATATTGGATACGTTTTTTGTTTGGTTTCACAATTTATTTCTGTTTTTAAAAATTTATAGTCTATAGTTTAAATTTTGTCCTATGTCTACATCTACCAATTAATTCACTTCTCTTATTTAATAACTTATTAGGCAATTTATATGTCAAAATATGTATTTTCTCTTCTAAGCACAAATTACATCTACCGTCAAAACTATTTGGAGTATTTGATTTTTTTCAAAATAGACCATTCAATCTCAGGGGTTAACCCTTTGTTTTTTAAACACCAGAATTGTTTCGATAGTGCCGTATGGTGTTTTAGGTGTTCGTGGGAGGAGGTAAATTTGTGGTTAGAATATCTCTCCTTCCATTTCATGGAAGTCAACCCGATATAATTTTTTTTTATCCGTAATATTCTCTTTAGGGTAAATTATAGCTTGATATATTACATCATTTAAATTACATAGTCCATTCATAGGACAATTGTCTCGGGATTTACAATTACATTCTTTTTTTATACAGTTATTATTATTATTATTATTATTATTATTATTATTATTGTTTATTTGATCCTGAAAATCTTTAGTTATATTTTTATTATGGCTATTAATTATTTGAAAAATATTTTTCGTGCAAGAGTAACTTATTTTTAACGTTTTTCTATTAAATATTTTATGTAGTTTATTTCCGTATTTAAAATGTTTATCTACTAGTTTAAAAAAATATTTTCCTATATTTATATTAGTTAGCCTACAGAATGGGGGGTTGAACCATATTATTTTCCTTTTTCTATTTTTACGTCTATTTTCCTTATTTATTTCTTTATTATTATCATTAGGCATCTTCTCTTCTTTATAGGTAAAGTTTTCTTTATACCCGCTACTTTTTAGTGCATCAATATACATTTTACTACCTTTTCGGAATATTTCCTCATTTGCTGATAGATTTCTTATTCTTAGATTTACAGCTTTTGGAAGTTGTTTAATTATAGCTTTAGGGTGGTTTGAATTGATGTTAATATATGAAGAAAGGTCTAGGGCCACATCCAGGAAATTGACTATCTTATTGTTTGATGATATTTCTATTTTAAAACCTAAGAGTTTAAAGGCTCTTATAATCTTCTTTTGCATACTAGAGCTATTTGGGCCGTTACTATTCGGGATATACATTATACCATCATCTCGTTATAGACTTACTTGATCTGAATTGATAATTCTATTTAGTATATACAATATATATAAACCCACAAGGTCTGCTTTTTGTGAAGAATCGTATCCCCCCATAGGGACATCAAAATTCACTGGTCCACTTTTTATCCATGTGGTTCCATTATTTTCTAAAACAGTTTTTCTTCACGCTAATATCATATCATATTGTTCCTTAGTTATATCTATATATTCTCTTGCGTAGTTGATACTATCAATTAGGATTTTTTTAGATATAGACGGATAAAAGTCAATGATGTCAAATTGTATAAAGCTAGCTTTACTTTTGTTTTTTATCTTCCTAAACCATTCAATGGTATCAAAAGAGTTTCTCCAAAGATTACTATGGCTTGTCTCTCTCACATTCGTAACAATATTTTGAATTATATTTTTAGAAATTTTACCTAACTCTGTTTTAGAGGGATTAATTAATCTAGTTTGTAATTTATTTATAAAATTTGGTTTATGGTCCTTAAATAGAATGTAGGCATCTTTCTTTTGGAATTTCCCTAACCTATCGTTAATATGTAGTTTACTTGCGTAATTGCAAGTGTCCTTATTTATTTGGTCTATCGTGTTATCCTTATCAATTTTATAATTATCCGTAATTTTATTATTTAAAATTTCTTGGTACTTAGAGGGTTCAATTTTATACATATTTCTTGATTTGTCGGCTCTCACCCATATACATTTAGAAGATCTTAGTTTCTTTATGTCTCTGCTTAATTTCATTTGAAAATTATTGTCTTCTCTCTTAAATTTTACCTTCTTAATTAGTCTGAACAAGTCAGCTTCAAAAGGGTCCAATAGTCTATTATTTGGAGGAGTGTTCTGAGATCCTGAGTATTGGGTAAATTTGAAACTGTCAGTACTGATACATCTACTTAAGATATGTTTTTACGATATATTTTAATCATCAATTTGTATTAATTTTAGTAATTACCAATGTTTTCAAAATATTTTATTGAATTAGATTTTATATTTAGGATTTAAGTGAAGTGTCTTTACTAACCATGAACAACAAATTGGTGTCATCACAGTACATATCTGATTAATAATAAAGCTTGAAATGTTTCATTTACCTTTTTTATTGATTTTATTGTGAAAAGGAAGTCTGTCCAACTATTTCCTACACAAACTGTACTTTAACAGTTAGAATTGTATGTAGTTTGCAGTTTGGCTACCACTGACCTCGAACAATAGTTGAGAGCTATATTTTTCATATATACTGTTTTAATCTGCATAGTTCTGAACTAATACAATTAGCAACCGAATGATAATTTTGTGTGTTGTGTGGGCGTTTTCATTCGTATTTGAACATCATTTTTTTAATAACACAAATTGACGATATCACGGATATAACAGGCAGATAACGAGATAGATATGAAATGCTAATTAGAATTTTTCACTCCTTCTTGCCCCCCCCCAACAAATATCATCATGAACCTACGTGATGTTACGGTTTTCGCCGTAGAACTGATTTCGGCGAACCGAGTTCAAATCCTGGACAAGGCTGTTTGCATTTCACTTAGGAAAGTTAGACATCCAACGATTCTTCATCCTGCTATGGGTAAGTTGTAGGGCAGACTGGGCTCTTTAAGCTTGGAATGGCAATCGATCTAGATTAAGGAAGTCCTCTAGACAGAATGTAGTATCTGCACAGAGCTAATGAACGTAAGTTTTTTGCTGGTTGACCTACACTAGTGTGCCCATGCGTAGTAGTCCATAAGAGAACGTTGATTAGGAGTTCGTCCTTACTTCTTTAGCAGTAACCAGCATATCTTGCTCGTCTTACTTGGATGATTTGTAAGAGGGGGGATTAAGTGACCGTATAGCTGCTGCTTCATAGGGTGCTGCTTCCAGGATTTTCAAAACAGCACGCAGTATTCTTGTGTAGCTCCCATTTAACTTTTTCAAGCATTTCGTTAAATTCCAAGAAGTGTAACCAATAAAGCTGACACATTTCCGGTATCAGCACACTGTCACGAAACTTCTGCGACTGGTTTACTGTCGGTGAATGTGACAAGCTTTTAGTCTCGACCTTTTTACCAGCTTGCCAGTTCATACACCCATATAAGGGAAACTTGACCGTCAATCAATCAGCACGTACCCATGACCCGAATTCAACTCTTGAGATTTCTCGTCTACTTCTGCTGGTTTGCAAGGGAAACAAAAAAGGGAGAGGAAGAAACGAGAGAGAGAGAGTAAAACATGAATTTGACTATCCCCACTGTCCAAATTTATAACAACACAAATTCTTGACATACACACACTTGCACACACACGGACAGACAGCAAACTTTTGAAATAAAATTAAGTTATTATACTGTTATCATAGAGAGTTGACTTGTATTATTCACGTTTGACGAACTCACTTTTACCCTTTATAAAGTTGGTTTATAAAGTTGTAACCATAAAACAACCATACAATAGTATTGACACGGCCACGGCTTGGAAGAATTCATATTTTATTTAATAAGAGACATCAGATTCCTATATGATCATTAACCAGTTAATAGTAGTCTATATCTTTCCTAACAAAATCCATCTCCAAATACTCTTGAGTTCTTAAACCAGAGAAAATAAAAGAACAAATAAGGGCATAGAAATAGGATCTTCTTATCATTAGTCACAATGATATAAAAGTTTCGTTTATCATTTAATGTAGTCAATCAAACAAAGTATATGACGTCACTGTCTAAACCAAAGATGCAGAATTACTCATATACTAATACACCCTGAACATTTTCTATATAAAGTTAATCTTCTAAATCAAAGATACGATGATTTTATTGTTGCTAAAGGGATATTATATTCATCAAAACGAATATCGTTTGGCTTTAACAAAAATTAAACTCTCACCAAAAATATGAATATTAAACGGTCCAAAAATAAGTACGCCTGTTAAATAGATTTTTGCAATTTTATTTTTGGTTATAAAGTTTCAATGCTGTTGAGTTTGGTAATAAATAATACCAAATGATATCCGCTTTTTTGGTTAAAGTTTCACTAAAAATAATTGTATATTGGTTTGCAGAAAATCTGATGAGCTTTGTGGATCCGATGACCTCTGAGGTTCAGATAAGCTCCAATAAAGTGCTGTCGAAGTCTGAAATAGGGAAAAAAGAGCTCCGAAGTGACTTTGGTACCAGCAATACCGTTATCCACAAAAGAGAAGATGCAGCTAGATATTGTAGTTTCAGTAGAATTGACACTAACAAATGAGACATATATTAAGCAAAATATCGATTTTTTTTGTATATTTTCGTATTGCAAAGGCAACAAAAGGATTTATAAGTCATAAAATTGGAAATTATATTTTCTTACTCTTCTTGTTTTTTTTGGGGGGGGTGCTTTTTTTCGTTCCGTAGAATTTTCACTTGTCCCGCTTGTAATTTTTAATTTTACTAAAAAAGAAAACATGTCTACATCAAATTTCCACAGTCAGATATCATAGTGATGTTGTCAAAGATGGTGAAATTCAATGACAATCTACAGATATCAACACTTATTAACAAGTTGTCGAGATTTTCCATTGTTTAAATTTCAAATAATACTTTCAATATTTTTAATGCTAAAGTGAAGGTTGTGCAATCCAACACGGAAGAAAGTCAGAATACTAAAAGTGGGATTTCATTAACAAAAAAATATTGTCTATCATGAATTTTTAAATGAGTAAAATATTATTTTCAGTCGTTTAGTTTATCTGCTTAATTTATGGAATTTATTTTCAAATAGAAATATAGAACCAATCGAAACAGTTTTCTGAAGTAATGCTTAACAATGAAAGTAAGGGAATTCATGCATTTACCCAACCCCTCTGCACAAGCAGGATGCGACACAGGGTTAATCTTTAAGCGGGGTTTAACTGGTTTGAATTCAGAGTTTTCTTCCTCCTGTGCCGCTCAAAGAACCCAGTCTGCCTTATTACTTAGTCATAACTGGAGGGAGAATAGTTTGATGCCTACTTTTCCCAAAGTGTATTAACGCCTGTGTGAAATGCAGTCTCGTCCATTTCCTTACGACGATAACCGTTACACCACGAGTGCATCCATGAAAATTTCATGAATGCATATTTGCTTTTAAAATAGAGCTAAATTTTATGCAATTAAAAAAGAGTGGCTAGTTACACTTTCGATACTGCCGTAGTATTTTATTTATTTATTTATTTATTTATTTAGAGAGAGAGAGAGAGAGAGAGAGAGAGAAAGAGAGAGGTGTACGTGTGTGTTGTGGAGAATAGTTGGCAGAAGTAGGTGCAGTGGCAAAGTCATTATTAGGAAAGCTGTTGTGTTAAGAATTGATTTCGTAAACTGGTTCGCCTTGTGACCACTACTGTAAAACATGTGCGTTATTATGAGGTCTTGTTTTAACTTAGGTTAGTCTGTGTATCTGGTCACACCGCGGGGATGGCGCACGAAGGTTGGTAGTTATAATATAGATGCATATATGTATGTGTATATATGTGTGTGCATTTGTGTGTGTGTGTGTGCACGCAGGAATATATATGTGTATGCGTATGTATATGTATGTGTGTGTATATATATGTATATATATATATGTGCGTATATATATATATATATATATATATATGTGTGTGTGTGTGTGTGTGTGTGTGATAGATGAGCAATAATGACGCAATTTAACCTATACCTAGGGGCATAAGAGAGTTACCACCTTTCCCAAGAGTATTAGTCCAATAGTCAACTTAATAGCGTGACTGGAGTTCGAACGCGATTATTATAATGTTGCAGTCCAGTACGTTAGCCGCTATGCCACGAGGATTTTTAAATTTAAAAACAAAACTTGAGAAACTGACGTATTTTGATGATGCTGAAACCTCAAAAACAAGTTGCACGTGTATTTGCTGTCAAGGGAAATCATTCGGATTCAATGTTTTTAACTTTTTGTCTCAATGTTCTTCGTCTAGAAATTATCGATCCTCTAAATTTTATAATTTCAAAATGAAGCGAATAAAGAAGGCTTTAGTATAAGCGTAGTGTGGGTTCGATTCCTGCTAATGCCTCTTACTCCTGGTCTCTTGTCTTACTACGCTTAGTAAGTGGATCGTCTCGAGTGGCATAAGACTAAAAAAATTTTCCCTTAGTATAAACATTTTTTTACTTTGTACTAAAGGAAGCAAATGTAAAGTCAGTGGGCAGTAAAAAGAAATCCCAAAATTTTTCTTATGTATATGTTTAAAGTCACCACAAAAATGCAATCGTCATTTTTCTTTCATCTCCATCGCCATCTTCAATCGCAATTTGACTTGACAGAATGATTTTAACGGTATGTCAACCCGTCTGCGGTTATTTTACGCCTGGTAGTTTGGCATGGGCGTTCATATTTTCATTTCTTTTATAATTGTTTCTCAAGAGTTATTTTTTCACATTGTCCTCTCGAATAGAAATAATCTTTTTTTTTTTGGTCCATAGATGGAACTCTAACAAGTGTTACTATTCCAGGTCAGAGTGGACATGGGAGTAATGTCAATGAAAGAATAACTGTATTTGTTTCTTATTTTAAAGAGTTCCTCTTTTTCATTTTACTTCATTTCTTTACAATTATTCTTTTAAGAGAGGCCACTGAAAGGTTCTCGGCCTAAGACGAGGATTACTTCTTTTTTAAAAATCTTATTGATTTTTTAAAGATTAAAAAGACTTGAAAAACGACGTAATATGTGTATTTCATCGCTTTAGATCAGGGCTCCTCAAACTTTTTACTCGATTTATTTATTGATTCTAAAGGCATGCGAACACATCAAGGTGTATTTTATACCTTGAGGTTATAGAATCATGTTCGTATTTACATTTTTTGAGTAGTTTATAAAGAGTTTTTTTTTCTTTCTTTTTGCACACGAACCTGTTGAATACGAATATCTTTTACATTTTTTAAAGAGATCTATTTGATCCATAGATGGGACCCTAACAGATCTATTTGGACCTCTAGATGAGACTAACAAGTACTATCTTTCTGAGTAAGAGTGATTCTAGGTACAATGGTAATGAAGGGGTATTTCATATTCTGCAGTTCTCTACAACTAGAGCCTCACCATCAGATGCAGTTTAGTGTCATAATCAGAACACCTTTTTTGTTTTTTGTTTTATTTAACCCTCTGCAGAGGATACAGTCAGCGTATTCTAATCCCTACCAACTGGGCGGTACCACTATTTGCTGTGTCATTACATATGTGAACTGGGTAAATAAGTTTTGACGTATTAAATAAACCCTGCCCAAGATATCGAGTGTCGCCAGATAATGACTTTATAATACTTTTCAGTAAGTATAGATTGCTGTTAAAGTTATTATGCTGTTGCTATTTATTATAAGAAACAGTACTTCCTTGATAACGCTTCAGTTAATTGATATAAGCGGTCTATTTTTGCAAAATATATCTTAGTTAATACAAGGAGTGTTTAAAAAGTATTGAGACTGAAGATGGATTTACCAAGACAAACAGTATCTTTTGCGTAGAATCAATATTCAATACGACAATAATCGATCTTGTGCCTTGTTGGCGGGGTTTAGAATACGCTGATCGTTTACTCTGCAAAGAGGTAAAACCCCACTTTGGCATTAAATAACTCACAAAGGTTGATATACCATTAAACAAAGAAACGAAACTCAACCATTCTATGAACCAAGATTATTCTTCTTCATTTACTTAGAAATTAAGTGCCATCAAAAACTGTCAAAACTGAAGTTTTTTTTTTATTTTAAACTTTGAAATATTACTTGTGCCAAACTGAGAAATGTATACACCGTATACACAAGCGACTTTCTGGACCCAAAATTTAGCCTAATGTTAAAGTGTTGTACCATACGCGAGATACAAACTAGGCCTAGTCTTAACCAACTATTTACACACACAAGGTTTGTATTTCATGTATGGCATAACCTTCTAATATTAGGCCAAAATTTAAGTCTCAGAAATTTGCATGGTACATGAATATATCTGGTAGTAAAAAACCGATTCATACGTTTTAAAAAGCACAAAACCTTACTCAAAAAGAGCTTATGTTGAATATCTTAGCTGTTGCTACATACGAGCAATTATAAAACAAGACAAACTTATTCAAATCTCTGTCTTAATTTCTGTGCAGGTGAGGTCATACAAAGGTCAGAGGTGTGCGATAAATTTAAAATCTGAGAAATTATTGAACGACTCTCGTACATATCTAAACAGCTTTCTGGAGGTCGAGACAAGTAAAAGACAAGTCTCGAGAGATTTTATATCAGCGGTCTCGTTATGCAAATCTTTCTTGATAATAAGATTAATATTCAAATTTTCCATTCAATTTTTTTTCTTATCGCAAGGTTACATTTACTTTTGTTTGGTAAATGTGTTGCTATTTATTTACTAGATTTTTAAAACGGGAATAGAAATTGACCGCAATTTATCTCAAAATGTTTTTCACAGTTTAAATCCAAGCAAAATATGATGTAGCATTTTGTGGATTATCCATTGGTCGAACTGTACTGTTTTCTGTGTTACGAGTTACAAAAACAACATAAGTTACGTTGTCACCGTACTATTTCTGTACTGTAGTACCCGCAGAGACAAATGGCTATGAATCTGTCACTTGGCGACATTGCAAAAAAAAAAGAAGTCTAGTATCTCTCCGCGACAATATTGCTTTGGGACAAAGTGTAATATCTACGTTGAAAGAAATCTCGAAGTTATTTTAAAATCAATTTGATATTTAATTAAAGTAAGAAAATATCTTTTTTAAATTATTATCCTATTTACATATTCATACAACTTTAAGTTGATGAAATATTCACAAAAGTGTAAAAATTATAAAAATTATAAAACGTATTTCCGTAACAAAGGGATTCTTATCACCTTACTGTGAGATCAGATTTGGTTTGGGTTGGTTTGGTTTGCTTATTCAACGGCATATCAACACCTAATGGATTATTTAATGCCAAAATTTGATTCCTTCGCAAATGTTTTATTATCAATATAATAAAGCTCAACGTCTGTGTGTGTGTCATTGCATCTATAAGATGAAAGGGACTAAAAGATACAAGGAGCACACAATAAGTTTCCAGACTTTTTTCGTATGGGCACTTTTATTGATAGTACACACATGAAACTCTAGTCTTCTTCGAAGTAATCTCCTCCAGCTGCAATGCACTTGTTGTACCGTTCCAACAACTTCTGGAAGGCCCCATGGAAGTCCTCTTGTGTGAGCGTGTCAATGACCTTCGTCACAGCCTCTTTCATCTCCTCAATTGTCTCATAACGATAGCCTCTAAAGTTTTCCTTGAGCTTAGGGAATAAGCAAAAGTCACAGTGAGCAAGGTCTGGACTATAGGGAAGGTGAGGAACTGTCTTCATGCCCATCTTGGTCAAATAGTATGTGACAATGATGGAGTTGTAGACTGCTGCATTGTCCTCGTGGAAATGCCACTGACCCGATTTGAAGAGTGCTGGCCTCTTTCGACGGAATCTCTTCCTGAACTCCCTTAAAACCTTATCATAGTATTCCTTGTTGACTGTCTGTCCAGTGGGAACCCAGTGCATGTAGATCATGCCAGTGCTGTCAAAAAAAAGGATCATCAAAAGTTTGTGGATGGATTTGCTCCGTCTGGCCTTCTTGGGTGTGGAAGAGCCAGCATACTTCCACCGGGAACTCTGTCTCTTGGTCTCTGGGTCATAGCAGTAGATCCAGCTTTCATCACAGGTTACCAGAGCATCAAGAACTGCGGGATCTGAATTGATCAGCTCGACCATCTCCCTGCTGTCATGTCAACGTCTTTCTTTCTGATCTTCTCTGAGTACCTTTGGAACAAACTTTGCGCAAATCTTCCGCATCTTCAGTTCCTCGCGAATAATTGTGTGTACAGTTCCCACACTGATATCAAATTGTGCACTTATTGTCTCTATAGACACATGACAGTCCTTATCCATGAAATTCTTTATTTGGCCAATCAACTCTAGTGTTCGGACTTCCTTACTCCTCCTACACCTCTCATCATCCCTCACAGACTCCCTACCTTCCTTGAATCTCTTATGCCACTCAAAAACTGATGCTCGATTCATTCAAGATGGTCTAAAAGCAGTCTGAAGCATTCCATACGTTTCTGTGGCATTTTTCCAAGTTTAAAACAGAATTTTATTGCATATCGTTCTTCTAAAGTGTCCACACGTACAGATTGCATTTTTGAAATTCACCAGCTGTGACAATCAGGCTTTAGTAAGGTGAATTCCAATTGCTGCTGTAGCTGTTCATTTGAAGCTGAAATCATAAAAATTAGTCAGTCATCTCATAAGATGTATAGCAATAAGATACTGAATTTTCAAGAGTCTACGACAATTTTAAATGCCTGTACAAAAAAGTCTGGAAACTTATTGAAGGCACCTCGTACATAAAAACAAAGTATGTAGTCTTAAGTAAAATTTTAGGAGAAAGACAGCGAGCTCCATGAAATTTACTTTTCAGTTCGATTAGGGAGCTTAAAAGGGGTAAATGCCACCGGTGAAAATTCAGATAGATCCAATTTCGATGAAAATAAAGACATAACTACTTAGCACTAAGTAAACTTGATTTCCAAAATTTCACCATCTTACAATAATATCTAACCCCCTTAATGAGGTTTATAACACGGAGCACTGCTCCTTTGAAAGTGCAAATACATCTAGTTTTCATGGAAGACACATAAAAATAAAGTATGTATTCTAATATAAAATTGTACGAGAAAGACTAAATCAGAAAGACTGATTACTAGAAACTTGGATAAGTGCTGAATTACATATTTCAAGTGTTAACTGATTTGATAAATCATTATGTTTCAGAGTTTTAATTATTCCTCATTTTCTTTTCTAATTGCTTTACTTTCTGTATTTAAAAAAAACCCAAACATTTATATCTTTATGCAGCCATCTCCTTGATATAAAGTTTGCCTGTATCACGCTTGATTTGTTAAGTATCATAAATAGTTATAATGAAGATGTTACATTTGTAACCCAGTGTGTGTGGGGTGGAGGGCAGAGGCCGTTCAGAAGGGGTTTATTACCTAGAGGAAAAAGAAATTGATGTGGATTTTAGAAGAATAGAGAAATGCCTTACGAATATGTAATAGCGTAATGGGTTTTTGAAGGGTAGTGTAGGAAAAAAAACTGTGTTTTGTTTATTTTATCGTAAGATTTTTTGCTTTTAAATAGAATGTACAATTCGTTTGGTTAGAAGACGAACTGTCATAATGGCCGAAAAACTTTGATGGCAAAGAGGATTACGAAAACAAAGTATGACACCTCGAGGTCATTGTTATGAAAAAGTATTTACGATTTGTTTGATGAAAAAGCGAATTGTATTAATGGCCGAATTATTTTGAGGACAAAAGAAATTATGAAAACAAAATTGTGACAGTTCAAGGTTAATAATATATGTTTAAAGCGATTTTGTTAACTAAATTTAGTTGCAGAATTCGGCGTGAAAATTAGCTGAAGGCCAATAGTTCTTTGAAGTTCACCCGCACACCGTCCCAAACCCAGTTGAGGATATACAAATTCAGAGGCTTCGTCCAATTGTAGGAATAGTAGTCGACAAGGAACGCCTTCCCCGAAGCTACTTTAGTAATTTACAAAGCCCTTTGCTTCGATGTGGCACAGGGCCAAATAAATGGGGCGCCCAATAAGACTCGAACTCACTTGTGTAGGTGTGCTAGTCTAGCTTGCTAACCGTTACACCACCAAAGGTGCCCTGAAGCTACTTTGTACTAAACAACATGAGAAGAGAAAGTGAAAAGCCGTTCAAATACGACGCGGTGAAGGAAAGCAAAAATTACCTCCCTAAAGATTACCTTGTACCAGACTGCCGGAGTAGAGAAGATAAAATAAGCTTTAGACAATTAACTGACGGTCTCTGACAGAATTTGATATCTATGTAAGAACTTTGAATGTAAAACTGTTGAAAGAAATTTCTTTCATATATACTAAATATTGTTATTGTCGTATGACTGTGTTGTTCTGTTTTGGGGACAGATTTGTTTTTCCTTAAGTCATTGTGCGGTGGCATTCATCAACTTGCTAACCAACGACTCTGATTAGCGTTTGATTCGTTGTCCGGATCTTAAAAACACAACGTGAATGGATAGAGGATCATTACGTGATCGTAACATTCAGCAGAAGGCGGAATCACCCCCGTGTTTGACAAGGCGAAGGCCACGTCACACATTACTATGATAATATATCTTTCATGGTTAGTGATTGTTCTGCGTCCTGAATAAACATTGCAATATGTATGTCTTTATAATTTTCCTCAAGATTTTATTTACATGTATACTACATGTAAAATCTGCAGTCTATGTGATGGCTGCTTCAATTTATAAACCAAAATATTGAGATAAAGAATAAGACGTTTGTATGCGACCATGATTATATTTGGTTTAAAGGAAGCGCCTCCTTTACTCAAAACTAGCATTCCTTTCTTTTCAGTTACAAGAATGAATATAGATTTATAAAGTACATAATTGTTAACAATATTCTTATAAGGATAAACGAGTATTGAATTTAATAATATATTAGACTATATTATAATTTTTTGGCTGAAGCCTGGCAGTAAAAGCTTGAAGATATTCGGCTCCAAAACATTCAATAACATCGAAGCAGTAACTTTCATAAATTAGAATACAATTTTTGTCGGCTCTTTCTGAACCCAGTCAATGACGGGTATTTCTGCTAGTATATAATTTATGATTTTATAAATTGGTGGTGTAATGTTAATGAGCTGGACAGTGGAATCATTGTAAGCGAGTTCGAACCCCAGTCGCACTATTACATTCACTTTCAGACAAATACCTTGGGGAAAGGTATGAACCGCATAATCCTCCCATCTATGGATTAAATAGTACCACTACTATCCTTCTAGAAGGATGGATTTGGCATTAAATAACTCCAGAAGATTGATATGCCATTAAATAACATACTAACTTTTATAAATTCAATATTCCTTTGTAGTAATTCTTATTATCGAACTGCTTTATTTGTCTTTAATAATAATCCTTCTTATGATATAATAATCATATGGTATCAAGTATTCCTATCAAACTCTAATAACTTACTCAATTATATGGTATCAAGTATTCCTATCTAATACTAATAACTGATAAACAATCAGATGGTATCAAGTATTCCAATTTAATACTAATAACATACACAATTATATAGTATCAAGTATTTCTATCAAACACTAATAATTTATACACAATTATATCGTTTCAAGTATTTATCTCAGTTTAATGATAAAAATCATTTGTTGGCACTGAGTTATATAGGGCCAAGTATTTCTATCAAATGCTAATAATTTCTAGATAGCTCTATTTGATCCATAGATAGGACTCTAAAAGGTACTACCACTTTGTGTCGCAGAGGACCTGGGAATAATGCTGTTGAAGGGGTACTCATCACTACCTAGAGCTCTATAACTGGAGCCTCACCACTAGATACAGTTTAGTTTCATGTCCAGGACAACCCCTTTTGAGGGGAGGTCTTATCCCTAAGCAGAGAATACAGCCGATGTGTTCTAAACCTTGTGAAATCAAGTTGCATAAACAATATATATATATATATATATATATAAAGTTAATTAAGTAATTAGGCATGTATATATATATATATATGTGTGTGTGTGTGTGTGTGTGTGTGTGTGTGTGTATTAATCTTTATATCTAATCTATAATTCTGTTGGTGTGGAAAAAAAACCTGATTTTACAATTTGCAAATTCTACAAACTGATATTCGGGAAAAAATCTTGTAAAAAAAGACGAAAAACACACGTGCTACTTAAAAATAATCAAGTAGCACGTATGTCTAGTCAAAAGAAAAAACACCGACAGAATTACCAAAGCTAAAACGTTATAAAGTGCTCAATACATGAGAGAGCTAATATTAAAATAATTCCTACATGGCCACGAGCGAGTCTACCAAAGTTTCACTAAACGGCTCTTCAGGATTATTTTCATTTTATATATATATATATATATATATATATATATATCTTAGACGACAAGCAAACATATTGAGTTCCTGTTGCAACAGCAGTCCATGATAATATTGATGTTCTGATTTAGGAAAAAGGGAATGATTCTAATTTGATTTTTCATAGTTACCACCGTCATATGTATTATTAAAAAAATGTTCAGTGCAAAGGCAGAGGCCTCAGAATTATCATTCAGTTGCAAATTGCTTTATTCTCTAAATAAAGTCTATTGTTTTTGCAAAAACACGCTTCAAAGTGCCGTTTTTCTTGAGTTACTGATACGTATATAGACATCACAATTTTATATATATATATATATATATATATATATATACTCAACAAAAGGTCAATTTTAAGCAGAGTTTAACGGGTTTGAATTCAGTTTTCTTTCTCCTAGACTGGTTGCCATAGCAAGTTTAAAATGTTCAGTCTGCCGTACTATTTACTCTTTGCTGGATGGTGAATAGTTGGATTCATTTCTTTCCCAAGGGTATTAGTAATATGTGAAATGCAAACAACCTCGCCCAAATATATATACATATATATATATATATATATATATATGTGTGTGTGTGTGTGTGTGTGTTAATGATAAAGTTATTTGGTTTGCTGTACTTATAAAAAAAAACGAGTGCTCAATATCGGTAATAGAGCATATGTATATGTAGATTTTAATTGTGTCGACGGAGTCATCGACGTTTCGTGACTGTCTGTCACGAAGCGTCGTTGACTCTGTGTCTACACTAGTAAAACTTAGACCCCCCCACACACACTTACGTGAGTCCTGCATTGTGTTTTACATATAAGAATACAATCTGATTTGAGCAGCTGGGTTCCATTCACCTTTGTTTAAAGCTGTCAGATTATTCTTTTAAAAGAAAGGTTGAGAAGAATGGTTACTATATTAAGTTTTTTCTTCTGATCTTTGAGTCCGAAATTCGGTTCCAATATAAAGATCAGCATTAAAAGTTCGTTCTCTTTTTCTTTTTTCTTACTTACTCAAACATAATCGTGCAAATTGAGCGAGTTGTATATTTCCTCCCAACGTCGGTAGTTGGTGTCAGAGCGGTTCAAATCCAATATCTGAAATGCTTTTCAAAAACTGGCTAGGCAGTTCAGGTAAGTTTTCTTTATTTTAAAGAATGTTGCAGCTTAGTCTTTTCATGACTTTCCTCTGTCTGGTTTTGTGTTACCCTAAGCTAGGCTTAGTAAATATTTATGACCTTATTTGATACAAGAGTGTTTTATGAGCTAGTTCTAATGATAAAAGTAGATATTGGGGAATATTCTAAACATTGTAATATGTATTGGGAACTCACTGCATGTACTGCAGTCGGAATCTTGTATATATGGTAATGAATTTATACGTTACGTCTGCTGAGGACTTATGTTTTATTGCGGGTCTGCCGAAGGTCATCAAAGAAAGGTTTTGGAAACGAAGAAACAGTCGCTTGATCTCTATGTTCGGAAAGAAAAACAGACACGTGGTTACACCCCCTTCACAAAAAAGTTTTATTTACCTTTTTTCTTCCCATCGGTAAGAAGAATATTAACATACGTGAATGGATTTTCAAAGTCGAAGGACGAAAGAATCATTTATCGAATAATCGTCGTCTCTCCGATGAGGATGGTGGTTTCATAAAACCCCAAGATATACGACTTAACTCTTTACTATCCCGGTTACGATTGTCCCTTTTTAAATATCTCCCAAGTTTTGCCTGACTCCCTCTAGTCCCAAAACCGAGTGTTAATGTAACTGACCTTTTAATATCTGCCTGTCAATCATGTCTGCTGTAGTCGGGTGCTAATGACGTTGGTGAGGTGAGGCTACCAGATTACACAAACCGTTTGTAGTGTTACAGATTTTTACACTAGATAATACCTTAAATATTTTCAAATCTTTGTTTGTATTGGGAAGTTACCCTCTTCACTTCTGAAGGAAGGCAATATATTAGATAATGTCCCAAATATCTCTTGGAAATTGTTATTATCAATTTTGATTTTGTTTGGTTTAATTCTTTCGTTTTAATGGCTTATCAACCTTCATGGTTTATTCAATGCCAAAATCACCCAAGAAAAAGAGCCGTAGTGGTACTATTTAACCCATAACTGAGGGAGGGGGGATAAGAGAGTTCATACTTTTTCCAAGGGCATTAACCCGAAACTGAACGCGCGACTGGAGTTCGAACTCGCTTACTATCATGCTGCACGTTTGCCACAACGCCACTGGAACTCTTCCCCATCAAATTTTGAGTAGTATTTTCTTTCATGTTTAATTTTCTTGTTTTTTAATCGCATCTTACTTGGGTCATCAATTTATAACAACTAAGGACTAGAAATTATAGAGGAAACATTTTCGGTGAGATTCGAACTCATGATACTTAGCAAATTTTCAAAGTACTTGACAATCATTAAGTCGTGCTGATATATATTTTACCCATGGCTAGACGAAGAATAATTGGATTCAGATCTTTCCTAAGAGTATTAACGTTATGTGAAATGCAGTTTCATCCAAGATTTGAACTGGGGTCACCATGTTCTTTTTCCATTACACCACGAACACCTCTATGTAAGACGCTTGATTTACACTGAAGTTTTCTTTCCATTTCTCACGGCTATTCATCCCAACTCCCTCGATATAATAACCCTTGCTTTCAGTACACGATCTTCTATGTAAAATAGATGCAAATTAGTCACTGAGTGACATTCAATGCAGATTTGGCAGGTCAAATCCATTTTATTGGATTCAGAATTGATTCATCTGAAAAGACAGATTTTTACAATACATTGTCTGACGTCACGAGTGACGTAACTGTGACTTAATTATTAGATATTTTTCCTAAACAAAATGAATACATAATTTTCTTTTCCTTTCCTTTTTTTTTTTCTTCGCTTTGATGAATTCATGATAAAAGAAAAATTTGGCTTCTAATATTTTGTCACATTTTGTTGCATATTTCCCAATGGTACAAAACAAATTCGTTTATTTGCATTTAAAAGAAACGATTGTGTACCATTAGGGAAAATTTGCAAACAAATGATTTTGTTTTTCCACGCGTATTTTCCAAGTAAACATATATAAAAAATAATTTCTGTATATAAATACAAATTATATTGTTTTTGTTTTCATTAAAATAGATTATTTGTTGATTCAACTTGTTTAGCTTCAAAAAGTTTCTTCTTTTGTGTTAAAAACATTTGTATCTAATAAGAAAACAATATTACATAATCATTTATTTTGTACAAAAATATTTAAATACCAACTGGGATACTCAGCATGGTCCGGTAGGGAAATAACTAAGAATATGACAAAAAGTTAAAATGTGTATTTTAATATATTTCTTCTAACACAAAATGTATCCTGTGTATGACACTAAACTGAATCCAGTGGTGAGGTTGCATTTCTGGAAATTTGGGGTGTTTGCAATCACTCTTTCGTTGTTATTACTCCCAGGTCCACTTTGACCTGAATTGGTAGTACCTATTAGGGTTCCATCTATGAGTCAAAAATATCTGTTTGAAATAATGAGGTGTTCACTTGTTTAAAATGATTAAAGATTTATATTTTTGTACCATATATATTTGAAGATCATGGCTGTTAAACTGACTTCGACATAAAATAATCCAACATGGGTTGACATGCTGTAAAACCAACCAACCAACCAACCTAACATATTAGAAACTAAGCGCGTATTTTTTAGAGGTAGGGCAAGAGTCCCTCTCGAATAAACTCTGATGTCAATACATCCTAAGTCACTACTGGAAATCCTGAGAATATTCAGGTCCAAAAATTATGTCATTATACCTGTTTTTGGTTTGAGTGCGGCACGGACAAGCAGGAGTTTCATTTATTTACTTACTAATGTCCTGCTTTATATCGACACATGACGCAAGCCCTCCAATTCTCGTGACGCCATCTACTAGTCTCATCCATCGTCGTCGATCCTTCGCCATTTGCCATTAGTGTTATGTATGATTCTATATCTACTTGATTCAACAATATTCTTAGGTCCTGTCAGGGTTGAAGAAAACCCCTCTGCACAGGAGAACCCTGTACCGCCAATGAGGCCACCTGTTGGCTGTGAGTGGTGAACCGTAACATTTGTGAATGGTATCTTGGTAACTGAGCATCAACCGAAGTGATCACGTGATTTGCAACACTCCACTTTGGCCTTTACTGGCCTAGACGGTTGGTCGGGAGGCCTGATCCGATCAATCGGCTGGTCATGTGAAGCCCTAGCATTTACGTTATTGTCATGACCGTATTCTTCAAACTGATATTGTGGAAAACAAGTACCCAACCCTATTTTATCTTAAAGGTGGTTGAAGATAGCAATAGTTGAAACCCAATAAACTGCTTGCAAACAAATGATTAACATTAAATAGAACTATCAGTGTTTAATAGAAATACTGGAAGCAATTTAACTGTATGCAAACAAATGAGCTCTAAGAATTAATTTTTATCTATTGCGGACTTTTTGTCCTCATCTTGGTAGGTTTTTTTTGTGTGTTGTTTCTTCTTTCACTACGTTTCGGCCAAATTTCACCTCTGGCCTTCTTCAGGTGATTTACCGCGACCTCGGATAGGAATGCTGAGTCTTGTAACCGTATCCCCAGTAATTACTGCCTTTCATAGTTGTTGTCTATCGCACCACGTTTTTGACCAAGTAAACCTCTGACCGGCTTGGGTAGGATTTGAAACCGCTATCTTCTGACAATGCTCACCTGGAATCGTAGAGACTCAACGCCTCTATCCGCTGCACCACACACCCCAAATTTACAGAAATGTAACCTCACCACTGGATTCAGTTTAGTGTCATACACAGGATACATTTTTGCAGCGGATAGTGGCGCAGCAGATTCTCAGATTAAGAAGCCTCATCTCAAAATGATTCCAATTAAATGAGCTCTAATTCGTTCAAAATAAAGTTACCGACAAACTCTTTACTTACAAATCATATATATACATATATATATGTGCGTGCGTGTGTGTGTGTGTGTGTTAACAGAGTTTGATATTAAATAACCTCACGGGTTGATATGCTATTAAACTAAATAACCTAGCCCATTCTTAATTAACTCTCCATATCGTATTGAAGCTGTCAATCCACTATTTGCTGATGATTAAAACTTTTTCCGAATGACTGCATCTCATCTTTATATTTATTATAGATATGATCTTATTTTCTACTTTAAATTGTAGTATACATATATGACAACCGGCTCATTGGCCTAGGGGGTAAAGTGTTCACCAATGGTCCGGGAGACCTGGGTTCAATCGAGTCGTACCCAAGACTTTAAAAATGGTACTTGATACCTCCTTGATTAACACAGCAATATAAAGTATGTATCAAGGGTAAAGTGGAGCAATCCAGGGAAAGGAGTAGCGCCCTCCCCTACACCTCGGTGTTGTAGCTATTGAAAAGGGAGCCTTCTGGTGGCACTCGACTACGGTCGCCAAATTTACTTACATATATGACCATAAATTCTCCATGTCGTATTGACTGCATCTCATCTTTATTCCTATTAGTCTTGATTTTCCTACGTTTATGTCAATTTCCTTTTTGTATTTTCATTTCTTTGGGGAAAATTATGTCTAATCAGTATTTTTGTACGTCCAGTTTGATTTTTTTGTGCTGGGGGGTCACTTTTTTGTTTTAATCTTTTTTACGTGCTTTGCTGTTCATGCTTCGCACAGCTACTGTCGCTTGTGTAAATGGGATGTCTTTTATTCGGTAGACTTGATGTTTCCGTTTTGGTGTGATTTATATTTAGACTCAAATAGTTGATAGTTGGCCGACTTTGCCTAAACTACTTGAACAATAAAAGTAACATTTTATTATGCAAGAAATAATCATCTTAAATTAAACGATTTTCAAATTCGATGCATTTTCAGCTGACGCATTTGATTCGTTGTTTTTGTTTGGTTTTGTTTTTAGATATTTTTTAGGAATATTACATCTCTTTATGATATTTTTGTATATCCTTTTCTTGTTCGATTTTATTTTATTGTTGAAAGGTTTTACTCTATATATCTGATTTTTTTAAGAATTTTTTCCCTTTTAATTTGTACAATTTCAACATCTTGAGAAATTTATAGACTGGTTATTTGTAATCCATTAAAAGACGTGTAACTACCTCAATCGAAAGGCTTATTTATAATCATAGATTCAGTCACCGTAACGTAACACGTGGGGTCAGACGATGTATTATGAAAATCTTTTGCTTTGATCACAGCATTTCACCAAGTGTGCTCCTCGACTTTACTCATATTGAAGTTCTAAAATGAAATGTTATTCCACGGTCAATGTATTTCTCGACTTTTCATTGATATATATTGTATTCTTGAGAGTCGAGAAAAGCTGAAGAAAACATTGATTGAGATGTGACACAAGACGACAGAGATGGGAATACAGGTCAGAACATTTCAGAAAATAATAGCAAAATATCTTTTAATGAATAAAAAGATAAATTAATAAAACAAACAAATAAGTAAATGAATAAAATCTCCAAAATAACGGCATATCAGCTCATGTAGGGTTATTTTATGCCAAAAGGTTAAAGAATCACGTTCATTGTACATTTCTACATTTTTTACACATAGTTATATGATATCAAGTATTCCAATCGAATACAAATAATTTTCACATAGTATGGTTTCAAGTAATGCTAATAATTCAAACACAATTATATGGTGTCAAGTTAATATTTCTATTTAATAGTAATCAATTATTTACAAACAGTTATATGGTTTCAAGTAACAAGTAATAATGATAATACTTCGTAAACAATTATAGATTGGTTGGTTGGTTGGTTGGTTTTACGGTGTATCAACTCTTTTCACGTCATTTATGCTGAATTAAATTTTAAACAATGAAGTTTAGTATAAGTATGATTTTTGTTTACAAACAGTCAAATGTCAAAATAGTTCTATTTCAAACAATTCAGTTTAGCATAAGTATACAGTTTCAATTTCAAAAACAATATTATTTCAAGCAATTCAGTTTAACATAAGTACATAGACAGTTTTATTTCAAGTAGTTCAATTTAGCATAAGTACATAGTTTCAATATCAATAGCAGTTCTTTTTCAAACAATTCAGTTTAGCATGAGTACACAGTTTAATTCTATTTGACCCATAGATAGGACCCTATCAAGTGCTACCACTCAGAGCCAGAGTGGACCCGGGAACGATAGCAATAAAGGAGTACTCCGCATTCCCCAAATCCCCTGCATTACAGGAACTTCGCCATCAGATAGTTTAGTGTCATATGCAGGACACCCGTTGGGGGAGTCTTACTCCTCTGCAGAGAAGAAGTTGGTGAATTCTACAGTCCAAGCCGACTGGGTAAACAATTATAGGGTTTTAAGTAACTATTTCTTATACAAATAATTTACACACAATTATATGGTAACAAATATTCTAATAGAATACGAATACTTTTAAAACATATCTATTTGACTCATAGATGGGATCCTAACAAATACAACCACTTCGGGTCAGAGTGGACCTGGTAGTAATGGTAATGAATGGGTATTTCACACTTCCCAGATCTCCAGATCTGGAGCCTCACCATCAGATGCAGTTTAGTTTCATACTCAGGACACCTCTTTCGGAGTGGGGGGCATTGAAGGAGTCTTACAATTCTACAGGGGACACAGTGTATTCTAGGCTCCGTTAACGGGGTTAGGAAAATTAGGTTGTTTAAAAAAAAAAATAAAAAAAAACGTAAGAAGGGTAAATATAAATTACTCGAAAAATGACGGATGCCGAAATGTTAACCTGGATTCGTCGTCTAATGACAGCAATGAATTATGCATTTTTTGTTTGTTTTTTAAGAAAAATGTATCAGTGAAATCATGTAGTTTCCTTTACTGACAAGAGAAAGAATGCGGGTGACAAATAAATAAATAAATGAATAAATAAAATAAAATAGGAAAATGATTTTTTTAAAAATAGACAAGAAAAATTTAAGAGAGAAAAAGAGAGATAATCATAGCAAACATGTGGCTCCATCAGAATTTGTAAAATTTTTCTGGCTTGGTGGTGGTCGTCATCTTTTAAAAAAATTGGTTACTCTGTTGTCTCTTGTCTGTCTATCTGTCTCTCTCAGTCTCTGCCGCTCTCTCTCTCTCTCTGTCTCTCTCTCTCTGTCTCTCTCTCTCTCATACACACATACACTCTATCACGCAAAAGCTATCTTTCTCTATATCACACACACACACACACACACACACACACTTTATCACACAAAAGCTATCTTTTTCTCTGTCACACACACACACGCTCTCTCTCTCTCTCTCTCTCTCTCTCTCTCTCTCTCTCTCTCTCTCTCTCTCTCTCTCTCTTACACACAAACACACATGCACGCACCAAGACCTTTCTCTCTTTTTCCCTGGTTCCAAAGCTTAGAATAGCCTAATGTGTGTCTGCATTTGCTCAGTGTGGTGTTATTGTTTTTTTTTTAACCTCCACTTGGGCTGCAGAGTGTCATATCAGGCTAGAGAAGGCAGTAAATGACTTGGCGGAGTCCCCTCTATAATGGGCAGGTCACGAGACTTGAGTGTTTCCACCACACCCACGATCCAACCCTTATAAAGTCATCCTCTAGTCCGAACGTCTGAATTTACAAGATAATTATTTACAAAGCCTTGCTTAGTTTGACACAAGGTTAGATATACGGAGCTTCCAGTGAGATTCAAACTCATTGACAGGTGCGGACTGAGTGATCCGGTAATCGAGCTATGCCCGATGACCCAAAGCACCAACCTATTAAATATTCAAAAAATTTCTATATATTTTTGAGACATAGAGCATTAAAAACAAATATCTAAGCTCCTACATATCTGTATGGAATGGCTGGTGTGGTAGAACTAATTAAAGGGTCAATTTTTTCCTATAGGGCCCAAACTACTGTCGGTCTGTCCCTGATCTGATAACTTACCATCCGGACCAATACATGATGTGAAGCACTCTAAACTTAACGATTGTCGGTGGTGGCCTCCAAGTTATTTAGTTGCCATTCGTGTCAGGTGACCGAACCATTCACTTTTCTGGTACGGGATATATCTATGAACTTGCATCACTTATTCATTTGTCAGTAATATTTGCATTAATTACTGACCACGAAAATTCCTATTTTCTTATTTTCAAAGCATTTCTATATTCAAATCATTTACTATGTATTTCTATACTTAAATTATTTGCAGTTTTTCCATAGTAAATTCAGTTGAAATACCTTTACATTACAGACGTTAAACTCCTATTCTATGAGTGATGCTTGCGTTAGCTACTGATCATTGACAATCTTTTCTTGCTGATAATCAATGAATTTCTATATTCAAATCATTGTTATATCAAGTGTATGGTTGTATAGCGATGGGAATAACATTATTATCATTATTATTATCATTATTGGTTTTTGGTTTAAGATTGGTTTTTACGTTGGTTATATTGGTATTACATTGGTTGCGTTGTTATTACGTTGGTTGCGTTGGTATTTCGTTGGTAGCGTTGGTATTACGTTGGTTGCGTTGGTATTTCGTTGGTAGCGTTGGTATTTCGTTGGTTGTTATCCCCTCGCTAAATGTTGATCGAAAATAAAGGTGGTGGAGAAGAACGAAGACGTCGTTTGGTTTTGTATCAAGGTTTTAATGGCAGCATGGACTAAAGGGTTTACGCTGGTATGCTGCGAGTCTCGTAGTAAGGAAAGAAGGTAGGAAGTTGTTAGAGTGTATCATCTAATTTGTTTTTAAATAGGATCCCTTGGTCTAGAAGAGTAGACCCAAGGGTTCCATAAATTAGATGGCTCTCCTCATAGTGTATGATGCTGCTACTGCTATTCAGGAGCAGATAATAATACGTCCGTTCCCATTGAGGATTTCTGAGGGGGGGGAGTTTTGCGGGCTTTTTTCAATTTTTGGTGCTGCTAGGAAATACGGTTCGGGCTGAATTGGACAGGTCATCCTGATTGGGTGAAAATGTTCGGCGACTCTAACGGTCAAATTAAATTATGCGCCAAACAAAAATACAAGTTTCTTTCTGCTACAGTTGCAAGGAAAGGACAAAATACAGAGTTGCAAATCAAACCTCAACACAAGGGAAAAATTTAACTATATTGACAAACAAAAGAAACAAAAATGTTCTAATGATTGTGTTGGTGAGTGTGAGAATGTCTGTGAAATTGAGAGGTAAAATGTTCGGTAGTTATCTTGGTAGGAATTGATTAATTTTAGAAAATTTGACGTGTGCTGAATGGTATTAAAATTGAGAAATGAAAATGTTGCAGTATTTGTGTTGGTAGGGGTGAGTCACAGACGTATGTGGTCAACCAAAGTTTATGTCGACAGGGAAGGAGAATGCCGACGTTGAAGAAGTGGAATGTAGGTGCGGTGATGATTCTTTGGTCACACAGTTTCGATCAAAAGCCGCAATAGGAAGGTTAAGACGAGTGTTGTATGTTGCAGGAGTCGCCGGTTGATGTTCTAGCGTCTGGCTGTGTGCCCTTTCTGTCTGGATATCGAAAGAATTTCGTCTTTTAAAGTTCTCCCTTCCTCAAATCGGATCAGCTTTGGTTTTTATTTTTTACCGCGAAAGTCACATATTGGTCAAAAAATTACTTTTAACTTTTTTTTTTTTTATAAATTCCATCAACATTTCACCGTGCGAGGAGCCTACGCGCAGAGACGCTTTTTTTTTCATTTTGAAAAAATGTCGGCCCTGGTAACATCTACTGTCCTATTAATTGGAAGTGTCATTTTTTTGTTAGTACGATAAATCAGAAGAGATCTCTATCAGTCATATATCATCATTTACAATGTATTTCTGTGGTAAAATCATTTGCAGTACTTTTCTATTACAAATCCCTTAGCAATCAATTTATATGAATGCTAATAAAGACCTATTCTGTCAGTAACGTTTGCATTAATTCCTTCGTACAAACGGTTCCTTTCTTTCTGATTTTCAATGCATTTCTATAAAAAAGACCTTATCTTGTATTTCCATAGTAATATTTCTGTAGTGCTTTATTTTTTAAATGAACTGCTTATACATTTAAATTATACCTATTCTTGTCCTATTTCGGTTCGACTTGATTTATTTATTTGATGGCATATCAACACCTAAAAAGTTATTTAATGCCGAATTAATGTTCTATGGTGTTTCGAGTGTACTTTTATTTGTTTGTAATCATTTAATTGCACACAGTTATATGATAGCAAGTATTCTCATCTAATACCATTATTTTTTTCACAATCGATTATATGGTTTCACGTAACTGATAATAACTTTTAGTAAACAATTATAGCTTCTAGTAACTATTTTTAATAAAAAATAATTTGCTCATTGTTATATGGTTTCAAGTAATCCAATCTAATCATAAATTTTTTTAAAAAATAATCATATTCTTTTAAGTTACTAGTTGGGTATCACCTACTTTTTCAGCATAATGAGCTGTTCCATTAGCGGAGATCAGTCTAGGAATAAGCCTGCGAGTCAGACCAGAAGAGCCGTTCCTATTGTTGAAGTATATCATTACTCTATCACTAATCCTATGTTCTTATTACTAACAGTCTCTTTCTTGTAAATACTTTTTCTTGTAGATATAACTATTCTCCTCACATATCGTGGTTTGTCTTATTATTACTACTACTTGTGTTCACTAACCAGAACACAACATTATTAATAAAAATCCTTAGTAAAGACGGTTAGTAAAGACGGTTGAGAATCTTTTTTTCAATCATGTTGAATACAAGATGTACATACTAAGTAATAAAACTTGTTTAAACAAATGTTAGGTTAAAACCTGCGAAAAAATTTATAGTTAAACAGTGAATGTTGAAATAGTATTAATATATCCTGTTAAGCAGCGGTTGTGTCGATACTGCTATATGGATGCACCACATAGACGCTAACTAAACGTATGGAGAAAAAGCTTGACGGCAATTACACAATAATGTTGCAAGCAATATTGAACAAGTCCTGGAGGCCACGCCCCACAAAACAGCATCTATACAGCCACCTACCACCCATCACGAAAACTATCGGAGTTAGACGGACCAGACATGCAAGACACTGCTGGAGAAATAAGGATGAACTCATAAGCGACATACTCCTGCGGACTCCTTCACATGGACGAGCAAAGTCAAGACGACCAGCTAGAATCTATATACAAAAGCTCTGAACACCTCCTGGGAGCGATGGACGACAGAGACGGATGGCGAGAGAGGGCCAGGGAGATCCGTGCTGGCAGTGCGACATGATGATGATGATGATAGACTGGGCTGAAGAGTAAGAGATCGACAACGGCCAGGCGATGGTCATAAGACGCTTGTTCCTGAAAAGAATAAATTTAAGAAGAGACAAAAACACCAACAGAAGTAGTCATTCATTAAACATGACTTAATTTGACAAATTACAATAATGTTTTTAGACGCCATCAGAGTATCTACGAGCAATGAATTCCTACACCTCACCCAAATTCAAGGAATTTTCAGAACCGTATCTATTTAGCAGTGTTGCATAAATCTGATATAAATTAACGACCCACTATCAGTCATTGTAAATAGCTGCAATGCAAGTCTCGATCTCTTATCTGTGTAACACGGATCCTTCATCTAGTTTTTGTATAGTGGCTGGCATTTATTTGTTGAAGCATGCTATCACCTCAATTCCCTAAGAGTACCCTTAGAAGAGTACTCTTGGGGGTACGTGTGACTCCTCAGACTAAGTATATCCTTGCAAGCCCTATTACATGTGTGACAAATGAGTTAGCTGTCTTTTCCGGTGACATTGCCACCGTGCACCCTCATATGACTTCTCAAATCTGCTGCAGACCGACATAGTTTGTTTAAGAACTGTTGCGAGTTACCTGTTGGTTGCTGCTGAAAGACTTTTTGTAGTCGAATGTTTGTTGTCATGAGATTTCATATGATTAACAAGCTCAGCCTTGGACAAACAGACCCTACTACAGATGTTACAAACATGTTTAAGCTGTAAAGTGTCAGGGACTGAGGTCAAGTCCTACTTCTGAAGTGGTCGTTTCATATTGGAGTGCTCGATTCTCCGCGCATCAAATGCTTTAACAGCTTTCGTAGATCACTTTCTTCGACGTCGATTGATTTATTGTCATCTGTTTCCAGTTTCCAATGTCTTTACTAAGCACCCTCAGTATACATTCTGACAATATTACATAGCGAAATGACTTGATATATGACAATTCAAATAAGACAAAGAATTTTTGAGAGAATTAAACTTTATACCATTTTAAAAATTTCTTTTTTCATTTGTCGAAAACATTTTGAAAATCCATGTTCCTGCACACTTTTGTAAAAGATATATATATATATATATATATATATATATATATATATATATATATATATATATAGTAGCAAGGATACATAGGGAAATGATTTCAATACTGATGGACAATACTAGTGGGACCAAGAATTCTCGATGAAATTAAACTTTATCCAAGTTTTGGCATTTGTTTTCCCATTTGTCGAAGACATTTTAAAAATCCGTGTTCACATGCACTTTTATAATTAAAATAAATCATCAAATTAGTTAAAAAGAATATGTAATCACAATTAAAAGCATATTTTTCTCCGAAATTGAGAATAAAAACGTCTTTATAAAAGATTTTCGGTCTGGGCACATCTAATGCATTTCTTCTTCTTCTTCTTCTTCTTCTTCTTCTTCTTCTTCTTCTTCTTCTTCTTCTAATAATAATAATAATAATAATAATAATAATAGTAATAATTTCTGGACATTTAATAAAAATTCAATAATTAGTTGTTTTTTCTTTTGTCTTTTACGTGTAAAATGTTTCCTACGCTACGTTTGCATTGTCTAAAGAAATTTCAAAACTAAATATTCCTGCTTCAATATTGCCTCTTTTAAATCCAATTCCACATTAACTTAGGATAAAAGTGTAAATCAAAACTGAAGTTAAAAGTATGTTGATTCATTCAATAACTAAGAAGAAGAAAATTTTAAAGAAATTCTTTCAAACTTAAGTGAAAGTAACATTACGTAAGAAACTACAAAGGTATTTTTTTAAATGTTGAATAAATAAGTACTATATTGGGAAAATGTTTTTTCATGCAATAGAAATTTCTAGACAGGAAAAAATCACCCAAAATTTCTCAACTTTTAAAATGTCGTGTTACACAAAGTTAGGGTTCGTTTTAAAAAGAACACACGTTGCAAATCGAACCTCCTAAAAGAATTAATAAAATAACTTATTTAAAAAAAACTTCTTTTTTTTTTTTTTGGCTTTAATAGTATCTCCATCGTTCATTATTTAATTATGCGAAGTACTTTATAGGTAAAAAGAAAAAAAGAATTTACAGTGGATTTTATTCGGAAACTGTAAGGAAAATATTGTTTCGATAGTGTTCCTCAAAGGAACTTTACATCAGAGTTTTCTCCAATCTTTCTTAATAATGACGAAACAAGTTTGCAGATAATATCAAAATTCATACAAGTTTATAAATGTTTTCCATTTCTCACTTGACAGATAGTAAATTTTACGACTTGAATGTTTACGATATCATGTTTGATACGAGACGATATATTTAGAGTCTACCCCCTTGAAAAATTTTGCAATATTTAGAGACTGAAATTGTTTCTCTCTCTCTCTCTCTCGCTCTCTCTCTCTCTCTCTCTCTCTCTCTCTCTCTCTCTCATTGTGGACTCCAAACAACCAATTCATACAGCCTGTCTATTAAGTGGATGTTTGATGAGTTTTCATGTCAAATATAACGTCAATGAGTCTTGTTGCTAAACCTTTATTATCTGTGACTACACAAAAAGAAAATATTATATATATAATCCACATCATCAGCCATTTTGAGTCCACTGGTAAACAAAGGTCTTTCCCAATTCTTTTCATTATGATCTTAATTATGCTCACCTCTTGTCATGTCTTACCATCAAGCTGCAGAGCTTTAGCCAATCATTTTCTGTCTGGTATTTTCTTTTTGTGCGTGTTATTTCTAGGGCACCATTTTTCATCCCCTTCTAGCGTTGCCTTTTCCATTGATCTCTATGTACTCGGAGTAGTGGGAAGAGTGTTTGCCAATGGTTCGGGAGACCCGGGTTCAATCCCAGATCGCGTCGTACCAAAGACTTTAAAATTGGTACTTGATACCTCCTTGCTTAACACTCAGCGATATAAGGTATGTATCAAGGGCAATGTGGAGCAATCCAGGGAAAGGAGTAGCGCCCTCCCCTACACCTCAGTGTAGTAGCTATTGAAAAGGGAGCTTTCTGGTCGCCCTCGACTACGGTCGCCAACTTACTTACATTTTTCACAACCAAGTAATGCTGGAGCTTCAGGGAATGCGGAGTACCCCTTCAATATCATCGCTCCCAGGTCCACTCTGGCTCAGAGCTATCGGTCAAATAGAACTGTTTGACATTTAAACTGAGGGGAAACAAATGACTTTTGCTAAACTGAATTGTTTGAAATAGAACTGCTTGATTATTTAGCTGTGTGTAAACAAATGACTAATGTTTAATTGAATTGTAAGAGATACATAGCAATACTTGAACCATTTAACTTTGTTGACTTATGTTTACAAATCATATATACAAAAACATGTATGTATAAACCAGATTTGGCATTAAATAACCGACAATGGTTGATATGCCATAAGATCAAACCAAACCAAACCAAACCTTTTCAACCAATCGTTGAACATTTTTTAAAATCATTTTCAGGGTTCTTCTCTAATCTTATTATCAGTCTTAAGAACTTCTCTTTTTATGAATATATTCAGGACATTAGAGTTGAACATTACTTTTGTCTTACTTCGGTTCATCTCGAAACTTATTTTGATTGTATAATTTTAACTGAATGTTGACCTGTCTTGGGTTATTTTAGGTCTAGAGGTTAGGGAATCGTGTTCATTGTAGATTGATATTTACATTTTTGGAGTAGTTGTTTCTTTGGAGTTTTTTGTGTTGTTTTATTTTATTTTGTTTTATTTTGTTGTTTCTTTAGAGGTTTTTTTGACACGATCCAAACGAATAAGAATAAGTATTTAAACAGATCTATTTGGGTTTGTTTTGGTTTCTTTGTTTTAACGGCATATCAACTTTCGTAGGTTTATCTAATGCCAAAGCCATCTTTGTAGACGGATAGTTGTGGTACTATTTAACCAATAGCTGTGGGTAGAAGAGAATTCGTAACATTCGCAAGAGTATTAGTCCCAAAGTGAACGTAATAGCGCGACTGGAGTTCGAACTACGATGACGCGGTCTAGAAGGTTAGCCACAAGGTAACAGAAATTCCTCCCATAGATGGGACTCTAACTGGTACTACCACTCCGGTCCAGAGTGGAGCTGGGAGTAATGGCAATGAAGTGGTACTCTACACTCTTCAGATCTCTTGAACTGAAGTTCCATTATCAGATGCAGTTTAGTGTCATACTCAGGACACTCACTTTTTCTTGCCTGGGGGGGGGAGTCTTACCCCTCTACAATGGATACAGTTAGACTGTTCTTAGCCCTACCGACAAAGCAAGAAAACTTATTTTGATACTCCCCCCCATTCATCTCATTTAAGCCTTACTTCGAACTCTTCTGATATTGTCGTCAGCAAATCTAAAAGTGACCGTTCATATTTAATCCATTTCTTTCTCAGATCATTTTCTTGAAAATCTTTTCAAGAAATGCTGTAAAGAATTAAAGCGAAATCGTATCTCATTGCCCCCTATATCAGTTTAAAAAAAGATCTGATTTATGTTCTCAGATTATATATATATATATATATATATATATATATATATATATATATATATATATATATATATACATATATATATATATATTCCGACTACAGAAAATGTAGTGTGTGTGACTAACAGAAGAATACAAGCCTTAAATGCTATTTATAAACTATATATACATTTTTTTTTCTCACAGACAGAGGTTAATAAATACACTTGCTCACTGTCTATTGACCTCGAGCCATCTGAACGCAAGCACCTTAAATGCATCTTAGAAGTCATAGCTTTAAAAAATTGTGACGTTTGATAGATATCCTTTTAGGTTAATTATATTTAATACAGCCCTCTAAATCTTGCTGCTTTATTCCGATGTGCACCTTCTTCTTCTTCTTCTTCTTCTTCTTCTTCTTCTTCTTCTTCTTCTTCTTCTTCTTCTTCTTCTTCTTCTTCTTCTTCTTCTTCCGACACTTTCTTGTCCCTTCTGTTTCATGCAAGTGTTTTACCCCAACACTTTCTAAAAGTTATTTCCTCTACTATCTTGACACCAGCACTCTCGCTGTTGGGTTCCATTTCATGCCTCACCACACCCAACTACTGTCAGTAAAAAAAAAAAAGGAAAAGAAAATAGGATGGGAATTTAGAATTCGTCGGGTGACAACATCAACATCTGGTGAATAATCACGAGCGTTCTCGAAGGACAGCGAAAACAAAACCTCTCTAAAGTTTATTTTGGCTTTCTCTAAGTCCCACGACAGATTCTACCCGAGGAAAACAAAGTGATCTGGATACAATACCATCCGACAGATAGCTTTGCTTCATACACCCGCACATACCTGCAAAACAAACGCGGCTGTACTGACTGAATGACTGTATGGAATTATCTTTTCAATTGAAAAAGATCGATCTCTATATATATATATGTGTGTGCTCTCCCTATCAAAAATCTACAGAGTGTTATATGATAACACTCAAAAGCTTCTTCACGTAAAAAGAGTCAAGGAAATTATCTAACAGTTCAAAGGATTTCTCATTCATTACAGCGGATAACAAAATATCTTATCGATACATATTTCTATTCATGCATACACAAACATACATAACATGACCGTGAGTGCATATGGACGTGGATTTACATACCTACTGATATATAGCAAGAATTATCACTATTTTTAGATAGATAGATAGATAGATATCTGTAACTGTAACCTAGGAAAAATGGCACATCGTAGCTAGATTTCTATTCGAGCAATACCCTTAAAACGCTCTTTGAAAATAATGCAATTTCCAACTCAGTTTGCGAATAAAGAATAATTTTGTAGTTTCACTGAACGTTATCTTTTTTAATCATTCAAATTCTTGACTCAACAGAGCTAGATATGAAATGTTGATTAGAATACTCTACTCCTTCGTAAATAGACGCAGTAGTATCATCGTGGACCGTTACAACAACGGGAACCAAACAAGTTCACGGGTCGTCTAGTATTTATATGTGTTATATGTGATATGATTTATTGTAAAGTTACTAATGTCTAAACAAACAACATAAGCTAAAAGAAAGTACTTCCATATACTTTACCAGTTAAAATTATATATATATATATATATATATATATATATATATATATATATATATATATATATATATATATATATTAAAAGAATATGGTAGAATCAGAAGTTTACTGCAATGATTCTTTTGTCTTATGGTTTACTTTTCATGGATTATGAATAATACATCTAATATTGCAGCTTATTTAAGCGTCAATTTGAATCATTGTCTTGATACAAAGTATTTGTTAAACCCTGAAGAGTTTCTTGATTCAGAAGTTAAGTCTCTCTTTCGGTATATGAAATTCGCTAAACGTTACGTTGTCTGGCACACTGGCCGCAGATTGCTTATTCCTAAATGCACACCCATCTAAATATTAAGCCAGCTCATCGTTGCTTAATTTTAATGATCGAACAGGAAATGGTGTTCCAACAGTAACTCAACTGTAAATCTTAAAATAAAAAGCGTTTTTAAGATTTGGCACAAGGCTGAAAGTATGCAGCATCTGAGAGAAGATAAAACTTATTCATAATTGATTTGAGACTAGCTCGTTAAATACTCCACGAAGAGGCGCCCCGACCTTTTTGTACTCAATAGCAAACAGGATACACGATATGAAATACGTTTAAAAGTTTGATTCATCACTATTTAATGATTAATATTGCAGACAAATAAACAAGACAAATAAGCGAAAATAAACGTATGAGATAGTACAATTTCCGTCGTGAAGATAAAAAAGAGAGTATTCAAATCTATTAAAATTGCAATTGAAATGCCAAGCCTGATCGTTAGAATTTTACAATAGTATATATTGCTCGTACTATTCCTTAAAAAAGCAACATATTTGTTTTACCTATTACTTTACCAAGTTATATTTATGATTGCAGAAGTACTTATAAGAAGTATAAAATGTTTGAAACTACACTTGGAAATAAATCGCACAGTCGTAATAAGTTGTTGAATTAGTTATACTCTAAGGGAGATAATAAAATATGTCAGCTAGCAAAATTGCTGTACGAAGACTTGAACAAATTTGTATATTTATATATTTAACAGTCATACAATCATAATACTGATGGATTGAGTCATTGTCAATTCTGATTTTAATTAATAATGAAACAATGTTCGTTAAACATGAGTAAATGATAAAAGAAAAAAGAGAATCAAAATACTTTTTTTCGTAACTAAGTTATACTTAAGCCGATGAAAAGTTGCGTTTTTTATTGGATAAAGAATCAGAAGCTGATTGTAGATAAAAATGCGTATAAAGTTTAAAGCCGAATCTGGTTTGCAAATATTAATGCAACGTCCCTTTTTTTAACATAGGAATCGTTTTTTCTGTTTATTTGTAAACAGAGATATATTTCATGGAACAAAATATGCAATACGGTGAATAATGTTACATATCCATTTATTGTGACAGTGAATGTATTAAAGTTTTATATAAAAATACAAACATTGACAGAAAAGAAAAACAACAAATAATAAAACCAAAAGCACTCAAGAAATGACACTAAGAGGAAAGTTTTATACCTATTAATATAACTCGTTGTCTAACTTGAACAATAGATGATAAAATTCAACAAGAACATATTCTAACATACGCTGCTTTCATATCAATATTCGGAAAGTTCTATACATTACCGATTTTCCAACACTATAAAAAAGAAAACCATGTAGCAAACCTGGAACCGAAAATAGAATTCGAAATATACAAGCGATATACAATTTTGAAAAAGACAATTGCATAAAAAAAAACAGTTTTTTTAATACTATGTAATATCAACAATAATTTTCAAATGTCTACTGACGGTAATCACTAACAGATTACAAAAATACTAAACTGCGATTTAAACAATGTATACTTATAACCAGTATATAGACCATATCTGGTGTATGAGAAACCCCATCAAGAAATATTTAGAACTACCATTAAGATAAAGATTCAAGTAACAGAGGTTATACGTCACTATAGAAACAGTTTAGATAGATAGATAGATAGATAGATAGATTGGCAGACAAGTGTAGAATGAAACTCATGTTAAAAAGAAATAGATAAAAAGTGCCTAGGGAATAGAAGAAAGAAATATGTAACAAAGGATCAAAATAAATGACATGAAAAATAATGATATACATATAAAGTAAATTCAATTGAGTAAAAAAACGTTCGCATGTCTTTTGTGATAATAATGTATTGGAAGGAATTGAATCGATATACATATTAAACAAAACTGTGGAGAAAAAAAACACTGAAAAGAAAATATACTTCACGAAGACATTTTATCATTTTAGAGAGAGAGAGAGAGAGAGAGAGAGAGAGAGAGAGAGAGAGGAGGGGATTTTCTTTTCTTCAGAACGAGTCTGTTATTATGGACCTTCTTCTACAAGGGATTGCAAAAAGACCATTCATAGTTAATTTCGACTGCCTTCAAGTCAATGTTGGTAAGAACACCTTTTTTTTCCTGTTATTATTATCATATGTTCTCTTTTGAGAGTTTTTCACACCAGCGTCAGCCGATTGTTTCTCGCTATTATTATTATTATTATTATTATTATTATTATTATTATTATTATTTTCCACTATTTTGGCTACCTTATATGAATAATTCATTTTTATCAAGTAATTATTTGTTTTTACAATATATAAAAACACACTGAAGAATTCGAAAGTGAAGCATATATTTATTGGTACGAGTAAAAACATACGTTTATATTAGCATCATTTCTTTATTTTTATTTTTAGAAGCACTGTCAACCGTTATTCTTACTGATTTGACTAGTTTATTTGTACCTTAATTCTTTCAGTTGATCTTTAAATTTTTTTTTTTATCGCGATTCATTCGGGCTGTCACTCTGTGGCAACTATGAAGCATCGCAGATAAGAAACAATTAGATATATCTTTTATTGCAACTAAAAAAAAAGTAACTAAAAACAGAAAAAAAAAATACAAAACTTACACTTATGTGTTTGTATGTTGTGTAACGCAAAAAACAGCGAGCTAGAGTGATATAAATTAAGATAGATAGATAGATAGATAGATAGATAGATAGATAGAGAAAGAGGGGTAAGTCCTCTAGAGGCCACCCAGTGTCTGCACAGATTTGAAGAATGTAACTTTTTGCTAATTGGTCAACATTAGTGTGCCCTTGTATAGTAGTCCATAGGAGAATGTCACTTATGAGTTCGTCTTTACTTCTTAAGCAGTTCCCATCATATCTTGGTCGTCTTACTTGAATGGTTTGTAAGATGGGAGGTAAGTGGTTGTACATCTGCTGTTTTGTTGGGTGGTACTTCCAGGATTTGTTCAAAACCACGTAGCATCTTTATGTAGTTCCCATCTAGCTATATATATATATATATATATATATATATATATATATATATATATATACCATGAGTTCTAACTTCTGTCGCGCTATTACGTTCACTTTCAGACTTGGGAAAGTTATGAGCCCCCTAATACCCTTAGCTATGAGTTAAATAGTATCACTGTTGTTATTCTACGAGAATGGCTTTGGCATTAAATTATCCATTAGGGTTGATATACTATTAAACAAAAAAAACAACTCAAACCAAACCTATTTCTATCATTTCTGCATATTTGCGTGACATGTGCTTATGTGCGTGGCTATGTAAAAGAAAGAAAGAAAGAAAGAAAGAAAGAAAGAGTTTTTGGGTGTGTATGAAAGGATATGTATGGACTGCATGATAACCAGGAGGGAAAGGGAAGATCTACAAAATTTAATTATCAATTATTTTGTGAATTTGCCCTGATTACCGAATCTATCGACTTATATAGTCAGTTATCGCGAACCAGCTATTTATTATCATGGATAGTTGAAAATGAAAAAAAAAAAAAAAAAAGGAAAGAAAGAAAACGTGGACGTATACTTTTAAACAAATAACTGTTTAGAAACAAAAATCACTGAATTTTGTATCGTCAACATGCAAAGAAAAATCCTCTTTTCTCTCGCTTTTGACGAATTCAGATAAATATCAAGAATCGCTTCCAAGTTTTTAATTGCTAAATAAAAAGATGTACATTTCCACTAACAATTCTTGTATGAATAAAAACCAATGTGAAGTTTCATAATCATTGTTCAAATAAAAAAGATATTAAATTGAAACATAGACAGCACACTTAACCACCGATGGATAATGGTGAGCAAACTTGTTTCGCAAATCGTTAAGATTGTGTCATCAGCTTGATCCTCACTGAGTGCCTCATATTTGTGGCTTTGCTCCTAATCAATCTAAGATTAGTAAATAACTATATACGTACCATATCTGATGTATGAGCACTCCATGTGCATGTGTGGTTCGTCTAACTGTGCACGTACACATTTGATGCATGTGCACATTGCGCGTCTATGAAGGGTAGTTTCGAGACTTGGAAATATCAACAGGAAACCGTGTGTGTGTGTGTGTGTGTGTGTGTGTGTGTGTGTGTGTGTGTGTGTAAGATTATGTGCGTATGTTTAGCGATCTGTTGCTTGAGATGTAGAAGTGTGCTGGTATGTATTTGGGAAAGAAAATGATTTACTGAGAACATTTGAGAACGAAAACCACACACACACACACACACACACACACACACACACACACACACACACACACACACATATATATATATATATAAGTTAGGATAGCGAAGACAATCATCGGTGTTTGACATCTGTCAGTTTCTCGCCTATCTGTTCATCCGGCTAAGTCTTCACTAAGTTTTTTTGAGAGCCAAATTGGAGGAGTCTTGCATTAAAATGAGTGTTTGAAGTTTCGATTTGTACTTGGGTTGGAAAATTGTTCATTCATGCCAGTAAGGAAAAATGAAGCTGTTTCAATAAACCGAGCAAGACCTGAAAAGAGTTTTAATATAAAGAATAGCTCATAAGTATTTTAACAGATCATTTGATCTGTTAAAATCACTTGATTTTGAGAGTTAAAAGCAGGAACATTAGACTAGAATAACTGAATTATATTGCAATCAACATAACATAAAATGCATTTAGCAATGTCACGCTTTTTCTGACCTTTGTGGGCATTACTAGATGAAAAGTTCCTGACATAAGAATTTGAACCCGGAAAAAATATGTTTTTATTGGCTATGATTACAGGAGATATTGAGGATTTTGTGAATAAATTAACTGATTAGTTGAACTTTCAAATAGCAATATAAGTTGGCCTTTTCTATCTCATTTATTCATTCTGAACAAGAATTTGAAAGCGAGAAAGAAAATAGAATTATATTTTTTTTCTTTTATTTAATTCGATAAAAAAAAATTTTTTAAAGAAATTTTGCATCTAGAGTCACAAATCATCACTAGATGTGTGTTTTGTTGATAGTATAAAAATTTGTTTAATCTTCTTTTTAGTTTTCAAAACCAAGCCCTTAAAAATCTGTTTGTTTAAATACTTATGAGCACTACTGTATATGCTAAACATTTTTGATATGATTTCCTAATGGATAAAATACGATACAGAGACGTATTAAGATTCTCTTTTACAATAGTTTTAAATATATCAAAGAAACACAAAAGAGCCATTTTGCTGTAAGATCGGTTAGGAACATGACAATTTTGTTGATAAAATTTCATATTTTAAAAGGATTAAACTACAATAAAAAAACAGTCGAAGAATGTCATACACATACATACACACACACACACGTATATCCCCTCGTGCGTTATGTCATCATATCACAAAAACCCCATAATCCACGTATAAAAAATGTGATACGTATATATATATATAATTTGGTTTCTTTGCTGAATTGTATATCAACCTTTGTAGGTTATTTAATTCCAAATCACACTAGCTGAAGAACATCAGTGGTACTATTAAACCTATAGCCGAAGGGATAAAGGGTTTCATACCTTTCCCAAGGATATATATATGTGTGTGTGTGTGTGTGCATATTCAAACACATACACACACAAGCATATATAAATATTTATATATAAATATATATATTTATTTATAACACACACACACACACACACACACACACACACACACACACATATATATATATATATATATATATATATATATATATAAAGGCCTGGAAGTTTTATGACACGGTTATATGATGTCGGGATGTCACGCCGGTTGTGTAACGTAATTGAAGTCATAACACGTGACTTGTCGACGACGAAGATGCCAAGTCAAATGACGTTAATACATATAGACTGAACTAAGTCACGTGAGGCAATTTTGAAAATTTATTTAATACTTTTCATCTTTTTATCCAGCATGAAAACACACAAACACAAGTGCATGTGTAAAAATATCACCTTTTATGTCTTTCCTTACCCCTAAGAAAATTAAAACGAGACAAGTTTATTCATTTATTTACTCTTTTTCCCCCTAACAAATATGCATGGAATATGTGATCATATTGTATATACGAAGGTTATTCAAAAAATAAGGGGAATTTTGTCCAAGAGGTTAGCAATAGAAAGCGCTATTTACTGTTGAACTTTTTCAAGGAAATCAATAGTGATGGATCGTTTCATGTATGAGAAGACTGTCACCATGACCTTCTTTACTGACCGTTACGCTAGAGCTTTTTCTTTGTCGAAAGTGTTTTCACTCTTTTTGACTCAGGTTTGTAGTTGCAAACCCATTTTTAGTCTATTCATAAACATTTTTTGACCAAAAAATGCCTCTCTGTGGGCATCACACATTCTTCTGTAAATTTTACCTTTTTTGCACTTCTCAGCTACCAAATATATTTTGAGAGAACTCTGTTCAAGCCGAGAGCACTCTGATTTGCTGTCACTTTGAATAACCTTAAAACAAATATTTTTGCTATAAAATCAATTCCAAACTATTGTTTGGGATTGATTTTATTGCAAAAATATTTGTTCTTATTCAAGGAAAAAACTCCGAAAGAAAGAAAACACACACACACACACACACACACACACACACACACACACACACACACACACACACATATATATATATATATATATATCCATGCAGTATTTATATAGAGATTAAGTTTTATTATGGTATAGCTTTACCCATCTTTATTCTTTTTTCTTGTTCTTCAGAAAACAGAGTCATTTAAGCATGCTATCTGCTAGTTGCTTCATCATAATCATCATCATCGTGCTGACAGCACGGATTCCCTTAACTGTCGCTCACTTTTCATCTGTCTTCAACGGCCATTGCTCTAGGCAGGTCCTATAGACTGCATCCAGTGTTTGTACGGTGTCGATAAATATAAGTTTTTGCTTGTCGGTTAAAAACAAGTGTGTCCATGTGTAGGAGTCCATAGGATAATGTCGCTAATGAGTTCGTTCCTACAATGTGCAAATCGATATTGTTCCATTCCTCTCCCACTGTTTCTTATTGATCATTGTTCCTCAATATTCTTTCAATCAATTGAATCTTATCTACATCCATATGTTCCCTATAGAGTAAATATCTTTCGACCGACCAAAAAACTCATGGACAAATCTTAATTACAGTATGTTTTGGTTGATCTTTTTTCCTGTTGGTCTGCAATAGTGCTATATTATCAACTCATCTTTCAACGTTGTTTGTCACTAATTTTTCGCCTTGATAGTGCATTATGTTTTAGTTTAAATTAGAAAAACTACTTTGTCATATTACAATCGCACAACAAGATGATTTCTTAAAACAGAGTTACACTTCTTATATGCCTATATATGAGCATATCA